>CM039309.1:41027338-41627338 GCA_022316695.1 Camellia oleifera
CTTTCCACTGTACCTGGTACAACCTATTGCACTTCCCACCATTTGATGATGCTAGACCAGAGTTTCCAAACAAATGAGCAATGTAACATTATGTGATTTAAAGATTCATCATTTGTTTTACAAAGGGCACAAACTGATGACCATTAAATCAACAACATAGCGACACTCGTCAATTGACCATTAAATCAACCAAAGTATTCAAAATTTATTTGAACCAGTTAACAAAAAAACCAAGTAGAACATTCTAATTGTTGAAATAAACACACACAAAAAAAGGATATGAAATGGGTAGGAGGAAGAAGAAGAAAAAGAATAAAAAAACCTCCTGGAGGAAATCGCGGTCGAGCTTATCGGCGATTCGGGAGGTAGTGAAGACAGTGACGACGACGACGAGAGAGAGCGAGAGGGAGGACGAATGCAAAAATATAGGTGCCAGTGCCAGGACCTGCTTGAGTCACCACAGACAAGCCTCCGGTCGTCTTCCGAAGCGATATGGATATGGAAGGAGAGTTGAGTACAAGTTGTTGGAGTGGGGTTGATGTTGATTTGGGGGTTTGAAAATGGAGAGTGGGAGTTGTGGTTGCTGAGTAGTTGCAAAGGATGATGCCCACACTCGCCATGGATGACCAATCTCCACCTTTTATGGCTCCCTCCTTGTATTGTTCTTGTTGAGAGAAATACCGGTCTATCTTTGTCGAAGATTGAGTGCCATGGTTGTGAGAGTCAAATTTCTTTGTGATATAAAGGTGTGGGGTTGAGGGACTTTACACATCACAAAATATCATTGTAGATCTCTTCCATTACTAAAAACGGGCGAAGGACCTTAGACTAATTTTTCCTACATTATTTTTTTATACATTTTTTTAAAAAAAAAAATTTAAATGAAATAATTTTAACTAACTTCTCAAAATAAGCATCAAGACTCCTCAATCTTTAACTTCATCTACAATGATATGAATTAATTGTTGATTTGTTTAAAAAAAGTCTACCAACTAAAGTTGCCCGTATGAACAAATTTGTGATGCTTTATGAGTGTTCACTAATACTTTGCATGTTTATTGGTTCAAAGGAATCGGACTTCTTCATGGTTGGGGCATATCTAAATTGCACCAACCCTAAAAAGGACTGCACTGCAACAATTATTGCATCATTATATAAAGTTAATTATGTCACTTTGTAATAAAAAAAAATTACAAATGAACAAATGAATCATGCACATCTTTAACAATTTTAAATAATATGATATAACGGTGGTACTATATGCACCAATTAGTATACTAACTAGTATACCAACACTAGTTATGACATTATTATTAACCCTATTCATTAATCACATTACAAATATCAAAAAAAATTTAAATTATATCACATCATCAATTAGTATATTAGTTAGTACACTAATTAGTACATATAGTATTATTCATGCTATAAATATCACCAACCATTTGTAATTTATGATGAGATACAAATAGTCTATAGTATTTTGTAAAGGTTGTGTTAGGACCTTTTGTTGTCAAATTCCATGAATCAAAACCAAAGTTGTAACAAGAGTTCTTTAAGAAGTTGGTTTCCTTCTAAAACAGGATTTCTTGGGAGTTTTGATTGAAGTTGGTTTTCTACAAGATTCCAACAACATGATTACTTGGGAGTTCTGAAAGAAGTTGATTTGCTACAAGAAGTTGATTTTCTACAAGAAGTTGGAACTCTGCAAGAAGTTGGTTTTCTGCAAGAAGTTTTTTCCAATCTTGGATTATTTTTGGTTCTCTATAAATACTTGGTTTTCTCCCAAAACTAAGCAATTCATTGAAGTCCTCCAGATCTTCTTTTTGGGTTCTTAAAGGTTTATATCTGGGGATATTTTGTTTTTCTTTGATGTCTTATTGAGTATTCAACTCATGATCTGAAAAGGCTACATCAAAGGTTTTGTTTGTTACACAAAAGAGAGAGTTGTTCTTCAGTTGTGAATTCTGAAGAATTCGAGCCTGAAGCTTCAGTTGTGAATTCTGGAGTGGCTCATCAAAGTTGTTCTTCAGTTGTGGATTCTGAAGAATTCGGTCTGAAGCTTCGGTGGTGGAATCCGGAGTGGCTCATCAGAAAGACAATTCCGTGGTGAAGATGGGGTTGGAAGAGGCACATAGAGGTTGGTTCAATTAGGCGTTGTGGATTCGCTAGATAATTGAGAGTGATACCTGTGTAATTCCTTTATATCTTCTTAGTGGATTGTTCTGGTGGCTGTGGCCCGTGGTTTTTTGATCACAATTGGAAGGTGACCAATTGTGGTTTTTCCACGTAAAATCTTTGTGTCTCTTTCTTTTGATTGTTTGATTGGGATTTTTATATTCTGCTTAAAATTGATACATAATCACAAATCAACATCTAGGAGGTTTCTAGATTTTTCAATTGGTATCAGAGCGGGTCGTTTTATTTTGTTTAAAACAAAAATATTTTTTTAGAACGAGATCCTGTTTGATTTGTGATAATGGATACAATTCGTGATGATGAATCTTCGGAGAGTGATCATGTCACGACCCCAACCTGCCCCTAGTAGGCTGGGTGCCGAGATGGCCAGTAATCCGTAATTACCAAAGGCCGGCTTACAAAATTTCACACACATCAGAGTAATCATAGGGGCTCACATATGCGGAAGCGAATAAACTAAATACAAATGGTCCTTGAGAGCTGTGCATAGATCAAATGTAAATGCATACATAACAGAACTGCACCTCGGCAGATAACAAAACAAATACAAGTTACATCCTGATCAAAAGGCTTCTCAGCCGACATATACAAATACAGCGGTTACAAGCAAAGAAGCATGATTTTCAAGAATCTGCCGAAGTGGCACATATGCCGAGGTAAACACAAAACAGCCGATGTAAGCAAGTCAAGTCGGCATAACAAAAATCCCAAAACAAGCTGTACAAATACTTCTAGGCGTCGCCGCCGTCCTGCTCATCACCTACATATATATAGAGAGGGGTGAGCTTGGAAACTCAGTGAATGGTACTAGAAATAAAGGTTTGCATGAATACTAGCCGAAGTCTGCCAAAACAAAACATATCAAAACCATTCAAACAATAGCCGAGGTTCCTGCCAGGCAAAGAATATCAAGCTGTACCAAAACAAGAGATGAACCGTATTCATCTGTCAAATCTTACCAGACAAAGCAATACAGAGATTAAACAAGTGGTAGCCGAGGTTCCTTCCAAAACAAAACAAATCAAGTTGTATCGAATCAAGTGATGAACCGTATTCATCCAACAAGTCTTACAAGTCAAAACATTTGCCGAGATAGCACAAGTAGTAGCCGAGGTAATCTTCAAGACAAAACATATCAAGCTTATATGACTTAGGCCCGCAGCCCTTTTTCACCGAAGTTTGTGACTTAGGCCCGTAGCCCTTTTTCACCAAGTGGTGCTACAAAAGTTTAAAGTCCTCTAGCACAAGGGACTTGTGTTACTTAGGCCCGTAGCCCGCTTTAACATTTATCTTAGCAAGATAGGACCGTATCCTTTTTAACAAGATGTACTGCGAAAGTTTAGAGTCCTCCAGCACAAGGGACTTTCCAAAGAAAGGACCGTATCCTTTTTAACAAGATGTACTGCGAAAGTTTAGAGTCCTCCAGCACAAGGGACTTTCCAAAGAAAGGACCGTATCCTTTTTAACAAGATGTACTGCGAAAGTTTAGAGTCCTCCAGCACAAGGGACTTTCCAAAGAAAGGACCGTATCCTTTTTAACAAGATGTACTGCGAAAGTTTAGAGTCCTCCAGCACAAGGGACTTTCCAAAGAAAGGACCGTATCCTTTTTAACAAGATGTACTGCGAAAGTTTAGAGTCCTCCAGCACAAGGGACTTTCCAAAGAAACCGAAACAAAGCTCAACTCATTACAAGGACATCATCAAGACGAAGTTCATACTTACCTTTTCATCTAGTGCTGCTAAAGTTTAGAGTCCTCCAGCACAGGGGACTTTCAAGAATACCATCAAAACAAGCTCATATACAAAACATCAAAATAGGCTAATCATTCATGCTTAGCAATTACTTTTACCAAAGCGAAACAAGCAAGATTTATCAAAAGCTTTATAACATAGCTTTATTAAAAGCACCACTCACCTCGGTCTTCAGGTGTAGGCTCAAGCAAAGATCAAAGTCCTACAATCACATAGCAAACCATACTCTCAAAACGAGCTTCACATACATGCAAGGAATCAAAACATTATTTCCCATCACAGGGAAGTGCACTGGGTACCATCCAGGTCTAGCCGAGGTCCTACACCTCCCCGCCGAGGTGTGGACTCGAAAGCTAAGACAAGGCAAAGTTAGGAAAACCTGAGTTTCCTTTCAAAGGACACGAAGAACAAGATCATGCATGCTGAAATCCAACTCACACATACGAAATCTGGGGTTTTCATGCTAAGAGTTCAAAAACGTGGACTAAGGTATTCATTCGAGAAAATTATACAAGAACAAACACAAAACATGATTCTTGTTCCAAACTTTTGGATCAAAACAAGGTTCTCCTTTAAGAACACAAGAACAACATTTCTCTCTTTCAAAACCAAGTTCAAATCAATGCATGACATGCAAAACAGATCCAATCATGCAATGCATCTAGATGATCAATAGGAACAATCGATGTAGAACAAGAATCTAACCTCAAAACTGAAATCCAACGGTTCGATCTTCCACGATCAAGCTCGGAGCTCAACTCCCACACTAAAATTCTAGCTCTAAGTTCTAGAGCTTCTCTCTCTAAACAAGACAAAGATTTGAGACCAAATCATAATCAAAAGATACACAATGATGCATTATAGGCCTGTCGGCGGTCATAGCCTCCAGCTCGGACACGTGGCATCACCGGATTGGTGCAGTTAGAAAGGTGACTGCTAGACAAGACAAGTCTCTGACAAAGCGTACACAACACGCTTGGCGGCTAAGCACGCAGGCTAGAAATGACCTCGGCCAAAGACAAGACTTCGGCAACAGGTCAACAAAGACAAAGGTTAGGGAGGACGACACTTGACTAAGCTGTGCCACACCTTGGCCTGGGTGTACCACATCTCGGCCTAGGCCATACCTGCCCAAGGACAAAGATTACAAGCACAAAACATCACAGCCTCGGCGATACACACTTCGGCCCAAAAGGTAACATCTCGGCAAACATGCCGGGGTGAAGATGGAGGTCGGCTAAGGTTCCAAAACTGCTCAAAACGCAAAGGCTCAAAGGCAAACTATGCTGAGTTGACCTCGGCTACACTCCAAACAAAACACGAATTCCAACAACTTACAATAAGACAAAGCAAAACAAGGCAAGTATCAAGATTTCAAACTTGACAATTCAAGATCATACAAAATACATGCAAGCAAGACTGATTCAAAGTGAGGGTTGTTACATCCTACCCCCCTTAAGGAAGTTTGGACCCCAAACTTACTATACCTTGGTCCAAGAATAACTCTGGATGTCGAATTCTCATTTCCTCTTCCATTTCCCATGTGGCGTCCTTGCCATAGTGCTCTTTCCATTCCACCTTTACCATTGGTATCGACTTGTTTCTCAATTGCTTAACTTGTCTGTCCACAATAGACGTCGGCTTCTCTTCATAGCCCAAATTCTCATTAACTTCGATTCCAGAATGCTTAATTACATGCAGTGGATCCCGAATATACTTCCTTAACATCGAAACATGAAACACGTTATGGACTTGGCTCAATTCTGGTGGCAAAGCAAGTCTGTAGGCAACGGAGTTAACCTTGTCAAGGACTTCAAATGGACCAATATAACGGGGTGCTAACTTACCTCCCTTCCCAAATCTGGAAACCCCTTTCATTGGTGAAACCTTTAGGAATACGTGATCCCCAACTTCGAATTCTAGCTCATTTCTTCTCTGGTCGGCATAACTCTTTTGTCGGCTCTGGGCAGTTTTAATTCTCTGCTGAATAAGTTTAATCTTCTCTGTTGTTACTTGAATGAGTTCGGGACCAAGCAGAGCCTTATCTCCAACTTCGGTCCAACATATCGGCGATCTGCATTTTCTTCCATATAGAGCTTCATACGGCGCCATACCAATACTCGCGTGATAACTGTTGTTGTAAGCGAATTCCACTAATGGCAAATGCATTCCCCAATTTCCTTGGAAATCCAATACACAGAGTCTAAGCATATCTTCAAGTGTCTGAATCGTTCTTTCTGTTTGCCCATCTGTCTGGGGATGAAAAGCTGTACTAAATCTCAGTTCGGCTCCAAAGGCCCTCTGTAGACTCTGCCAAAATCTGGAAACAAATTTAGGATCTCTGTCCGACACTATTGACATCGGCACTCCATGAAGCCTAACAATCTCATTCACATAAAGTAGGGCAAGTTGATCAGCGTTGAAAGTAGTCTTAACAGGAAAAAAGTGTGCTGACTTGGTTAGTCTATCTACCACAACCCAAATCGAATCCATACCTTTCTGTGTTCTCGGCAGTCCGGTCACAAAATCCATAGAGATGTGTTCCCACTTCCACTCAGGGATCGGCAAAGGTTGTAGAAGTCCTGCTGGTCTCTGATGTTCTGCTTTTACTTGCTGGCAATGCAAACACTGGGACACAAATTCGGCTATCTCTCTTTTCATGTTCGGCCACCAAAACATCTGTTTCACATCATGGTACATCTTGGTATTTCCTGGATGAACAGCAAACTTGGAATTATGGGCTTCCAGCAAAATCTTCCTTTTCAGCTCCGGGACATCGGCCACACACAATTTCCCTTCAAACTTAAGCACTTGGTTTTCAAAGGTGTACCCGGATCTCGGCTTGGTAACAATCTCATCGGCTACTTTTCTGAAGAATTCATCCTCCATTTGTCTTGCCTTTACTTCTTCAACAATGGTTGGTTCTGCCGAAATCAATGTTAGGCATGCCAAATTTCCAACTGATTTTCTGCTCAGAGCGTCGGCCACGCTGTTGGCTTTCCCTGGGTGATATTGAATCTGTATATCGTAGTCCTTCAACAACTCGAGCCATCTTCTTTGTCTCAAGTTCAATTCCTTCTGAGTGAATAGATACTTCAAGCTCTGATGATCTGTAAAAACCTGACAAGAAGCTCCATACAAGTAATGACGCCAAATCTTCAAAGCAAATACCACGGCTGCTAGCTCCAAGTCATGGGTAGGATAGTTCTTCTCATGTGGCTTCAATTGACGAGATGCATATGCTATAACCTTACCTCCTTGCATTAATACACAACCCAAACCCTTATGCGACGCATCACTGTAAACATGAAACTCCTCATTACCTGATGGAAGTACCAGTACTGGTGCTGTAACCAACCTCGTCTTTAGTTCCTGAAAAGCTGACTCCCGATCTTCAGTCCATTTATACGGTGCTCCCTTCCTAGTCAATTGTGTCAATGGAGTTGCAATCCTGGAGAAATCTTTCACGAACTTCCTGTAGTAACCTGCCAAACCCAGAAAACTTCGAACCTCGGACACATTGGTCGGCCTCGGCCAATTTACCACGGCTTCTATTTTGCTCGGATCAACTGAAATACCTTCTTCATTTATTACATGACCCAGAAATGAAATAGTAGAAAGCCAAAACTCACACTTGTTAAATTTAGCATACAGTTTCCGGTCTCTCAATATCTGCAAAGAAATTCTCAGATGGTTTTCATGTTCAACTTCACTCTTGGAATAAATCAATATATCATCGATGAAGACGACCACAAACTCATCTAAGTGGGGCTTGAAGACTCTGTTCATTAAATCCATAAATGCAGCAGGGGCATTGGTCAATCCGAAAGGCATCACTAAAAATTCGTAGTGGCCATATCTAGTCCGAAAGGCAGTCTTCTCAACATCCTCTGCCTTAACCTTAAGCTGATGGTAGCCCGACCTAAGGTCAATCTTGGAAAAGACTCGTGCTCCTTGTAACTGATCAAGTAAATCATCAATCCTAGGTAATGGGTACTTATTCTTAATGGTGACCTTATTGAGTTCTCTATAATCAATACAAAGGCGAAGTGTGCCATCCTTCTTCTTAACAAATAACACAGGTGCTCCCCATGGTGATGTGCTCGGCCTAATAAATCCCTTGTCCAACAACTCTTGCAATTGTAGTTTCAATTCTCTAAGTTCGGCTGGGGCCATTCTATATGGTGTTTTGGAGATCGGCTGTGTTCCCGATATAACATCAACAGTAAACTCTATTTCTCTATCGACCAAATGGCCAGGTAAATCATTAGGAAAGACGTCGGCGAACTCATGAACAACTGGGATGTCGGCTAAACTAACATTTCCATCCTGATCTTTCAATATACTACACAAATAACCCTTACAGCCTTTTTGGATCAACTTACAGGCCTTCATGGATGAGATTAAGTAAGGTGGGGGAATTACTCCTTTACCCTGAAAAATAACTTCGGCTAGGTTTGGGGGTTTCAATGTGACACTCTTCGAAACACAATCAATGAGTGCGTGGTTTGCTACTAACCAATCCATTCCCAATATAACATCGAATTGATCTATATTCAAGGGCATTAAATCAACTAGCAGTTCAACATGCTCAATGACAACAACACATGCTCTATAAATGGATGCAACAATCATGGATCTCCCAGACGGAGTAGACACAGATAGCACATAATCAAGAGATTCTAATTTCCTATTAATCTTCTCGGCAAACTTAATAGAAACAAACGAGTGCGTAGAGCCCGAATCAACTAACACATAAGCATTTCGGGAGCAAATTAAAAGTATACCTGACACTACTGCCTCAGCATTCTGAGTATCCCCTGGCACTAGTGCAAATACTCTGCCCTGCCTCATCTGTCCTTTCCCAGCATTATTCTTTTGAACCGTACCTGAGGTATTCTCACCTTTCTTGCTGGTTTCAGCCTTTGTCTTAGGACAATCTCTCACAAAATGACCCATTTCTCCACATTCATAGCAAGCTCCAGATGTCCGACGACAAACCCCAAAATGTTGCTTCCCACAATCTGAACATGTCGGCTTAGTATTACCTTCCTGCTTTGGATAACCAGCACTGCCCTTGTTCATCTTCTTATTGGTGTTCAACTGGGTTCGGCGAGTGTCATAGTTCTGCCTCTTTCGCTGATTCTCTCCCGAGTTCTGATACCTGTTCAAGTTAGTTTCGGCCAAAACGGCTTTGTTCAGCACTTCGGCATAGGTCGGCATATCGAGCAGGCTAACCCGGTCTTGAATCGGTCCGCGAAGCCCACTTTCAAACTTCCTAGCCTTCATGTATTCATCATTGATCATGTGAGGTACAAACCTTACCAATTCAGTAAAAGCGCGATCATATTCCGCCACTGTTCGACTGCCTTGCGTCAAAGTCTGAAATTCGGTAGCCTTGCGATTCCGAACGCTGAGGGGAAAATGCTTCTTGTAAAATAGTTCCAAAAACCTTGCCCAGGTTAAACCAGGGTTAGTTTCTCTGGTCATCATCCACCATCTCCGAGCATCGTCGTCCAGGGTGAATGCAGCTAAAGTCACCTTCTGAACATCGGTGCTGGGGAAAATCTCAAACAGTTTCTCCATTTCCAAAACCCATGCCTCGGCCTTCATTGGCTCAATACCTCCAGAAAACCTTGGTGGTCTCATCTTCTTGAACTCCCTGATCAAAGCTATTGTGCCATCTCCATATAAGGCTGGTTGTAGAGGAACCTGTGGCGTTGGGGGAGGTGGAGGAGGGACTACATTTCGGCCATTCGTCTGCTCGGCCTGGGTCGATGTAGCACTAGCGTGCTGCTGTCTTATTTGCCTTAACTCACGGGTCAATCCTTCCATTAATCTTTCCATTCTGTCCAATCTGTCTTCAGACTGATCTCGGGCAAGTGGAGGTCTACCTCTCCTCATGATACTATGAGTATACAAAGTGTGACTTTAAAGCAAGTAAACAAATAACTCCGCAGGCAAGTAACAAATAAGCAAGTCAAGGCAATGCACACCTTGTTCAAATAGCAAGCAATATGATGCAACCCTAGCATCTTTCTAAATGGAATCCTATGCTCTTTAGGACTCGAGTGTGTGAATCAACGTACTATGAGGAACTTGTGCTCTGATACCACTCTGTCACGACCCCAACCTGCCCCTAGTAGGCTGGGTGCCGAGATGGCCAGTAATCCGTAATTACCAAAGGCCGGCTTACAAAATTTCACACACATCAGAGTAATCATAGGGGCTCACATATGCGGAAGCGAATAAACTAAATACAAATGGTCCTTGAGAGCTGTGCATAGATCAAATGTAAATGCATACATAACAGAACTGCACCTCGGCAGATAACAAAACAAATACAAGTTACATCCTGATCAAAAGGCTTCTCAGCCGACATATACAAATACAGCGGTTACAAGCAAAGAAGCATGATTTTCAAGAATCTGCCGAAGTGGCACATATGCCGAGGTAACACAAAACAGCCGATGTAAGCAAGTCAAGTCGGCATAACAAAAATCCCAAAACAAGCTGTACAAATACTTCTAGGCGTCGCCGCCGTCCTGCTCATCACCTACATATATATATAGAGAGGGGTGAGCTTGGAAACTCAGTGAATGGTACTAGAAATAAAGGTTTGCATGAATACTAGCCGAAGTCTGCCAAAACAAAACATATCAAAACCATTCAAACAATAGCCGAGGTTCCTGCCAGGCAAAGAATATCAAGCTGTACCAAAACAAGAGATGAACCGTATTCATCTGTCAAATCTTACCAGACAAAGCAATACAGAGATTAAACAAGTGGTAGCCGAGGTTCCTTCCAAAACAAAACAAATCAAGTTGTATCGAATCAAGTGATGAACCGTATTCATCCAACAAGTCTTACAAGTCAAAACATTTGCCGAGATAGCACAAGTAGTAGCCGAGGTAATCTTCAAGACAAAACATATCAAGCTTATATGACTTAGGCCCGCAGCCCTTTTTCACCGAAGTTTGTGACTTAGGCCCGTAGCCCTTTTTCACCAAGTGGTGCTACAAAAGTTTAAAGTCCTCTAGCACAAGGGACTTGTGTTACTTAGGCCCGTAGCCCGCTTTAACATTTATCTTAGCAAGATAGGACCGTATCCTTTTTAACAAGATGTACTGCGAAAGTTTAGAGTCCTCCAGCACAAGGGACTTTCCAAAGAAAGGACCGTATCCTTTTTAACAAGATGTACTGCGAAAGTTTAGAGTCCTCCAGCACAAGGGACTTTCCAAAGAAAGGACCGTATCCTTTTTAACAAGATGTACTGCGAAAGTTTAGAGTCCTCCAGCACAAGGGACTTTCCAAAGAAAGGACCGTATCCTTTTTAACAAGATGTACTGCGAAAGTTTAGAGTCCTCCAGCACAAGGGACTTTCCAAAGAAACCGAAACAAAGCTCAACTCATTACAAGGACATCATCAAGACGAAGTTCATACTTACCTTTTCATCTAGTGCTGCTAAAGTTTAGAGTCCTCCAGCACAGGGGACTTTCAAGAATACCATCAAAACAAGCTCATATACAAAACATCAAAATAGGCTAATCATTCATGCTTAGCAATTACTTTTACCAAAGCGAAACAAGCAAGATTTATCAAAAGCTTTATAACATAGCTTTATTAAAAGCACCACTCACCTCGGTCTTCAGGTGTAGGCTCAAGCAAAGATCAAAGTCCTACAATCACATAGCAAACCATACTCTCAAAACGAGCTTCACATACATGCAAGGAATCAAAACATTATTTCCCATCACAGGGAAGTGCACTGGGTACCATCCAGGTCTAGCCGAGGTCCTACACCTCCCCGCCGAGGTGTGGACTCGAAAGCTAAGACAAGGCAAAGTTAGGAAAACCTGAGTTTCCTTTCAAAGGACACGAAGAACAAGATCATGCATGCTGAAATCCAACTCACACATACGAAATCTGGGGTTTTCATGCTAAGAGTTCAAAAACGTGGACTAAGGTATTCATTCGAGAAAATTATACAAGAACAAACACAAAACATGATTCTTGTTCCAAACTTTTGGATCAAAACAAGGTTCTCCTTTAAGAACACAAGAACAACATTTCTCTCTTTCAAAACCAAGTTCAAATCAATGCATGACATGCAAAACAGATCCAATCATGCAATGCATCTAGATGATCAATAGGAACAATCGATGTAGAACAAGAATCTAACCTCAAAACTGAAATCCAACGGTTCGATCTTCCACGATCAAGCTCGGAGCTCAACTCCCACACTAAAATTCTAGCTCTAAGTTCTAGAGCTTCTCTCTCTAAACAAGACAAAGATTTGAGACCAAATCATAATCAAAAGATACACAATGATGCATTATAGGCCTGTCGGCGGTCATAGCCTCCAGCTCGGACACGTGGCATCACCGGATTGGTGCAGTTAGAAAGGTGACTGCTAGACAAGACAAGTCTCTGACAAAGCGTACACAACACGCTTGGCGGCTAAGCACGCAGGCTAGAAATGACCTCGGCCAAAGACAAGACTTCGGCAACAGGTCAACAAAGACAAAGGTTAGGGAGGACGACACTTGACTAAGCTGTGCCACACCTTGGCCTGGGTGTACCACATCTCGGCCTAGGCCATACCTGCCCAAGGACAAAGATTACAAGCACAAAACATCACAGCCTCGGCGATACACACTTCGGCCCAAAAGGTAACATCTCGGCAAACATGCCGGGGTGAAGATGGAGGTCGGCTAAGGTTCCAAAACTGCTCAAAACGCAAAGGCTCAAAGGCAAACTATGCTGAGTTGACCTCGGCTACACTCCAAACAAAACACGAATTCCAACAACTTACAATAAGACAAAGCAAAACAAGGCAAGTATCAAGATTTCAAACTTGACAATTCAAGATCATACAAAATACATGCAAGCAAGACTGATTCAAAGTGAGGGTTGTTACATCCTACCCCCCTTAAGGAAGTTTGGACCCCAAACTTACTATACCTTGGTCCAAGAATAACTCTGGATGTCGAATTCTCATTTCCTCTTCCATTTCCCATGTGGCGTCCTTGCCATAGTGCTCTTTCCATTCCACCTTTACCATTGGTATCGACTTGTTTCTCAATTGCTTAACTTGTCTGTCCACAATAGACGTCGGCTTCTCTTCATAGCCCAAATTCTCATTAACTTCGATTCCAGAATGCTTAATTACATGCAGTGGATCCCGAATATACTTCCTTAACATCGAAACATGAAACACGTTATGGACTTGGCTCAATTCTGGTGGCAAAGCAAGTCTGTAGGCAACGGAGTTAACCTTGTCAAGGACTTCAAATGGACCAATATAACGGGGTGCTAACTTACCTCCCTTCCCAAATCTGGAAACCCCTTTCATTGGTGAAACCTTTAGGAATACGTGATCCCCAACTTCGAATTCTAGCTCATTTCTTCTCTGGTCGGCATAACTCTTTTGTCGGCTCTGGGCAGTTTTAATTCTCTGCTGAATAAGTTTAATCTTCTCTGTTGTTACTTGAATGAGTTCGGGACCAAGCAGAGCCTTATCTCCAACTTCGGTCCAACATATCGGCGATCTGCATTTTCTTCCATATAGAGCTTCATACGGCGCCATACCAATACTCGCGTGATAACTGTTGTTGTAAGCGAATTCCACTAATGGCAAATGCATTCCCCAATTTCCTTGGAAATCCAATACACAGAGTCTAAGCATATCTTCAAGTGTCTGAATCGTTCTTTCTGTTTGCCCATCTGTCTGGGGATGAAAAGCTGTACTAAATCTCAGTTCGGCTCCAAAGGCCCTCTGTAGACTCTGCCAAAATCTGGAAACAAATTTAGGATCTCTGTCCGACACTATTGACATCGGCACTCCATGAAGCCTAACAATCTCATTCACATAAAGTAGGGCAAGTTGATCAGCGTTGAAAGTAGTCTTAACAGGAAAAAAGTGTGCTGACTTGGTTAGTCTATCTACCACAACCCAAATCGAATCCATACCTTTCTGTGTTCTCGGCAGTCCGGTCACAAAATCCATAGAGATGTGTTCCCACTTCCACTCAGGGATCGGCAAAGGTTGTAGAAGTCCTGCTGGTCTCTGATGTTCTGCTTTTACTTGCTGGCAATGCAAACACTGGGACACAAATTCGGCTATCTCTCTTTTCATGTTCGGCCACCAAAACATCTGTTTCACATCATGGTACATCTTGGTATTTCCTGGATGAACAGCAAACTTGGAATTATGGGCTTCCAGCAAAATCTTCCTTTTCAGCTCCGGGACATCGGCCACACACAATTTCCCTTCAAACTTAAGCACTTGGTTTTCAAAGGTGTACCCGGATCTCGGCTTGGTAACAATCTCATCGGCTACTTTTCTGAAGAATTCATCCTCCATTTGTCTTGCCTTTACTTCTTCAACAATGGTTGGTTCTGCCGAAATCAATGTTAGGCATGCCAAATTTCCAACTGATTTTCTGCTCAGAGCGTCGGCCACGCTGTTGGCTTTCCCTGGGTGATATTGAATCTGTATATCGTAGTCCTTCAACAACTCGAGCCATCTTCTTTGTCTCAAGTTCAATTCCTTCTGAGTGAATAGATACTTCAAGCTCTGATGATCTGTAAAAACCTGACAAGAAGCTCCATACAAGTAATGACGCCAAATCTTCAAAGCAAATACCACGGCTGCTAGCTCCAAGTCATGGGTAGGATAGTTCTTCTCATGTGGCTTCAATTGACGAGATGCATATGCTATAACCTTACCTCCTTGCATTAATACACAACCCAAACCCTTATGCGACGCATCACTGTAAACATGAAACTCCTCATTACCTGATGGAAGTACCAGTACTGGTGCTGTAACCAACCTCGTCTTTAGTTCCTGAAAAGCTGACTCCCGATCTTCAGTCCATTTATACGGTGCTCCCTTCCTAGTCAATTGTGTCAATGGAGTTGCAATCCTGGAGAAATCTTTCACGAACTTCCTGTAGTAACCTGCCAAACCCAGAAAACTTCGAACCTCGGACACATTGGTCGGCCTCGGCCAATTTACCACGGCTTCTATTTTGCTCGGATCAACTGAAATACCTTCTTCATTTATTACATGACCCAGAAATGAAATAGTAGAAAGCCAAAACTCACACTTGTTAAATTTAGCATACAGTTTCCGGTCTCTCAATATCTGCAAAGAAATTCTCAGATGGTTTTCATGTTCAACTTCACTCTTGGAATAAATCAATATATCATCGATGAAGACGACCACAAACTCATCTAAGTGGGGCTTGAAGACTCTGTTCATTAAATCCATAAATGCAGCAGGGGCATTGGTCAATCCGAAAGGCATCACTAAAAATTCGTAGTGGCCATATCTAGTCCGAAAGGCAGTCTTCTCAACATCCTCTGCCTTAACCTTAAGCTGATGGTAGCCCGACCTAAGGTCAATCTTGGAAAAGACTCGTGCTCCTTGTAACTGATCAAGTAAATCATCAATCCTAGGTAATGGGTACTTATTCTTAATGGTGACCTTATTGAGTTCTCTATAATCAATACAAAGGCGAAGTGTGCCATCCTTCTTCTTAACAAATAACACAGGTGCTCCCCATGGTGATGTGCTCGGCCTAATAAATCCCTTGTCCAACAACTCTTGCAATTGTAGTTTCAATTCTCTAAGTTCGGCTGGGGCCATTCTATATGGTGTTTTGGAGATCGGCTGTGTTCCCGATATAACATCAACAGTAAACTCTATTTCTCTATCGACCAAATGGCCAGGTAAATCATTAGGAAAGACGTCGGCGAACTCATGAACAACTGGGATGTCGGCTAAACTAACATTTCCATCCTGATCTTTCAATATACTACACAAATAACCCTTACAGCCTTTTTGGATCAACTTACAGGCCTTCATGGATGAGATTAAGTAAGGTGGGGGAATTACTCCTTTACCCTGAAAAATAACTTCGGCTAGGTTTGGGGGTTTCAATGTGACACTCTTCGAAACACAATCAATGAGTGCGTGGTTTGCTACTAACCAATCCATTCCCAATATAACATCGAATTGATCTATATTCAAGGGCATTAAATCAACTAGCAGTTCAACATGCTCAATGACAACAACACATGCTCTATAAATGGATGCAACAATCATGGATCTCCCAGACGGAGTAGACACAGATAGCACATAATCAAGAGATTCTAATTTCCTATTAATCTTCTCGGCAAACTTAATAGAAACAAACGAGTGCGTAGAGCCCGAATCAACTAACACATAAGCATTTCGGGAGCAAATTAAAAGTATACCTGACACTACTGCCTCAGCATTCTGAGTATCCCCTGGCACTAGTGCAAATACTCTGCCCTGCCTCATCTGTCCTTTCCCAGCATTATTCTTTTGAACCGTACCTGAGGTATTCTCACCTTTCTTGCTGGTTTCAGCCTTTGTCTTAGGACAATCTCTCACAAAATGACCCATTTCTCCACATTCATAGCAAGCTCCAGATGTCCGACGACAAACCCCAAAATGTTGCTTCCCACAATCTGAACATGTCGGCTTAGTATTACCTTCCTGCTTTGGATAACCAGCACTGCCCTTGTTCATCTTCTTATTGGTGTTCAACTGGGTTCGGCGAGTGTCATAGTTCTGCCTCTTTCGCTGATTCTCTCCCGAGTTCTGATACCTGTTCAAGTTAGTTTCGGCCAAAACGGCTTTGTTCAGCACTTCGGCATAGGTCGGCATATCGAGCAGGCTAACCCGGTCTTGAATCGGTCCGCGAAGCCCACTTTCAAACTTCCTAGCCTTCATGTATTCATCATTGATCATGTGAGGTACAAACCTTACCAATTCAGTAAAAGCGCGATCATATTCCGCCACTGTTCGACTGCCTTGCGTCAAAGTCTGAAATTCGGTAGCCTTGCGATTCCGAACGCTGAGGGGAAAATGCTTCTTGTAAAATAGTTCCAAAAACCTTGCCCAGGTTAAACCAGGGTTAGTTTCTCTGGTCATCATCCACCATCTCCGAGCATCGTCGTCCAGGGTGAATGCAGCTAAAGTCACCTTCTGAACATCGGTGCTGGGGAAAATCTCAAACAGTTTCTCCATTTCCAAAACCCATGCCTCGGCCTTCATTGGCTCAATACCTCCAGAAAACCTTGGTGGTCTCATCTTCTTGAACTCCCTGATCAAAGCTATTGTGCCATCTCCATATAAGGCTGGTTGTAGAGGAACCTGTGGCGTTGGGGGAGGTGGAGGAGGGACTACATTTCGGCCATTCGTCTGCTCGGCCTGGGTCGATGTAGCACTAGCGTGCTGCTGTCTTATTTGCCTTAACTCACGGGTCAATCCTTCCATTAATCTTTCCATTCTGTCCAATCTGTCTTCAGACTGATCTCGGGCAAGTGGAGGTCTACCTCTCCTCATGATACTATGAGTATACAAAGTGTGACTTTAAAGCAAGTAAACAAATAACTCCGCAGGCAAGTAACAAATAAGCAAGTCAAGGCAATGCACACCTTGTTCAAATAGCAAGCAATATGATGCAACCCTAGCATCTTTCTAAATGGAATCCTATGCTCTTTAGGACTCGAGTGTGTGAATCAACGTACTATGAGGAACTTGTGCTCTGATACCACTCTGTCACGACCCCAACCTGCCCCTAGTAGGCTGGGTGCCGAGATGGCCAGTAATCCGTAATTACCAAAGGCCGGCTTACAAAATTTCACACACATCAGAGTAATCATAGGGGCTCACATATGCGGAAGCGAATAAACTAAATACAAATGGTCCTTGAGAGCTGTGCATAGATCAAATGTAAATGCATACATAACAGAACTGCACCTCGGCAGATAACAAAACAAATACAAGTTACATCCTGATCAAAAGGCTTCTCAGCCGACATATACAAATACAGCGGTTACAAGCAAAGAAGCATGATTTTCAAGAATCTGCCGAAGTGGCACATATGCCGAGGTAAACACAAAACAGCCGATGTAAGCAAGTCAAGTCGGCATAACAAAAATCCCAAAACAAGCTGTACAAATACTTCTAGGCGTCGCCGCCGTCCTGCTCATCACCTACATATATATATAGAGAGGGGTGAGCTTGGAAACTCAGTGAATGGTACTAGAAATAAAGGTTTGCATGAATACTAGCCGAAGTCTGCCAAAACAAAACATATCAAAACCATTCAAACAATAGCCGAGGTTCCTGCCAGGCAAAGAATATCAAGCTGTACCAAAACAAGAGATGAACCGTATTCATCTGTCAAATCTTACCAGACAAAGCAATACAGAGATTAAACAAGTGGTAGCCGAGGTTCCTTCCAAAACAAAACAAATCAAGTTGTATCGAATCAAGTGATGAACCGTATTCATCCAACAAGTCTTACAAGTCAAAACATTTGCCGAGATAGCACAAGTAGTAGCCGAGGTAATCTTCAAGACAAAACATATCAAGCTTATATGACTTAGGCCCGCAGCCCTTTTTCACCGAAGTTTGTGACTTAGGCCCGTAGCCCTTTTTCACCAAGTGGTGCTACAAAAGTTTAAAGTCCTCTAGCACAAGGGACTTGTGTTACTTAGGCCCGTAGCCCGCTTTAACATTTATCTTAGCAAGATAGGACCGTATCCTTTTTAACAAGATGTACTGCGAAAGTTTAGAGTCCTCCAGCACAAGGGACTTTCCAAAGAAAGGACCGTATCCTTTTTAACAAGATGTACTGCGAAAGTTTAGAGTCCTCCAGCACAAGGGACTTTCCAAAGAAAGGACCGTATCCTTTTTAACAAGATGTACTGCGAAAGTTTAGAGTCCTCCAGCACAAGGGACTTTCCAAAGAAAGGACCGTATCCTTTTTAACAAGATGTACTGCGAAAGTTTAGAGTCCTCCAGCACAAGGGACTTTCCAAAGAAACCGAAACAAAGCTCAACTCATTACAAGGACATCATCAAGACGAAGTTCATACTTACCTTTTCATCTAGTGCTGCTAAAGTTTAGAGTCCTCCAGCACAGGGGACTTTCAAGAATACCATCAAAACAAGCTCATATACAAAACATCAAAATAGGCTAATCATTCATGCTTAGCAATTACTTTTACCAAAGCGAAACAAGCAAGATTTATCAAAAGCTTTATAACATAGCTTTATTAAAAGCACCACTCACCTCGGTCTTCAGGTGTAGGCTCAAGCAAAGATCAAAGTCCTACAATCACATAGCAAACCATACTCTCAAAACGAGCTTCACATACATGCAAGGAATCAAAACATTATTTCCCATCACAGGGAAGTGCACTGGGTACCATCCAGGTCTAGCCGAGGTCCTACACCTCCCCGCCGAGGTGTGGACTCGAAAGCCAAGACAAGGCAAAGTTAGGAAAACCTGAGTTTCCTTTCAAAGGACACGAAGAACAAGATCATGCATGCTGAAATCCAACTCACACATACGAAATCTGGGGTTTTCATGCTAAGAGTTCAAAAACGTGGACTAAGGTATTCATTCGAGAAAATTATACAAGAACAAACACAAAACATGATTCTTGTTCCAAACTTTTGGATCAAAACAAGGTTCTCCTTTAAGAACACAAGAACAACATTTCTCTCTTTCAAAACCAAGTTCAAATCAATGCATGACATGCAAAACAGATCCAATCATGCAATGCATCTAGATGATCAATAGGAACAATCGATGTAGAACAAGAATCTAACCTCAAAACTGAAATCCAACGGTTCGATCTTCCACGATCAAGCTCGGAGCTCAACTCCCACACTAAAATTCTAGCTCTAAGTTCTAGAGCTTCTCTCTCTAAACAAGACAAAGATTTGAGACCAAATCATAATCAAAAGATACACAATGATGCATTATAGGCCTGTCGGCGGTCATAGCCTCCAGCTCGGACACGTGGCATCACCGGATTGGTGCAGTTAGAAAGGTGACTGCTAGACAAGACAAGTCTCTGACAAAGCGTACACAACACGCTTGGCGGCTAAGCACGCAGGCTAGAAATGACCTCGGCCAAAGACAAGACTTCGGCAACAGGTCAACAAAGACAAAGGTTAGGGAGGACGACACTTGACTAAGCTGTGCCACACCTTGGCCTGGGTGTACCACATCTCGGCCTAGGCCATACCTGCCCAAGGACAAAGATTACAAGCACAAAACATCACAGCCTCGGCGATACACACTTCGGCCCAAAAGGTAACATCTCGGCAAACATGCCGGGGTGAAGATGGAGGTCGGCTAAGGTTCCAAAACTGCTCAAAACGCAAAGGCTCAAAGGCAAACTATGCTGAGTTGACCTCGGCTACACTCCAAACAAAACACGAATTCCAACAACTTACAATAAGACAAAGCAAAACAAGGCAAGTATCAAGATTTCAAACTTGACAATTCAAGATCATACAAAATACATGCAAGCAAGACTGATTCAAAGTGAGGGTTGTTACAGATCATGAAGAGCTTGAGCAAGCTTATAAAAAGTTGTATAAGGAGTCTCTTAAGTTATTCAAATTGAATGACAAACTCACAAAGAAACTCAAAGCATGTGAATGTGAGAATGTCAAACTTAAAGAGGAGATTTCCAAGGCTAGGATCAATGCCATCAAGATAGCTGATGATCAACAAGTCCTTTGTGCAAAACTGTTGACTTGTGAGACAGAGAGGAATGAGCTACTGGAAACTCATGCCATGTATGAAGAAAAGATTGAATCTCTCGAGATGTCTCAAGTTGCTTTGGAAGAACTGATGATCAAGAAAGAGGAAGAGCTCAAGTGTGCCATGGTTACCATTAGTCTTTGGAACAAAGGATCAAAGACTTTGGAGGATATCATTGGGTCTCAACAAATCTGTTCAGACAAGAGTGGCATTGGCTTTGGTGGCAAGAAAGAGCAAAAACAGAGTGCTTCCACATCTCATGATACAAGAACTCAAGGAAAAGGAGGACAAAGGATTCAACATGAGGATAGACTTCTCAAACTTCCTAGAGTTGGTAAGGTAAAAGAAAAGAAGGTATACCCTGTTTTTATTTGTCATCATTGTGGTATGCATGGTCATATTCGCCCTTTTTGTTATAAATTGCATGGGAGAATGTCTCAAAAGGGTAGAAATTCAAATACTTTTTGGGTTAGGAGACAACCTTACTTGTTTAGGCGGAATACCAAGATTCATGAGGGTGTTCACAACACCATGACATTTACCAAGACCGCTAGACCTGATTTTGTTAAAACCAAAAAGATTTGGGTAAGAAAACTTGACTTGTGTTAATGTGTTTTCTCTTTTTAGTTTTTTTTGGGTCTTTGTTCTTTTTAATAAAAAAGAAAAAAAAAAAAGTCTGCATGTTTTGTTTTTTTTTTTTGTCTTGCTTTATTGTTCAAAAAAAAAAGAAAAAAAAAAAAACCAAAAAGATTTTCTTAATATGGTTTTGCAAGTTTGAATTTTTGAGATGTCCTTGGTGCATATTGGAATTGATGAGAATATCCATTACATGTTAATATGTGTGTGCTTTCTGTGGTAATTACTCATTTTGGAGTGTGTGTTCTTTGATTAGTATGTCTCATTCTGTACACACTCTTGGATTAGCAAATATTGGAGTCAATTGCCTTAGTGGTTATTTTTTCTATAGACTTCTGGCATGATATCTTTTGCTTTTCTAGAGGAATTGACCTATACTAGCATATCATGGGTGATGTTGAGTCTCTTAACCACCTTCCATCTTTTTGCATCTCCATGGCTTTCCCCTCTATTCTTTGTAGTCCAAGCATGAGGAAAAGGCTACCTCAGAGTCACCAACCAGGCCATCCTTAATATATCCATGCTTCTCTGGTTCGGTTTCCATACTCTTGAGCGTGTCAGCCGCCAATGAATGTGCAAAATAAAGAAAAAATGTGCAAAAGAAAGAAAGAAAAAAGTGCAAAAGAAAAGAAAAAAATGTGCAAAAGAAAGAAAAGAAAAAGATGTGAAAAAAAAAGGAAAAATAAAGGATTCATTGATTGAGGGGGAGTCTCCGCCTTTACTCACCAAATACCCCTTGATTCCTAGTGGTTTGACTTTCCTTAGTTGTGCTTAGATTCTCTTGTCGGAGGTCCAACTTTTATTTTACTACTAGGATTGAATCTTGTGTTTGTCGAACTCCAAGAGTCACACACACTTTTTATCATGAGATCTATGCTTTTCACATAATGCATCACTTTCTTTTATGAGGAATTTTCTAAAGGCTGTGCACATTGTGTTTTCTTGTAATTGTGCTTCTTGGATAGTCTTGTGTGTTTCAAGGTACAAATTAGAAATTCCTTGCTTGCTCCATCATATTATGTTTTGTTTTTTTTCTCTTCTTGTTCACTGTTTTCAGTATGTGTGGTTGTTTTTTGTAAGGGGGAGTTTGGTTTATTGTTACAAAAGTTTGTTCGCTTGATCACTTTGATTTGGTTTGTAAGGGAGATTGGCTATAGTTGCTTTGCATGTCCTGATATTTACATCATCATATCATGCTTGTGTGGTTTATGATCTTGCTTTTGTTGTTTGAGGGAAGAAAGTTGTTTTTCATGTGTCTTAGGATTTCATGTTTTTATGCCATGTGTCAGGTTCAGGTTTTCATGCTACATGTTCTTAAAATCTCCAAAGTTGCATCTTCATGGTATTCACGTTTTTCATCTCATGCTTCAAGATAATGTTGTCATATGTTTATTGTTTTTTTCATATACTCTTGTGGGACTAATAGTTGTTTTGGAGATTATGGCACTAATAGTTGTTTTGCAGATCATGACCATGAGAAATAAGTTTGTAAAGAGATTTGGTTATAAATGCTGGTTCCTAGTTGGTAGTGTTGTTCTTGTTTTGATTGGAAAATTGTTTTAGTGTTTTTGTTAGGAAATTTGTTTTAGATTGGTTTTATCCAGGATTTGACAAAGGGGGAGATTGTTAGGACCTTTTGTTGTCAAATTCCATGAATCAAAACCAAAGTTGTAACAAGAGTTCTTTAAGAAGTTGGTTTCCTTCTAAAACAGGATTTCTTGGGAGTTTTGATTGAAGTTGGTTTTCTACAAGATTCCAACAACATGATTACTTGGGAGTTCTGAAAGAAGTTGATTTGCTACAAGAAGTTGATTTTCTACAAGAAGTTGGAACTCTGCAAGAAGTTGGTTTTCTGCAAGAAGTTTTTTCCAATCTTGGATTATTTTTGGTTCTCTATAAATACTTGGTTTTCTCCCAAAACTAAGCAATTCATTGAAGTCCTCCAGATCTTCTTTTTGGGTTCTTAAAGGTTTATATCTGGGGATATTTTGTTTTTCTTTGATGTCTTATTGAGTATTCAACTCATGATCTGAAAAGGCTACATCAAAGGTTTTGTTTGTTACACAAAAGAGAGAGTTGTTCTTCAGTTGTGAATTCTGAAGAATTCGAGCCTGAAGCTTCAGTTGTGAATTCTGGAGTGGCTCATCAAAGTTGTTCTTCAGTTGTGGATTCTGAAGAATTCGGTCTGAAGCTTCGGTGGTGGAATCCGGAGTGGCTCATCAGAAAGACAATTCCGTGGTGAAGATGGGGTTGGAAGAGGCACATAGAGGTTGGTTCAATTAGGCGTTGTGGATTCGCTAGATAATTGAGAGTGATACCTGTGTAATTCCTTTATATCTTCTTAGTGGATTGTTCTGGTGGCTGTGGCCCGTGGTTTTTTGATCACAATTGGAAGGTGACCAATTGTGGTTTTTCCACGTAAAATCTTTGTGTCTCTTTCTTTTGATTGTTTGATTGGGATTTTTATATTCTGCTTAAAATTGATACATAATCACAAATCAACATCTAGGAGGTTTCTAGATTTTTCAGGTTGGGTCTACCTGCTTAAGAGAGTTCAATGCTCCATCCGCTTGGCTTGGCTTGACTATGAATTGAAAACTCAATTTTACTTTCTGCACAACATTCTTCATTGGGATGTCTGTTCTGTTGCTGATGTTTGAAGTTGAGTGGGTGGTTTTTTTAGTTAAAATAATTAATAAAGATAAAATAAATTAAAAAAATTAATAAGTCAAAATGTTATATTTATATCTTAATCATTTTATTTTTTTTCTCATAATTATCAAATTAATTATAAAAAAAATTAAAACTATCATTTCAAATATAATTTTTTTTTAATCAAACTAAAATAATTAAAAAATAAAAAAACCCAACCAACCCTGGTGTGGTTATGGGGTAGGTGCTCTGTAAACGGCTAGCTAGTAACCCCATTCAAAGCTTAACCACCCACCCAATTAATTTCTGTGAATTGTGGGTTGAAAAAATGATAGAAACCAAATATATATATATATATTAAGAAAAAAAAATGTATAATCGAGTTTATACTAAGGCTCCATTTATTTTTTTACAAATTTTGTTTTTTAAAAAATATTTTTCTCTGTTTAGTAGCGGTGGTGAAGAAACGAAGATAGAGGTGGAGGTGGAGGTGGAGGTGGTGACATGGTGGTAGGGTGGTTGCAACGGTGATGGTGATGATGGTGGTGTGTTAATGGAGGTGAGAGTGTCGATGATAGTATGACATTGGTAAAATTTTAATTCAGAAAATATTTTTCGCATTTTAAAAGTAAAAAATATTTTTTATTCAAATTTCTTTGTTTTCCATTGACTTTTGTTTTCTATTGTATCAAATACCAAAAATATAAAATGTATTTTTTAAAAAATATTTTTCACTCAAACAAACAGTATATAAGAGTGAATGTAATTTATGTTAGAAAAATAGTACCAAACTATATAGAAAATATAATTTAAAAATATGTAAACGGTTTTTTTTGGCAAAACCAAAACTGAAATAAATTGACATAAAACGTAACAAAACTTGCAACATATAAATCGATAAAACCTAATCGAGTCGAGTGTGTGATACTCTTTCCTTAAGACAGATTCGTCCTCCCATCGGTGCTTAGAATTCAATGGGTGTCTATCTCCCAAGATACAACGATTAATGTCTTGGACTAGCAGCACTACTATTGCAAGCCTAACGAACTTTGTTATGCATGTACTCTCTTTATAGGAAAATTAAAGTCAGAAAATATGAAGAATAGATGCAAAGTGAAGAGGAAAATAGCAATTCTCTATCTCAAATTGAAGTGAGGGTGATAGAATTTATAGATTCCTTCATGACTCTTTAGAAATGTTGTGACCCTTCAAAAGGACACACCCTTCCATGTCAAGAGACACAACCATTGAAGTAAATTGTAATTCAAATTTTCCAACAATCCCCCACATGAATGAAATTTACAGAAAGGACATGCAACAACATGCAGACAAAGAAAGAGTACATTAAGGAAATACCCTGCATCCGGATAGGTAGCTTTCGGCTTTGAACCTTCCCTAGTGAAAACCTTTCGGACTTACTGGCTAATCAGTGGACGTGATGCCTTGAACTGTTGTGCCGTTTGTGTCATGTCCCAAAATTTGGACAATTAAATATTAAATTATGACTAAACCCCAATCAATATTCCATCATCCAAATCCTAGGGGTGAAACAAAAAAACTAAACACCAACCAAACCATCCACCATAATTTCATAACTAACCAATATCTCCAACATTAAAGTAACAATACGTAGTCAAAATAACTTAAATAATGTACGGTTACAAACCATGCCAAATTATCCCAATACTAAAGTCATAAAAAAATAAAAATAAATACATAAACTAATATCAACCCTAAGCTCAAGAAAACAAAAGAAGTCCAAACGACAAATCCAACACTATAGTAATTCCACGTCACCACCGTAGACCCAACTAATCCTGCAAAGGAAGTTCGGCTGCGCTCAAACAGAACGCACCCGAGTTACCAAAAGACAAAACGGGTCAATATACATGTATACTGGTATGAGTACAAGATTTAACTCCCACGTGTCCACCAGACACAAACAAAAATACATTTAATTTTTGTTATGAGACAAGACAAGTAGTTCCATCTGCACCGAGACGAATGAGTAGTTTCCCGAGATACGATGGCATTTAGTTTCTTGCCCGTACACAACGAAATATAACTTGAGTATGAAATAAATAAAATAGAAATAAAAATATGGTGAGTCAGTCCTGGAAAAAAATTAGTAAGACCCACCATCTTGTAAAAAAAATAAAGTTAGTATAATTTAATCATAAGCAACTTGCTAAAAAAGTATAAAAATGCACCGTTTCGTACTTAAATAATTCGAATTGATCAAAACTCTAAGAACAAAAATTGTACAGAATCAAATTTCCTAAAAGAAAATGTGAAGGAATTTAGTAGAAACTGAACAGGTTAAGAGAAAAACTTGATAGAAGAACCTAGACAGATTTCAACCGAAAAATCTGAAACTAAAAACGAACCAAAACTGCCCTAAGATGATTTTTTTGGGAAAAGTTCAAAACATGAAAAGTGTGCAGAATAATGTTTTACTTCAGTTTACGTGAAACCAATAAAAATGAGCTCGTTTCGTGGGTTGAAACAGCCTCTAAAATCTGCATTGCTAAAATAAATCAAAACTACAATAACCAAGATTATCCGATTATAAGTTCTAATTGATCTTTTTAATAAAAAGTTAAAACACAAAAGTTGTCTAGAATCACGTATACATGCCTTTTCTCAAATTTCATAATTTATCGAGATCGTTTACTATTTTTCAGAATATACAAATCAACACAATTCACACTATACCAATAAACCCATAATTAAATTCTTTGTACATTAACTTCACCACTTTGGCCTCCACTTCCGGCCTACACATATATCCCATGTGCCTCCCATATACCTAACACCGTTTCGAAGCCAAACTTGCATGGGGATATCGTCTCGAGTTTAACTCACACTCCTCGGATGGTTAGCATATACGTACGTGCGTAAATCAAAGCACTCGTCTACTCATGAGAACGATGCAACAATATATATATACACAACATCTCACTCATGAGAATAAATATAACAATGCCAAGCCTAAAACATTCAAATAAATCTCATAATCTTTACTTTTTTTTATATACACTTTTTCTCACCAACACTCAAATAAAACAACAATCTATAGAGTTATGGTGGAGTGTAAGAAATTTATCTATGGGTTCCTAATTTATTTTAATTTCATATATCCATGAGTGTGATTACAACAATAAAAATAAATCCATATAAAAACCCTAAGCTTGGCATACACAACTAATCAAAATAATTAAAACCAATCAATCATTTAAAAACCCTAAACCTTACATACACAACTAAACAAAATAATTAAAATCAATCAATCATCTAAAAATCTTAAACCTTACATACACAACTAATCAAAATAATTAAAATCAATCTATCATCTTTATGTAAAAACAAAATCAAACTAACATCAAATAAATATAAATAAATAAATAAGAACAACGAATTAAATATAAATCAAGGGAAGTGAATTTTGTACTCACAATATTTTTTTGAAGATCAAAAAATTATTTGAAGAACTAATGGAGCCACCAAAACAAAACCCTAATCTTTTTCTTCCTTTTTCTTTTTCTTTCTTTTTCTCTTTTTTTTTCTCCCCACTCACTCTCTCTCTCTCTCTCTCTCTCTCTCTCTTATGGCTGCTGCTTTTCTTTCTTTTCTTTTCTTTTGATAGATTCCTACCCAATCCTATTCTAACTTAATAAACTATTATAATATATTATATTATATAATACAACATAATTATAATATATATAAATATAAATATAAATATTTGAATTAATTGTTTATAATTAATTAACACATTAAATTAACTAAATAACACATTAAATTCTCATGTAGCCACACAATTAATAAAGCCAAAAATAAAATAAAATAATCATAATCATAATAATAATAAATAATGACTTACGAAAAATTAGGGTCACTACAGTTTGTGTAAGTCAAGACAATAGAATTCACACAGAATATCTCCAAGCACGGCTTAGTTCTCACGATTGTGCCCGTTTTGGCCTTGGGCATCTCCTAGTGTTTCATGAGTGATTTAGAAAATTTAGCCTTATCAATTTTCATAGAAGCGGCCCCTTCACACTCATATAGATGATCTTTATTTCGAGTCTCTTTAATACTCCTCTTGAAACATACCTCTCTAGGGTTTTCAAGATATAAGTGATCATTAAAAGCATAGCTTACACTAAGTTCCCTACATATAACACATGTTGCAGATATCACTCTCATCATAGGAATGGATAGAGTTAGACTCCTTTAGTGATTTCTGGCGAGTCATACATAACTTAGTTGTCCCTTTGAACTTAGTTCTTGGGATCTCCAGTCATCTAAGTAGGGTTACCATTATGATGACTCTGATATAATAGGCTTTAATCACATTTTCCTCGATGAACTTTCCTTTATTTGCTCTCTAGTCAAACTTTTTATTTAGCAGCCGCTATTATTCGTTTGACCTTCTCAGTTATATATCATTGAATAGTTAGTGGACCCATTATATTATCCTTAGATAATATTCACAACTGAAAGCAAATGTCCTACGGTATTAAGTCTTTGATTACATCGAGACTTACCGTTACTTTGTGTCACTTCCATTTTCAAATTTAAATAATAAACATAGAGCTGTTCCTTAGGAGTTAATGAAACCATATTTGTTTTTATTCCAACTTTGTCTTATAAAAAAAAAATTGAGATTCTTTGTGGACATACAATCGGAACCGTTACTTTGGTAAAATCTTCCAAGCACCCCCCCTAACACATTTTAATTGTTCCAAGGAAACTTAGGGCTTGTCTGGTTTGTGTTTCAGAAACAATTTTCTTAAATATTCTCTACAAACACATTTTTGGGAGTAATCAAACCAAACAGATTTTCCCAAAAAAATTCTCAAAAATGTGTTTGGTTGTCTTTTTCCAGGATCACTTTTCAAAAAAAATTCTCAGAAATCCGTTTGGTTGGTTTTTTCAGAAACAAAAAATACAAGCACCCCCAATTAGAAAAAAATAGTGTGTAAACATTTTTTTTTTTTTTTGAGAATCAAGCAAAATAGCACAATATTTGTCCACCAATATTTGTCCACCAACTTATCTATTCAGAAGCTATCTAGAAGAGCATTGATAAGAAATAGTTACATATTCAAGAACAAATTGGTGGACAAGATATTCAAGTAGGAAAACATAAGATAAATATAGAGGTAGAGCCCCAAAAAAAATCAACAAAACCTACGAGGAATTTTTATTGAAAAAGTCAATAGGTACATCATGAACTTCTGCCTAATTTTTTTCCCATTATTTATTTCTATGGTTCTATTTACTTTATTGAACATATATCTATCAAACAAGTGCCCAGGGAAATTGAGAGAGCTATTGAAAGTGAAATCATTGAAGAACAGACTACTGATGAAGAAAGTTGCACTAACGAACCTCAGATGATAGCTGTAGCAGATGAAACAATAAATGAGGTGAGCTTAACATTAATACAATAGATGAGAGACCTGGATTTAACACCCATTTAGAGTCTTGAAATGACAGCTTCCAATGACAACACAGAAATGGTGAAATCAAAGCTTACAGAAGATCTCAACCAGGAATCAGAAGCACAAAGAAAGAAGAAACTCAACCGAATGAGAATGTTGCTTGTTTCTTTCCAACAAGTATAACAGAAAAACCATGCCTGCAAGATGAAGGACCGAGGGAGCTTGATGTTTCGAATTACCCATGGTTCGAATGTTTCGAATTACCCATGGCTCGAATTACCCATGCCTGAGAATGTTTTGAATCAACCGAGGGACCATGCTTGCAAGATGAAGGACCATTCGTTTCCAACAAGTATAACAGAAAAACTAGCCCATGGTTTTTTAAAAAAAGTACCCCATGGTTCCAAAAAACCATACATGACCAAACGAACATTAAAAAACATGCAACTATAGTACCGATACATGAACCATACATGCACAAGAAACAAATTTAAATAACCGTAAATCAACACTTCTGACATAAAACAACGACCACAAACTGTTTGAAAATAATAAAAAACAAAATAGTACAACATAATTACTACCGATGGTTGAGCTACCATAACAAAACAATAAGTTCAAGCATTGTTTCAACCACAGTATGGAATATCCTACATAAGTACAATGACAAACAAAAATACCAACAAAATGATCATAATAGTAAAACAAAGAAAGGCGTTGCATCCACAACAAACCCAAAACAACCACTTCCCGCCAGTATGAGGCACTTGCGTAGGTGTAAGATGTTGTATCCCACCATCATAGTCATCTACCCAGAGGAAGGAGCCCCTATGATTATCCCAATTAGGACAACGGAAAAAATAACGACCATTGTTCGCTTCAGTGCGAGCCATAATCACCAACATTGGACCAGCGCCACATGAACAATTTGGTGTCACCTTCATCTGCATATGGCGTGAAATTAGCAATCCTATTTTAAAATATATACAAGAAAACATTTTATAATGTGAAGTTTAAAACATTAACCTACTTTGATTATGTGCTCCATTTTTTCTAATTACCAAAAAGAATCTACCTACTTGTAATCATATACCTATTGTTATATGCTTCCCACATAGATGCTGCAACCTCATCTCGTCATTGTCCTATCTGCAGTAGTTGTTCATATGACATGTTCACATGGTTGTGTTGTTGCATAGCTGGTACTCCATCTTCATTTCCGTGGACATTTTGAACTCCAATTTCACCCTGAACTTCACTTGCACCTTCACCTCCACCTTCACTTTCATCTTTATCTTCATTTTCGTTTTCATCGTCATCTTCATCTTCGTCACTTGATTCTTCTGCATCGAAAAATTCATCCTGCTCTTGCACCGTCCAGATCCAATTGTGGAGAGCACAACATGCCATAACTATAGCGATCTCAGTTTTCCCTTCCTTGTTTATTGTATTCCGGACTCAATTCCGTGGATGTGTTGTTGTCTTATTCCCGTTTCCATCCTTTACTCTTTGTATTTGATGTATTGGGTTGTGTTGAGCAGGTTTGAAACTGGTTAGTTGTGTTTGGAAACCAAGGGTTGATGCCCAGATTTTGGCCTTCACGCTTGAGCGGAGCTTTTGACGCTCGAGCGGGCCCTTTGCTTTTGTTTCTCTGCTTGAGCGGGGAGTTTGACGCTCGAGCGGGATTTTTCATCTCTCAGTATTTCATTCTGCAGGTCATCGAACACTCGAGCATCCACTTTCACGCTCAAGCGGGGACCTTCGTCTATAAAACTTCTGGAAGTGTGCATTTGACGCTCAAGCGGCGTTTTTCACGCTCAAGTGTGAGTTTGTGTCTGATGCTCGAGCGGGGAGTTCCACGCTCGAGCGGACCTGTTTGTATATCAGTCCGAAAAATAGCTTTTTGGATCACTTTTTCAGGCCATTCTCTCTCTCTAACTTTTCAAAACCCAAACTTGAGAGCTTCTCACTCTAGACTACAACTTCTCTCTAAGAAATCATCTTGTTCGAGTGATCTTCTACCATAGTTCCTTTGCATAAAGTGTAGAGCTTGGTGTGGGCTACATTTCAATCCGAAAATCTTTGGGTTTAGAGCATTTCGAGTTTCATCATCTTCTCCATTTGGTCTCTCCATTTGAGGTAGGGATAACTACTCATTTTTTTATGAGCTTTAACATAGATATTGAGTACTTTGTATGAATGGTTTGATTTAGGGAGGTTAGGGTTTGAGATTTGAAATATTGAAAAGAGGGGTTTTGCTCTTTTGACCAATACATGTGTGTTTTGGATCTTAAAGAAGGTTATTGATGTTTATTGTTAATATTTGAACCTTTGGGGTCAATGTTGAGAAAGGGGGAGAAAAGCCCTAATTTATTATTATTATGAATTAATTTGTATAATTAAATTGGAAAAGTTATGGAAATATGCAATTGGGGTGGAAATAATGAAATTGGCATATTTTGAGATTGAATAGTGGAGCTAGATTTATTAATCACTCACCTTTGAAAAATATTGATAATTTATCTGTTGGATGTAATTATTATCTGTTTAAAAATAATTGCTTTGGCCTATCGATGGAGGATAGTCTTGATTGTTGTAGACATTGTATGCTAATTAGGGAAAATTGAAACTAATCACATTGAATATGTCATTGAATATGACGGTTGGAATAATACAGCAAATGTGTGTATTGATTGATCATGGTATATGATAAGTGTTTAAATACATTGTATATGTATATTGTTTGGGAGGAGATAGGGGATGTACTCCATGGTTTGAGAGGAGATAAGAGATGGACTCTCAAACCTATTTGGGAGGAGATAGGTGATAGACTCCACTGATACAGCAAATCTGTGTATCATTTGAATTATGGAAGTGTTGAAGTATGGAAGTGTTCTAATATGAGTTATATTCTCATGTGAATTGTGAAATATGGAAGTGTTTTAATATGTGTTATAGCCTCATTCAATTGTTTGGCCAGGTTCTGAGCCATAATTATGAATCGAAACTGTATACGTGAAGGAAACTGAAATGAAAAATGGATGTACTTGATGTTGAATTGAAAAGTGTTGTAAGTTAGTTTATAAGTGTCAACCATATATCAAATGCTAATGTTTTAGCTATTGTTCATATTATGTTTAGCATATCTCTACTAGGCGTTGGCTCATCCTAGATGGGACATCATTTTCAGGTTCATGTGACATGCCACCTCCAAGGACATAGCTTGGGAGGTTTAGAGACTGAGAGATCTTTTTGATGATTACCGTTCTGTATTACATGTATAGCAAGCCAAGTGCTTATTTTTGTGTAAAAAGAGTTAGGACTCTACTTTTGTTGAACCCAGGTATTGACTTGGAAAGTTGTAAGCCTATAGAGCATTTACTTTTGTTGTCAACATGTAATATCTCTTGTAAGAATACTCTGACGTTGGTAATATGATATCTCTTTTTGTATCATGAATGTATGATTACAGGTTTATTTCGAGGGCGTTACAATAACGATTGGCCCTTGTCGTACCATATCACACCGTAGCATGTATCTCAATAATGGAAACCGTTGCTTCAACACTCCAAAGGTTCTTTCTATAACATTCCTCAAAGAAGAATATATATGGTTGAACAACTCCTTTGGACCATGATAGCGACGCCGCCTATTGAACTCATGCAAATGGTATTTTTGGCCACGATATGAGGCTACTTACCTCGACATGTGTGTATACCCGGCATCAACGAGTTAATACTTGTCTACCGTAAAACACTTTCAGTAAGAACATGTCATGGCATATTTGGGTGTGAAAAAAAGGAAAATACAAAATTAAAAACAAATACACTAACTAGGTTATGGGTGTGGCAAGTCAGCAGAATTTGTGGTAAGTGTTTCTAGAAAAATTCTCGAATCATGTGCACTACCTTCCCAACCAGTGTATACAAACATAAACTTCATGTCAAATGAACATGCAGCCATGACATTTTGAGTTGTATGCACTTTTCTACCTCGATATGGCATTTGGTCACCTTCAGGTGCCACAACAACAATATGTGTGTCATCTATGGCCCCTACACAGTCCTAGATGACATAACTCTAAATTAATTTATCAATTTAATCTTTAAGCCATATAAAATAATGCAAATCAACTACCATTTATGTTACCTTAAACCATAGCCAGTACTGTCTGTCATTCCGAATTTTAGGATGGGTAATAGCCATGTTCGGTGGTTGGATTACAAATGGCGCAAGATTTCCCAATGCCCGCATCATAAGTACGAAATGACGATGAATTGTCTTATTTGAGTGCTGAAATCGATCTCTAGCATTACTTGTGTCTGAACTTTGACCACAAATAAATAAAAACATAGCCAACGACTCTTCCAGTGACAATCGCATGTTCGACCAGTCTACAATATTTCTCCGGACAATCTGTTTAACCAATTCCACAAATGTCGGGACTTTCATTCCCAATTGTTCACGGATTCATTTAGGATTTCCACTTAGTAAGAATTTTATGTACTGGTCACCGGTGTATGGACAATTATGTTACAGTTATCTTGTAGGAATGTCACATGTTAGTTGACAAACCATGTGTAAGTCCATCACATCATCGTCATCGTCACTGTATGGGTCGTACATATTGTTCGGTTGCCCTCCATTGGGTCGTGACGACGACATCTAAAGCGGAAAGTGTAAAACAATCAAGGTATTATTAGTAATGATATGAGTATAGCACTAAAAATTTAATGAGGACATTCCAACAAAAAGAGCATGGCGAAAAGAAATTACGACAACATAGTGCTAAGTCTAAAGCGAAACCACATAGACAGCATAATATGTCAAGTTAGCTCAACACCCAACATAGTCCAAACCGAAAGGGAAAACAAAAAAATTAAAACAATAAAAATTTAGAACTTCAAGTTTAACAAATACCACAAAAAAAAAAAAAAAAAAAAAAAAAAAAAAAAACCTAAACAATTCTGCGAGTATCTTCATTTCCTTCATCTCAAACCGAACAGTGGGATGACCAAGCTTCTCACAAACTGAGGATCCAAAGGTACCTCATTTCCAGTTCCATGGTCATAAACATGGTTCACCATTCTAGTGATGTGAACATGTTCATGGCCTTCAAAAACAAGCTCGGATCCAGGGCCATGGATTTTAGGATGCCCATACATGCTGCAACAGAGTATGCATCATCTGCCCCAGCGTTTGCCTCTGCTCGAAGGTAAAACCGTTCACGTGCGTCACATGAACGTTGCCATGATTGCAGTGCTTTATCCATTTTTGGGTTCTTGCTGGACTGACTCTGGCCACTAGACTTACGCTTACTTCCAGAAGTGCAAGATTCATCTACTACGCCTTTCCCCGACGTATATGCATGAAAGCGTTCATCCATTTCTCGCTCGTCATCAGATGTGGGTGCACCCTGACGAGAAGAACGGGCAAAAGCGCCAGTGGCAAATGACTTGGCAAATATTTCTAACATGAGCTCATAATGTTTAAGGCCTTTGGTTTGGAATTGTTTTGCATTTGGGTGTGCCTACAAGTTGTAAACAGTAATTAATCATTTCAAAAAATATTTGTCTATACACATGGTTCTGGTAAATACATGCGCCAAAATAATTACCTGAACATAATTTTCCCAAACATCATCTGGGGCTATCACTGTTTGAGTTATTGGATCCCAGCCCAAACCTGTGTGGTTTTTTAGAGCAACAAACTCTTTGTAGTTCGCCTTCAAACGCGCGAACTTACCCTTAAATTTTTTCACCCCAAAAATTTTTCCAACCTTTTTAGTCATCTCCTCATCAATTGTTTGCCACTGCTTTGGGTAAAAACTCCCATCTTTCTTTGACATGCAAGGACCCTCTTTATTAATTTCGTCCACCAATATTTCTAAAAATATCTTCACATTTTCGGACCCCCACATCTTAAAGTCGTCATTATCGTTAGCCATTCTAGCCTAATACAAGTGCAACAAATGACCGTTTACAGTTATGTCAACAAATTAAGTTCCAAAAATAGCATTGTGTTTGGCAGTAAGTGAAATTAAGCATATGCATAATAATAGCCATTACGAATATTACGAAAATGTAATATGAGATTATGCGTGCAAAAGTTTACCGAATAAGGACAATCATTTTCAATAGTGGAGGAATTGACTGATGGTTGAGGTGATCTCTCCCTCTTATTGGTTGGTGTATTGAACAATGACCGAGGAGTACGTAGTTGGCCTAGTTTAAAATCAAAATGAAAAATTCACTTAGGAACAATTTTGTGCACTATAATGCTCATGCATAATACCTATATTTTACACACCTATTATAAACCCCAGCCACAACAGCAACCAAACATCAGTATTTTAACCTTCTCTACTCATAATCATATAAACCGAGTCATTATTTTTTGTATACTGCTGTACATGTCTATGCAATCACTCGACTTCTTCAAGTTTATATTACCTATAGAAACATGGCTTTTTAATGAATTCAGGATTATGTTTGGCCACAAAATGCATTGTCACGGCATTTTAGTCTTGGATTTCCTAAACGTAGACTTCTTGAAAATAACCTGTTATTATATTAATTTTTATCAAATGTATAAATGGTGATAAAAGTGATCTTAAGATTGTCATGTGTTTATATCCAACTAAAGCAAAATTTAACTGCTCTAATAGTAGACCTTCAGAACGTAACAATACCATACAAAAAAAGAAAATAGGAAAAATAGAAGAAAAGTGACTCGTGATTAGTTTCAATTGAAACAACGGAGGATTGAAGAAGTGTCCTTGAGGTTTGTTCATAGTTTTTAGCATAAAAGTACATTTAATGGAAATATCTTCTAAGTCAGAGATGTTCTTAGCATGGTTTCATAAATCATATATCATATCAACTAAAAATGAAAGACTTCAATGGATATAATTGTTTGCATCATGTAAAGGCAAGCTGTAATTGTTAGGGAGGTTTTTTAACTTTCTAATGCCATAGGTGTGGTTTATACATATTAACCTTTTATCCCGTGAAGAATGTAGAATCATTTCTTGACCTTCAAAGCTCTAACATTGGAGGTCTTTCTCTGTTTCTGAAGGTTTTGAACAAATTTCAATTCTTAAGTATCATTTTGTGAACTGTAGAGTTACTTTTCTATTTTACAAGAATAACCAGTGATTAAGATAGTGTAGGGAATCAAAGCAAAAATTATGTTTAAATTATTTGCCCAAATCGGTAAAGTAAATGCATTAATATTCACAGACAAAAAAAGAAAAGAAAAGAAGAAAATACTACTACCTATTCAATACCCAACTATACATTAAAAAATTACACAAGGAAAACCATTACAGAATAGCAAAGTGCATTACAAACCACACATCTCAAACCGTGTATGCAATTTTTGATTATGAGATAATTACAACTACTTGTTGAACAAAGACAACAGAAACAATCATCAAGATAACAATATTCTAATGGAGTGTAGATGCCTCATTAATCAAAATCAGAGAACAAATTGGCCATATTTCTTCCTTGCGTCTTGCATGGATCGCAAAACCATTAGTTCACTACACCTCTTATTTACTATGATTGTCATCACATTCTCATGTGTTGTATAAAAGATGTAATTCGACCCATTCTCAATATCAATCAGAACTCGTAATTGAGCAAAACATAATATCAAGAAGGAAGAATTAGATCAAACCCAACTACTACATTAGATGACCCATTCATCAATATCAATCAAAACTCGTAATTGACCAAAACATAAATATTTTTAAACCTCTGTAAATCAGACTTAAGTGACTCAGGTGTGTGACTCTATGGACTACGATTTTGAAAATTTACCGATTGGGAAATGCACCACAAATTGATAAACCCAAAGGCAAAAGCCATGCGAACTTTGTAAACCAAAATCAGTCAATACATTGTTCAAAACTCACAAACCCAAATGAAATTTAAAAAAAAAAAAAAAAAGTATTCGTTCATTACAAATACCTCTTGCTTGCCTGCTTTTGGTGGCCCTCAAATCCCATCGTCCATAACGAAGTTTTGAGCACGGCCTCTCCGTTTTTGCAGCGAATGATGAAGTTATACTTCGTCTTGGTGGGGTTCGAAGCTGGTTGGTTTGCTTTTTATAGAGCCCAGAAGAAAAAAATGATAGACATTGATGTTACAAGTCTCGATTGTGTGAAGATTTAATTCAGTTTGACTAAGACCAAAGTTAGGGCACGATTTGAGGAAATCTATGAGGCAGAGAAAGTGTGGCTGTTGAAAGAGGACCCATATGAGCATATGCCCCCTATTGCCTCAAGCCTGTGCGACACAGAGATGAAGGAGGTGATAGACAATGTCGGTGCATCTATGGCGGAAGATTTCTCAAATCTTGAACAGCGTACTGATGGAGAGAAGGCATATGACACCCCGAATCTACACTAATGGTTGCAGTCAATGGAGAGTCACTAATGAGTCCTATGGTCAATGACCAAGTAAGATCCCAGATCGCCGGAGGAGTCAAATTAGCCTCCCTTCTAAGTCCGATTTTCTTAGGCAGTGCACTATCCTTTTGACAGATCTTACCAGGTATTGACACAAGGTCTCATAAGCAACGATAAGGTGAATACTGTAGACACCCCATTTTTGACCGACCTTAAGACTCAGACGTCATCGATTGAGCGCTCGGTGATTGCGCATGTTGTGCTCGTTTTGAGGTTTCGGAGTTTCGGCTGAGAGCCTTACCCCCGGACCTCGGGACTCTTTTGTACTTTGCCTCGGTTTGCGAACCAAGCTCTGTTTTCTCTTCCCAAATGGAGGGAGAGGTCTTGTAAACCATCTCTCAGTGGCCGTAGGCTACTTTTCGTGGTCATAGAGCATTGTTCCCGTTTGGAGACCAGTTTCCGATTTTCGGAGCCGTCAGCCGTGCGCCTCGATTCGGGACCGCTTAGCTTTCTCCGTTTGCTCCGTTTTTTGACACACACCTTGTTTCCTCTCTCTCTAGAGGGACACTGTGGCCCAGGAGACCACCTTCATGGTCGCACACCACTTTCGATGCTTAACAGTCAGTTTTCGGGGCATCCGGCTGCGCGTTTTGGCCCCCGAACCCTCATTTTGCATCCGTCTTGGTTCATTTTTGGCATGAACCCTATTTTCATTGTTTGGAAGGTGGTACAAGGGTGGGAGACCACCTTTTCTCTTGGAGACCACCTTTTCTCCCGCCGGCTGGTTTTCTTGTCAGGAAGCTGGTCTCATTGATTTTTGAGCCACATTTGCAAGTCTCCCACCATACCACAAGCTTGCATTCAACTAGGAGACCACCCTAGGAGGCTGCCGACCAGCTTTTGAAACTTGACCCTTTTGACCTGGTTCGCCGACCAGGGCAAGTGGTCGGCCGACCACTTGAACTGGTCGGCCAGCTTCCCCATTTTCTATCTCACTGAGTTGATTCCAACTGTGCCAGCTGGAAGGCACAGACTAGATCCTCCATACACGTGTATGGAGGATCTTCACTCTTGGTTTTAAGCTTCTTGGAGAAGCTTTGGACCTCTTTGGCTATAAGAGAGACCCTCTCCCTCATTAGCAAGGGTTTAGAATTTTGTCAAAGCATACAATACCTCTTTCTCTATATCTCTACATTCAAGCTCAAAAAGTGCCTTGTTTTTGCACCTTTGCACACCACCTCCTAGCCTAACACCTCCACCATTTCTTTGAGGTCCTTGGAGGTCATTTTCAGAGGTTGAAGGCCTGGGTTTTTGGTCTCAAAGTTGCTGTCTTTGTAGAACTTCAAGGGTAACTCACCTTTCCCTCTTTTAAGCTTTATTTTGATCTATCTCTTAGCCTTATCTGCATGCATATTTGAGATTTGTTGTCAACTGAAAAAAGTCTTGTTTTGAGGTCCTTTTCATGTTTGTTTAAGGTCATTTTGTTGTTGGGGGTCATCTACCCCCTTGCATGCTTCATTTTGCCTTGTTTTGAGCCATCCCCTAAGGATTTTGTATTGAGCTTTTCTTGGCCCTTTAACCACTGAAATCTAGTGGATTTTCAGTGGTTGGGATGTGGTTTTGAGGGCCAAAATCAGAGAGGGGTGACCCTCTCTCTTGTTGTCTTGTTTACTAGTATTTTTGGCCTATCAAAGGAGCCCTTATTTGCATGCTTCTAAGCCATGTTTCAGGCCATTTTTGATGAGTTTTAGGACTTGCATAGGCTCTATCCAGAGCTTTTTTTTTCCATATTGGATGTCATCTTGTATGTGTAGAATAACCCTCTTCATAGCATATCAAAGGAGCATCTCATTCTTGCATGCATTAACCATGTTTCAGTGGGTTTTTGGGCTTTATTTGGAATTTCATACCTCTAAATTTTTCTGGTTTAGTGGCCTCTTGATTGCCTCACATGCTTGTAGTGCAAATCCTCTTTACTAGCTTACATTGCATGCTATTTTGGCCTTTGATTCTAGCACTTTTTGGCCATGCCTTAAACTGATTTTGTGCATGTTTTGGATTGCTTCAGCTCTGTTTTTGGGCCTCATGGTTGAATGATGTTTGCTATGCATGGTTGTAGTTCAATACCCTTTCCTAGCTTTGAGTTTTGAAGCCTATTGCATGCGTATTTTGAGGTGTTTTCATGTTTTGGCATTATGATGAATCATATTTCAGAGCTTATATGTATGCCATATTCCCATGTTTTCCACTCTTTAAATGTGTTTGAGAGTTATGCATGAATACCTTATTTTTGGACCATTGCATGAGCTTCATTTCCACGCTTTGTGAGCCATCATTTTAGTCCATATTTGCTACTGTTTTGGCCTGCATAGGGATTGTTTGCGGCTGGTTTGGCCATTTGAGTATTACTTTGCATGCCTATAGTGTAATCCACTTTACGAGTTTTGGTATTTGGGCTATCTAGCATGCATTGTGTGAGGTGTTTGCATGATTCGGGACCATCTTGCATGTCATTTTAGAGCTAGAAAACATGTGATTGTATGCCATATTTCATGCTTACCATGCTTTGGTGGAGTTGCACTTTGTGCTTTAGGTTTGGTCCCTTGCATTTGTGCATGTTTGCATGTGTGTTGTTGCTTCATTTTCATCATGTATGGCCACTGATTTGAGTGTGGCTAAGGCTCATTCATTTTAGTTTAAGTCCATCTTGCATTGTATATGCCATATAGTCCATGTGCATTGAGTATGCCATTCTTAGTTCATAGCATTGTGTATGCTAGTTGCATGTTTGCATATCATCCCTCGTATGCTAGCATGATTAGGTTGCATTGCATTTAGGGTTACATGCTAGTCGTATTGTATATGCATTGTTTGTTGCATTGTGTTTGGAATAGGAGTTAGTCCAAACACAGGAAATGAGAGACGTTTCGTACTCAAAGTAACGAAACGTGCCTCGATTCCCGGTCGCCGACACTCTTGACGACACATGATGGAGTTTAGGCATTTATGTGTTCATATGTGCATTCATTCTATATTAAGTTGTGCAATTCGGTTCCTCGGCCATCATGCATCGAGATGCGTGATTAGTGGCCCGAGGTTCGAGAGCCATACTCCCTTGAGTTCATAGCATGATAGGGAGGGTGGTCGTGCATACATTTGGCTTATAAATTCCATGCCATGCACTGTCTATCCTCTGTTACAGCAAAACTAGTGTTCTACAGGAAGAAATGGCCGGTCGGCCACTTTTAGTGCCGACTGACTACCAGTATCCAGCTGATGGCCCCATCTTTGGTTGATGACCATCCTCCCATGGCCGGTAGTCTTGTCTCTTGGCCGGTGACCTCTCACAGTGCTCAGGGAGTGGTTCAGAAGCAGCCTTGGGACTTGCGCAGCTTTCAGGGGCATAAAACAGTACAAACAGAGGCAACAGTTGGCATGGCAACGGATTTCCGAGCAAAGCAAATCGAGCATCCATCATCCAATCATTTCGAGGCGGAGCTGCGGTGGCCTCTTTAATTTCATACTTAGATTGTTTTGTAATTAATTTGTTAATTAATTAAGGGCTTTGTAATATTTAATTAGCTAGGGTAGTTGATTAATTATTCGGTTTGTATTATTTATTCGAACCCTCCGCAAGAGGGCGAACTTTGTAATAAGTGTGCGTATGTGTGATGCATGTCTTCCAACCCCACGTCTTTCTCCTTTTTATTTACCAGCTTATAATGGTTAGTTTTAGGGCATGTTTCAATTAGCATCTATATGTTCGCATGTTTGCATTCATTCATCTATATTGCATGCACCGGGCTCGGCGCATCATGCTAACTGCATTGTATTTCAATTCCAACTTGAATACATGTATCAATTGTTGTATCTCATATGCCATCTTAGAAAAGCCGAGCCTATTGTAGTTGCATTTTCGCATGTGTTGCATTAGGCATTTTTAGCATAGTTAGGATTCATGCATGATTTCTAATTAGCTTCTTTCTTTGGCTCGGAGTACTCGGTAAGTGTTTATGCTTTAGCATCCTTGTATGCGTGTGAGTGACTGCCATGATAGCATGCTTACCATGAGACTATGTGCTTATGTGATATACCTGCCTGAATGTCTGTGGGTGAAGGTTTAATTACTTGAATTGGAACAATGCATTGATTGCGAGTTTTAAGCCTACTTGAAAGTGGCAAATCACCATGTTTTCTAAGCCCACCTGAGAGTAGCAAATCCACGTCTTAGCCTACTTGCGAGTAGTACCATCAAACCATTTTCAAATAAACAAACATGAAATGTTTTGTTCCAACTCAGGCGATCTAGTTTATACTTGTATGTTGTGTGCATCACATAGTAATCCTAGGCTAATAAATCGGAATAAGAACGCATGTGTTTTCAAAAACTCGATATCATGTTTAGTAGTGGCCGATCTTTGATCGAACGAGCGGGGGTGCTCATTGCATGACCTTCCCCAATCGTACCCAAGTTCCCGAGCCGAGGCAACTTTGGTGATAACGGACACATGGGCTTAGGCACGAGTCAGGGTTTCCTAAATTCCCCCAAAATAAAATATTTAGGTGGCGACTCTGTATCTGGCAAAGCAGTCTATGTTTGGCACTTCTTTCTAAAAATCTGTTTTTCAAAACGATTTGCCGGATTTGGACTCTTTGGTGATTTATCGGTCTCACATTGCACTTTGCGGGATTAGATTCAGAACCGTGACATTTGAGTCCGAACTGTAGTAAGCCCAATGAACAAAACGGGATTTTTCCCGGGACGTTTGGGCTCGTCTACATATACATATAAATATTAGAACATAAGCACATAACAACCACGAATATCCTTAATTTCAAAAGCTTGTTCCATTACATTACATCCCCAAAAGAGAATTTAGATCTTCATATGAGTCTTACAAAATATCAGAAGGAATTTCTAACTTTCCTAAGATAGCCAAAAGTCTTCGAAGGTTTCAGGCTCGTCGTCTCCAGCTATAAACTCCTCTTCGGCACCTGGCATGATACGCCGTGAGCTTTGAATACCCAGTAAAAACACACACACACCCCGTCCCTTTTTCCCCAGTCCAATACACAATCACCAATATAACATCAAGTAGTAAAGCATGATACTCAACTAAATAAATAAATAAATAAATAAAGGGTTACAAGTTAGATGTTAGTAAACTAGAAATCTCTCAAAGAGATTTCGTCCTCCCAACCACAAGAATCGGACGCGGATTATTCGGTATGCCCACTCTTTTGCTGCTTTGTTGCAGAACTAACTTCGGATGCCTACCAATGGTTATATACCACGTAGCGCCAACCGCAGGGCCTTAAAAGAGACGGTAATAATGGGCCTTGCTCAAATCCCTCCTCACACCAAACCACTTAGGGTCCGAATACAACCACTCCGTTCAAGGGTTCCAAAAACCACTTGCGCAAGACTTTAACTTCCAAAAAGGGAATGCATCACAACAATCCACACATCACACATTAGCATCCTTTCATTACTCAAGTGATCGAAAACCCAATACCCTCCCAATTAAGTTTTCAGTTGAGTTAAATGTTTTAAATCAAGGTTAGACCAACTTAACAAGATAATAATATCCACAGAAGCATGCATCATTAAGATGAGGAAGATAAAGAACATAATCATAACACATATAATATCATGCCAAGATATGATCATAAGCTAATAAGCATTTTCATGAACACAAGAGCATAAAACATCCATGCACAACAAAATTTCCAGATTCAATATCACATAAGGATTAGAATGAAAGGACTATTTTAGATTTTTCACTAGACTCGTCCTTCCTATGGTTCGTAGAAAATTTAATCTAGTTTCCAGAACATATTTCGGAAATTGGATAGCTTTTCTAGATTTTAAGTTATTTAGAAAACACTCCAGCGCTGTCCAGATTCGTCGACCGTTACGAAAATTTGATTTTCTTGCAAACCGCTCACTGTTTTTCGATGAAACCATTTTTAGTTGAAATCTAACTCCTTAAGAAAGATTTTGACATAAAATAGAGATCCAGAATAATTTTATACATTTTCATAGAAATTTTGAAAGGTGGTTGTGAAAATAGATTCTAAGGCACAATACCCAAAACAAGAAGATTTGTGAGAAAAGAGATCCACTACGGGAAAATTTTCATTTCTTTTGTGATGTAAACATGCTAACTAACATATATTAAACTCATAAAATTTTCTTGAAGGTGTGCCTTTGGAAAGTTTGAGAGATTGGTATGAAAAAGATAGTTTTGTACCGAAATGAGGGAAAATACAAGAGAGGTAGAATCAAGGCTCAACTCTTATCATTTTTAACACAAGTAACTCATTAATAACACATTTGAAAACATTATTTAAAACCCTTAAGAACATGTATTTGAAAAAGGAAAATGAAAGAGAATGTTGTGTTGTGACTTACTTGCTAGGCTTTGGACAAGATGGCTCTCCTCTTCCTTCCTCTCCCTTTCAAGACTTCTCTCTTGCTCTCTTTCCTCTCCTCTAGGCCGAATGTGTGTGTGAGTGTGTTGTTTGTGTTTGCCATGCTAGGGTGTGGTGATATCTATAGGCAAATTTTGGTGTAAAAAGACATAAAGGCCCACTAGTTGGAATTGGATGGAAAAGTTAGGATTTACTTAGAGTCTAATGAGATAGGAGTGATTAGGGAGCTTAATCATAGGATTAGACAACATCTAGTTGGTCTCTAGTTGAAATGAAACTAGTAAAAGAAACAAAACCCTAGGTTTAGAGGTACTAGGCATTAGGGTTTCTAGAAGACCATGATTACAATTCTTGAAAATAGGTTCCTCACATCTTCCTAGAGTGGCCAGCCATTGGGCAGGGTGATGGGGCTTATTTTTTATTCAATTTCGGTACTGGGGACACATCTCCCAATGTGTATATATATATAGATCTCAATTTGATTGATGGTACTTATAGTATAAAGGTACATGTACTAGTTTTGGGAAAATTTTTGAATTTAAATAAAGAAGTGAGGGCTTAGAATTAAATTCATGTATTGGAACCTTACTTATGTAGAATTAAATTAAATTAGGCTAAGGAATCTAATTCGGCTAGAATATTCCTGTTTTGATAAAAAAAAAAAAATGCTAACCGACAAGATTCGAAATAATTCAAGGAACTGAGGGGCTTTAAGAAAATAATTCAAACATTAGGGTCTTTAAAGAGAATACAATTTTTTTCAGGGGCTTCATAAGGCAAGTGGGTCTCTTCGAAGGCACTTGGGCGAGTGCAGATCTTGGCCTACCGGTGTAAATCGTCTTTCTTGACACGGCTGAGAAAGAGCCGTTGGACTGCCTTTGAAGGATTTTCTTTGTATCAGAGAGATGAGGTCACAAAGGTTCTTTTGAGAAAGAGAAGTTATGATAGAAGATGAGTATATGTTGGGAACCATTTCTCTAAGATGAGTCTTCAGAGAATATTTCAGAAATTTGTTTACTAAACGCGTTTTGGTACTTTTTTCTCTCAAAAATTGTTTCTCAAACACAAACCAAACGAGCCCTTAATTTCTCTTGTTGGTGTATAATTATACAAAAATATTAATATATCCTCACAATTCTGAGATAAATCAGAATACATCATTAATTGGCATGCTTGAACTAAATAACAAGATGTAAATTACTTTGTGAATATAATCACAATACTAATTTGTCTAAAATACAATTAGAATTCATAACTTGCTTTCGCAGTACAAAGAAGAAATGATTAATACCGGTTGTGGCCACAACACTTTGTCAAATAACATTTCTTTAGCCATGATTAATTTCTTTTTTTTTTACTTCAACCCTTAATTCCAATCTCAACATGGAATATAAATATCACTGTATAAATACATTTACATCTTATTTGTCTTATCCAGTATTAGTGACTACGTCGACAATTACCAAAGCGTCTTTTATCCATGAAATATATTAACTCATGTAATATTTTATACGGAGTTATCGGTCACCACACCAATTTCAATCATTATTCGAAAGAATAGTTAGAATTCTTCTTATATCCAAACACATAAGTTCACATTTTTATTAACTCTTTGATAAAAAATTGACATCCATGTATAATACACCACATACCAAATCAATATATCAAATATATCAATTAATGACATCATTTAAAAAAAATGATGCTATTAATTGTCAACTCTACAACATATGTAGACATGGACAAGATTAACAAGAAAATCATAATCATAATTTCCCATTAATCTCTCTCCCCCACATTTGTGATAATACATAAATTAGCACAAACAACACGATTCATTTCCAGACAAGTGCCACTGTCACAATAATAACTCATTTTTGATAAATTCATACATTATTTATTCAAAAATATTTGTAACAAAAGAAAAATTAAATTTTCTCTTCAAATTCAAGAGATAAACTCCCACATGAGAACATATTAACTCTTTCTTTTATGGTTAATGCTCTGTGCAACAAATATCTATATAACCCAGACATAATAAAATATTCACTAAAACATATAAAGCAACTCTACTTCACAAGTTTCATAATAAATAATGACAACTTATGTCAAAGTTATTTTTTAAAAAAAACTTTCAACTTGATTATTAACAAAATAATAATCAATACAAAAGATTCCTCAAACTTATTTCCAATTAAATGGAACACCACTATTAAATTATCATATTTAAAATTATCTGGTGTTAAAGATTGGTTGATATTGCAAGAGTACTACTACCATAATCAATATTACATATATAATACTCCAAAAGAAATCCATTGGTAGTAGCACCACCACAATTTAATTAAAAGTTCACAAACTTTTAAATAAACTCTAATTAAATTCCATATATAGCACTGAAACTAAATTAGTCAAAAAATAACACATATCACACAATATTTAAAAATAAAATAAAATATGGCAACATGATGTCATAAAATTCATTCCAAATTAATACGAGCTCAGGTAAATGACATCAATAAACCATGCACTTGGTTTTAAATTTAAAATCAAAAACCAAATGTTCAAAACCATATTTCAAAACTTGAATGTACAGTAAAATAAACTGTTCCTCTTGTTGAAACCTCAACACAATGATTAAATTTTCCATTGACTTGTGCTATATGATTGATCCAAAAATGTCAGCAACATATGATGAAACAAAAAAGAGGTGTATATCATCACTGTGGGGGTAACTGACTTCAAATTATTATTATTATTATTATTAATTAAAAGCATTGCACAAAACAAAATGCCGTGAACCAATACGATTCAAAAACTAGTGACATAAAATACTATAACGGTTATGCTACATAGTTCGAAATTGGCCCGAATTCAAAACAACGTTATTTCGTTGTTTTGATTTTTTTTTTTTTTTTTTCCAATAACTGGCAAAAGAAGAAAAATCAAAAAAGAAGAAGAACAAGGAAGAAGAAGAAGAAATAAGAGAAGAGAAGAGTAGGAGAGAGAGAGAGAGAGAGAGAGAGAGAGAGAGAGAATCATCATCATCAACCAAAAATCAAACCCACCCAACACATCTTCATCAAGATAGCACAGAGAGAGAGAATCATCATCATCAACCAAACACATCATCATCATCATCATCACATCTGAAATGCTGAAATGGTATATTTAGAAACTACCACATCTCCTTGTAGACAACCCATTTTTGACCGACCTTAAGACTCAGACGTCACCGATTGAGCGCTCGGTGATGTTGCATATTGTGCTCGTTCAGAAGTCTCAGAGTCTCGGCCGTGAGCCTTGCCTCCGGACTTCCGAACTCTTTCTGTACTTGGCCTCGGTTTGCGAACCGGACTCGGTTTTCTCTGTTTCTTTTCCCAAAGGGAGGGAGAGGTCTCGTAGAGCATCTCTCAGTAGCCGTAGGCTACATTTCGTGGCCGTAGGCCATTTTGCCCATTTCGAAGCCCGGTTCCCTGTTTTCGGAGCCGTCAGGCCGTGTACCTCAGTTCGGGACCGCCTAACCACCTCCGTTTGCTCCGGTTTTTGGCATGCATCTTATTTCCTCCCTTTTAAGGGATACTGAGGTCCGAGAGACCAACTTCGTGGTCGAACACCACTCCCGGTGCCTAACAGTCAGTTTTCGGGGCCTCGGACTGCGCGTTTCGGCCCCCAAACCTTTATTTGCATCGGTTTTCGTTCATTTTTGGCAGAGACCTCTGTTTCATCACCAGGAAGGTCGTAGAAGGGTGGGAGGCCAGTAATTGTTCCGGAAACCAGTTATATCCCATCATCAGCCTCCGACGCTCGTTTTTCTCACTTCGAAGCCAATGTTGACCACCCTTGGACCATTTTCTTGCACTCTAAACCCCATATTTGTGATGTACACATCTGGGAGGCCACCAATATCTGGTGGCCGGCCAGTAATTCCAGTTGACCCTTTTGAACCCCTTTGAAAAGTGGGTTGTTCTCTCTCCTGGTTCACAGTTGCCAATTTTCAACCACAGGGTTGTGTTGAGGACACATGGGAGGCCACTAATATGGCATGGCCGGCCACTAATTTGCATTGACCTTTTTGACCCTTGGCCGGCCGGCCATGGGGAGGGCCGGCCGGCCACCTGCAACCTCAAAAACTAGCCGGCCTTGCTCCTTGCTGTAGGTACATCTCAAATATACACTTTTTTCCCCCCCAGATTCTGCATCCGAGGGGGCACTTTTTGGAGGGAAACTTGGAGTGGTTTCCCTCCCTTTTTTCCCCCTATTTTCCCCTCTTTTTGCCTACATATACAGCAGCTCCAGCCCCTTGCAAAGGGTTGGAAAAATTGGTCTTCAAGCCTTGTATGCATAGCTCCCCTATCTCTCTCATTTCAACCCTCCAAACACCCAAGTTCTTAGACCATTTCTTCACCATCACTTGGCATCACACCACCACTCCATTCCAGCAGTTAGGAAGGTCTTCTCAGAGCTTAGGAGGCAGCAAACTTGGTCCAAGAAGTTGCTAAAGATTGGCCTACAATGGTGAGTTGTTTTCCCCCTCTTTTGAGCTCATTTTTGCACTATTTCTTAGCCCTTCTTTCTTATACTTTTGAGCTCCGGCCATAACTGAAAGTGGAATTTTTTTGAGCTCTATTTTATCTTTCATTAAGGGCCTCTCACTGTTTGAGTCCCCCATTTGGTACTTACTTCATTATCCCTCTTATATGTCATTTCCTTGCATGTTGTTTTTGGCCTATATGTAAACTGTTTTGAGGCATGTTATAAACTATGAAGTAGCTTATTTTGAGCCCTTATTCAATATTTTTGAAGGGATCATCATTTTTTTGGGCCTCCATATATCACTTGCCATTGTATCCATCTTTTGGTCCCATTTTTGCATGATTCATTAGCCTATTTTTATTCTATTTTTGGACCTTGGTCTGAACTGAAAATGGCCTTTTTTTGACCCCCTCTCCATGTTTCATTAAGGGACTATTGCTGTTTGGAGCATCATTGGTATACTTTGTGTTGTAGTCTCCCTTTTAGGCCATATCTTGCATTGCATTTTGAGCATAGTTTTACACTGTTTTGGGCTCGGCCATTAACTTTAAAAGATCATATTTTGGGGCTCTCTTCAACATTGTTGAAGGTCCCTTACCTTTTTGGGACCATCTTGTATCAGTTGCTTCTTTATCTCCATTTTTGCCCTTATTTTGCATAGCATTTTGAGCATATTTGTATCTGTTTTTGGGGTTTGTTCTAAACTGTAAAACATCATATTTTTGGTCTCCCTTCAATATTGTATAAGGTCCCTTCTCTGTTTAGGGACAGAAGCTTGCACTTGCTTCATTATCTTGCTTTTAGGGTCATTCTTGCATGCTAATTTAGCCCTATTTGTGCCCACTGTTTGGCCTTGATTTAAACTGTAAAAATTCTTTTTTTTGGGCTGCCTTACTTCTTTCTTTACACTTCATGTTCAAATATTGCATGCATTGCATAGCTACAGGCCATTTTGGGCACCAAAATTCATGTTTCGGGACTCTTCCCATGCATCGGGTACCATTTCACCATGTTTCGGGGTTGTTTTGCATCTCATTTTGCCTCTGAAATTTGCATGAGAGTATTCCATATTCCATGTTTTGTCATGCCTTGTTAGAGTGGCATTTCGGTGCCTTAGGGTCGGTCCTCGGTTTGCGTGCACGCGTGCACGCATTTCGAGTGTCTCATTTTCATCTGATGGCCTCTTATGTGAGTGTGGCTGAGGTCCACTCATGTTAGTGTAAGTCCATTATGCATTATGTATGCCATTTCATTCCATAGCATTGTGTATGCTAGGTTGTATGTTAGTGCATCGTGTATGCCATATTATCTCGTGCATCGTGTATGCCATTCCATAGCATTGTGCATGTTAGGTTGTATCTTAGTTTGCATTCATGCATATCATGCATATTGCATTGTGTTCGGGATAGGGGTTAGCCCGAGCACGGGAAACGAGGTACGTTCCGTACTCCGAGTGACGGAACGTGTCTCAATTCCCTAGTCACCGACACTCCAGATCATCCATGATGGAGTTAGGTTTTGTCGTGTTTTTTTAATGTGCATTCATTCTATAGTGAGTTGTGCAAATTGACTCCTCGGCCATCATGCATCGAGATGCGTGATTGGTGGCACGAGGATCGAGGCATGCATACATTTATGAAAATACATTGCTATGCCCCTTTCCTACTCTCTGTTGCAGCAAAATCAAGAATCAGCAGTCTTCCGAGGCTTGGCGCGCTTCCCAAGAACCATTGCAAAACAGAGGCTAATTGGGGCATCCCAGTGAATTTTCGCACAAGGCAGCCTAAACATACATCATTCATCAGAATCAAGGCAGTCCCTGGCTTGCATGCCAGTTTATTATTTTCTTAGTTAATTTGTAAATTAATTAGGAATTTGCACATTTTGGACTGTATTATTTGGACTGTACTATTCTTTTATTCGAGACTGTATATTTATTTGGACCCTCTGTGCGAGGGCATAATTGTAATAAGTGTGGGTGAGTGTAATGTATGTCTTCCAACCCCACGTCTTTCTTCCCTTTAATTTACTTGCTTATGATGGTTAGATTAGGGCATGTTTCAATTAGCATACAGTATGATAGCATGTTTGCATTCGTTCATCTGTCTTGCATGCACCGGGCTCGGCGCATCATACTAACTGCATTTGTATTTCAATTCCAAATTGAATACTTGATAGCTGTAGCATTTCATATGCCATGTTTAGAATAGCCGAGCCTGCTATAGTTGTATTTTTGCATATGTTGCATTAGACATTTCTGTATACTTAGGATCATGCATGGATTTCTAATTAGCTTCTTTTTTGGCTTGGAGTACTCGGTGAGTTTTATGCTTTAGCATCCTTGCATGCGTGTGAGTGTTGCCATGAATAGCATGCTTACCATGAGGCTAACTACTTATGTGATATACCTGCTTGGATGCATGTGGGTGGAGGTTGGGTTATTTGGATTGGAACAATTCATCAAATGTTTGTTTTAAGTCCACTAGAAAGTGGCAAAATCATGTTTTCTAAGCCCACCCGAGGGTGGCAAAATCTGCATTTTAAACCTACTTGCGAGTAGCAAACCATTTTCACAAACAAACATGAAGCGTTTTGTTCGAATTCAGACGACTCAGTCTATACTTGTATGCTGTGCGCATCACATAGTAACCTTGGCTAATAACCAGAATAAGAACACACAATGTTTTCAAAAATAGATATCATGATTAGTAGAGGCCGATCTTTGATCGGGTGAGCGAGGGTGCTCACGAAGTGATCTTCCCCAATCGTACCCAAGTTCCCGAGCCGAGGCAACTTTGGTGATGACGGACACGTGGCCTTAGGCACGAGTCAGGATTTCCTAAATTTCCCGAACTAAAATATTTAGGTGGCGACTCTGTATCTAGCAAAGCAGTCCATGTTTGGCACTTCTTTTAAAAATCTGTTTTCTCAAAACAATTTGTCGGATTTGGACTCTTTGGTTCAGATTACGAACCGTGACAACAATTCGAGTCCGAGCTGTAGCGAGGTCCCCCACGGGCTTGTCTACACTCCTGCAATGGTATAGTTTCTAAACCCACCATTAAGATCAACAACAAAAAAATGTAAAAATCTGGAAAAAAAAAAAACTTCAATACATCATCCTCATACACAGATCAGAGGCGGAGATTAGAGATTGGAGGCCGGGTTGTGACGATCAGAGGCAAAGGCGGCGATCGACCCTCTCTCTCTCTATTCCCTCTTTCTCTCTCTTTTCTCTCTCTCTTCCTCTTTTTCTTTCTTCTCTCTGCTCTCTCTGTTTCAGATAAGGAGGAAAAAAAAAATTGCCCAAAACGACAACGTTTTGCACAGTCGAGCCATTTGGGACAGAGAGATTCAAGCTACAAAGGATTATCCATACTATAATCTCATTCAAGAGATTTACTCAGCAATTTCTATGTTGAACCCCACTTCAAAATGGCATCAAGAGTTCAAATACACCGCTAGGCCACAGTAACAAAAAAAAGAGTCAACTGCCATGAATTTGGAAAGGCCATCAATAAGCTTTTGGGTAAAAGATATTAAACTTTCCCACCCTATTCAAAAAAGAAAAGCCCGTAATGCTGTGTTTCCTGTTATTTCCGAAACGGCATCACTTACATTTGCAAATCGATTAACCCAGCCAGGAAGTTTAGGCACACCAAGCCTTTCACAGAACTTGTTACCGAAGTGGTTGTAGGTTTTTTTTTTTTTTTTGATAACAAGTTAGAGTGCATCTGGAGATTTTATTCTGCATAATTAGATGGAATGTGATATGATGGCAGGTTTATAAAGATGACGAATGGTCATCCTTGCAGGCCGCAATTCAACGTCGTCAGCACTCACTTGGTTCTTCTGGCATCTCTCCTCTAGACCCCAAATCCAGATTCTCCAAGAACTCGAAACGGTACGAATCTGAAATGTGAAACGTACAGGCAAAACATATAGTTTCAACGGGTTACGCGAAATAGAGTATCTCCACGTGACAATTTCAGAGGCTAAGAGACTGGACCCTCTGGTTCTTGTAGACACGAAATCGTGCCAAGACGAAGGCATTTCATCGGACAGAACAGTTGTGAACAAACATTGGTTTGTGATGGATCACATACCACACAGAATCTTAATGATGGAAGGAACCAATAATAATAATAATAAATAGATCAAAAGGAAAACCAATGACCAATCAAACAAATCTATCATATTGTATTCTATAAATAAAATAGAAACAGTTCGAACTAGTCATAACCCATCAGTAAAACCAAAAATTCAAAAAATGATCCTATTAACAATATGTTGCAACCAATCATACAAAGTCAAATCATACTATTCATTCATAAACAAATAACATCTAAATTATCAAAATGAAGATGAACGAAAACCATATTTGAATCAATTATATTTCCCAAAAACCATAAACATGATCAAATTTGTCTTAAAATTGTTAGAAAAATAGTACTAAACTATATGGAAAATATAATTTAAAAATATGTAAACGGTTTTTTTTTGGCAAAACCAAAATTGAAATAAATTGACATAAAACGTAACAAAACTTACAGCATATAAATCGATAAAACCTGATTGAGTCGAGTGTGTGACACTCTTTTCTTAAGACAGATTCATCCTCCCACCGGTACTTAGGAGTCAATGGACGTCTATCTCACAAGATATAACGATCAATGTCTTGCACTAACAACACTACTATTGCAAGCCTAGCAAACTTTGCTATGCATGTACTCTTTTTAAAGGAAAATTAGACTCATAAAATATGAAGAATAGATGCAAAGTGAAGAGTAAAATAGCAATTCTCTATCTCAAATTGAAGTGAGAGGGATAGAATTTATAGATTCCTTCATAACTCTTTATAAAGGTTGTGATCTTTCAACACGACACACCATTCCATGTCAAGAGACATAACCATTGAAGTAAATTGTAATTCAAATTTTCTAACAATTTATACATTAATTATCTTTGTATTTTTATGAGTGAATTTATAGATGTAGCATTACTGTTGTGGGTTGTCACGCCCACAACATTCACTACTAATTTTATTTGGTAATGTTACATATATTAATTACTGTACATATTAATGTATCAACTAATGTTATGTCATTATTATTAATCTTAAATATTATACAAATTATAAATATTTAAAATTTCTAAAATTATGTCACATTATCATATTAATTAATATATTAATTGATACATATAACATTATTCAATTTTATTTGTATAGAAATAATTTAAAACGAATCATTAGACACGGGATGGATCACTAAACACTTGTAATGACGTGGGTCTTATAATGTGAGTCCCACAATGACCTCATTGTTTATGAGCATTCAGTGGTTCATTCTCTGTCAAGTCATATATCTTTTTCTTAACTTGTATTTTCAAGTCAATTAATTTTTATTTTTATTTTTTTTAAATTGCGTCTCTTTTAATAAAATTGCGTATCTTTTAATAAAATATTTTCAATCTTATCATGAAAATTTTGAGATGCCAATTATATAATTAACCATGTCTTAGATATTTGGACAATAAATTTAGAAGAAAAAAAAGATTTATTTGTCCCACATTTAACGATAAATTATTCCTCCAAAAAAAAAAAAAAATAGATAAATTAAAACCCTGATACACTGCTAGCATTGCACCCCAAATAGGAAAATTTTGGTAAGTCAAATTAAGCTGTTTCGAATGGCTCGAATCAGTGTTCGTTTGACGACCATTCAGATGACCGGCCGGTCAACCGAGAAGATAAAATCATTCGAGCCAAGCTCAAATTCAAATTACATAGCAGAGCTCCCCCAAATATTTGCGGGTTTTGTTGATAAACTAAGGGTGGCATGCCACCTCTGAAGCATAAAAATAAAATATTAAATTAAAAAAAATGATTAGTCAATTAATTGCAAAGCGTTTACCAACCTTTTAATGACAGAGGTGCCCAAGACCCAAGATTAATTGTCTCATTGCGGGTTTTGTTGATAAACTGAGGATGGCATGCCACCTCCGAAGCATAAAAATAAAATATTAAATTAAAAAAAATGATTAGTCAATTAATTGCAAAGCATTTACCAACCTTTTAATGACAGAGGTGCCCAAGACCCAAGATTAATTGTCTCATTTTTTACCATACATATTGCAAAGAACATGTTATTTTCCATTATAATCTCATTACATAAATTTCATTCTTACTTTAAATGCAGGAAATAAAGTGGAACCAAACAAAGCCAACCCATAACACAATCACAAATTGAAGAAAACCCAGAAACAATACTCAATAGGCTAAGCAGCCATTTTATGTAGACAAACTATGGAGCACCACAGTCTCAACAGTGAGCCCTGGACCGAACCCGAATAGCACTCCCCACTCGAGCCCTTCACCAGTGGTCTTGAGCCCATCCGCCGCGGACTTCTTCCTCATCTCATCCAATATAAACAACACGCACGCACTTGACATATTACCGTACTCACTTAGCACGTGCCTCGTGGCCCGTAGCTTCTCTTCCTTAAGGCCCAATTTTAATTCCACCTGGTCCAAAATAGCAGGCCCACCAGGATGTGCAATCCAAAACAGAGAGTTCCAATCAGAGATGCCCAAGGGTTGGAATGCTTCCGCCAAACTCTTTTCAATGTTCTTGGAGATGAGCCCAGGAACATCCTTGAGGAGGTGAAATGTAAGGCCCACTTCACGGAGGTGTCCGTCGATGGCACCGTCACTATCTGGGAGAATGGTCTGGGCCGCTGAGACCAACTCGAACAACGGTTTCTCAACTTCTGGAATTGGGTCTGACCCAACTATAATAGCAGCCGCGCCATCGCCAAATAGGGCTTGGCCCACAAGGCTGTCGAGATGGGTATCACTAGGCCCACGGAATGTGACCGCAGTGATCTCAGAGCACACGACTAAAACTCGGGCTCCTTTGTTGTTCTCGGCCAAGTCCTTGGCTAGGCGAAGCACTGTGCCACCGGCAAAGCAACCTTGTTGGTACATCATAAGCCTCTTGACTGATGGGCGAAGACCGAGTAGCTTGGTGAGCTGGTAGTCGGCCCCGGGCATGTCAACACCACTGGTGGTGCAAAAGACCAAGTGGGTAATTTTGGACTTTGGTTGACCCCATTCTTTGATTGCCTTTGTTGCAGCCTCTTTTCCTAGCTTTGGTACTTCAACCACAACCATGTCCTGCCTAGCATCAAGTGAAGGTGCCATGTACTCACACACTTGAGGATTTTCCTTCAAAATTTCCTCAGTCAAGTACATGTAACGCTTCTTAATCATAGATTTGTCACCTGCAATATTCAAAATAAGAAAAGATTGGAAAATTAAGTTCAAATCAACCATTCAATTACAGAAAAAACATTTCTAAATCGTTCTCATGTACATAAGAAGTAAATTAATTAATCTCATGTGATATGTAGAACCTTTTTTTTTTTTTTTTCCGTATCACACATAACAACTTTGCCAGTATTGATGATATGCACAACATGTCACATGCATGAATACACCCAAAAAAAAAAACCAGTTACTGGAACTCTAATAACCTACATAAAAAAAAGCTCTTATAAATCATATATGCATATATATCTTACACATGCGCTTGAACTTTTCCTTCAACTCCGCCTTATGCTCGCTGTTTGTGATCCGAAAGTAATAATCTGGGTACGTGCTCTGATCGACGCAGTTCGGTGGGGTTGCCGTTCCAATTGCCATAACCGTGGCAGGTCCTTCAGCTCGTTGTGCCCTCCGGACGTCCTCGACGGTGACCATTTTGGCCGGACAATTTTTTTAAGGTGGTATGGACCACGTACTAGAGAGAACTGGTAGTAGTAGTAGAAACGTGGGCTTGTAATAAAAATTATGGTATGGTGTGTTTATATATATGTGTGATTTAATGCAATGGTAGTTGGGAGTCACGTGCTTGAACAACTCTACGTATGACCACGAGTTAGCCACAACAACCTGAGAGGCTGGCTGGCACGTGCGAGGTTGTGAGTTTGGTGTCCATCAAAGCCTTCACATGATTTGGAATTCCTATACCTACTACTACTTCACCTATAGGAAAAATGGTGTGTGTCAATGGATGTTAGGTAAAATGGGTGGTCCAGATTGGTTTAAGACAAATACGAGGTGTATTGTAATATGGTAGGTCCTTTTTTTTTGTTGGTTTTTTTTAGATCGGACGGTTGGGATTTGTTCATAAAGGGTGTGACCCATGATTTTTGCAGCGTTTGGAGGGTGACATATTACTTGTATGACCCAAATTGAGGGCTGTGTTTTTAGGGTATTCCCTATGAACAGCCATCTTTTGTGAACTCGTGGTTACTAATAGGGTTTCTATGGTTATTATAACTGTAATTATGATTTTCACTAATATAAAAATTAAATTTTACGTTAAGATTGGTTATTAATAGGGTTTTTATGGTTACTATAACTGTAATTATGATTTTTACTTACATAAAAATTAAATTTTACGTTAAGATTGGTTATTAATAGGGTTTTTATGGTTACTATAACTGTAATTATGATTTTCACTAACATAAAAATTAAATTTTACGTTAAGATTGGTTATTAATAGGGTTTTTATGGTTACTATAACTTTAATTATGATTTACACTAACATAAAAATATAGATTTTACATTAAGATCTGACAATTAATATGATAGATGAGACGCTTCATTATTTAAATATGATGTCTTAGTTTGAGTTTTACTATTATATATACAAGAAAAGAAAAAAATACAAACATAAATATACACTTTGCAATAGATGCTATAAGTTAAGTATGTCTGTCCTAAACTCTCAATTCCCAATATATTTCAAATTGTACAATATGGTTGAAATTTGAAGTACAAATAGGCAATTAAGGGGTTGTTTGGGATGTCCTAAATAAGTGCACTTTTTGTCTTTTTAAACTAAAAAATTGAGGAAGAAAATATAGATGTTTGGATTAACTTTTTGACTTTTTATGAAAAAATGTGTAAAAAAAAATTTAAAAAATTGGTTTGTAAGAGAAAATTAAAATTGGGAGTTGTATAGCCGTAATTGTTGACTTTTAGTGAATAGTGTTAACTTTTTAACTTTTTGAGTAATTTTTTGACTTTTTAACTTATTCTGAACTTGCCAAACTTGGCCTAAGAGTGCATTTCACTTGGTTTCGTTTCGAGTTTTCAATCCTTATGTATTTTTATTTTTTTAGTGAATTTTTTAAATTTGTTGGTCAATTTTTTTTTATTTTTTTTTTTAATCTTTTAGATGCATCTAATGTAGATATACTCAAAAAGTAAAATATTTATGAAGAAATTTTTTAAAAAATAATAAATACAACAGAATCAGAAAATGTATTTGTTTTTTATATTTTTAGTATTTAGTGAATTTAAAAATATATTTTAGAAATTTTATACTTTTAAATTTATATTAAGTGGATCTAAAAATTGAAGAATATTGATTAAAATATTAAAAAATCAGTAAAAAAAAATATATATATATATAGACTCAAAACTCAAAAATTATTTTTAAAAATTCTAACCAAATAAAAGATTTGGAGTAGAATCCTTAGTTGATGCTATGTGCTGTGAACTTTGTTTATATAACATATGAAAATAAATAAATAAATAAATAAATAGATAAATAGATAAATAATTGAACACTTCTACCCCACCCCCATGCATCGCCTCTCCCTCCCTCCCTCTCTCTATATATGTACTGAAAAAGAAAAATGAAAATTAAAAATAATGGCCGATAATCATTCTATTTTTAATTTTCAATTCATATTTATAGAAATTTAAAAAATTATCATAAAAACTTGTTTGATAATTTTTTTTATTTATAAATTGTTGTCTTAATTTATAAATTTGAGGAAAAAACGTAAACTCAAAAAATGATTTTGCGTTGGTTTTTAAATAGAAATTTAAAAATTTGACTAAAAAAATTTATTTTTCAATTAATTTTTTTTTCAAAATTTTATTTTTCAATTAATTTTTTTTCAAAATTTTTTTCAATTATTTTTTAATTAATTTTTTTCATTTTTTTCAAATATTTTTTTTTCCAATTAAATTTTTTTCAATTATTTTTTTTAATTAATTTTTTTTCAATTATAATGTTTGTGATCCCATTGTCATAAATAATAAAAAATAAATATAAATATTTTAGGCCTGAACAAACATATTTTTTAGTTTATGTTTTTAAATTTTTTTAAATATTTTATTCAAACCAAATGCATTAACGCGTTTGTAATTTATTTTTAAAAAAAATAAATAAAAACTAGTTTATAAATTTTTTGTAAACATAAACATTACCAAACGCTGCCTAAGGAATTTCAAAACTTTTTTTTTTTGTCAAAAAAAAAAAAAAAGGATCGATTATAGTACTTTTTCTTTAACTCAAAGAAAAATGGTACATATGATTAAGGAAATAATTTAATAAATTTCTTTAACTCAAAGAAAAATGGTACATATGATTAAGGAAATAATTTAATAAATATAATTGAACAGTCTTTGTCATGCGTCACCAAGTAGACATTTCCGAGAACTTATGGACCATCTTTCCGGATATAAAGGCTTGTTGTTTTGTGTTATTATAAAAAATAAATTAATTAATTAAATGTCCTTATTTAAATTTTCGCTGATTGGGAGATTTAGAAAGAAAAAAGAAAAAGGTATATAAAATTATGTAAAATATAGATATATTTTATTCATATTTCATCTACTTTTTTTATTTTCTTTTTCAAATCCTTTAACTAAAGACAACATCAGAGACTATACAAATACATAGGAGGTGTTTGTTTGGGGGTTGGATTTGGTTGGTTTTAAGGGGAAAATTTCATTAATCAAATCATCTTTGTATATTGAGAATTTTTTAACCTACTGCCAATTTAGTTATTTTCAAACTCAGTCAGTTGATTAAATATTTTGACAGATTAAAACTAACAATTTGAGCGGGTTGGCAAGTTAGAAATACAAAATGAAAAAAAATATCAATGACCATTTAAATTTTTTTTATAACAATTTTAAACAAAAATTTGATTATTTTCTGACACAAAATTTATAAATTAATTGAATGCCTGACATTATTCAAAACATTAAATTACACACATCTCTATTGAGATTTGAAAAAAAATATAATTAATCTCATACTTTTAAGCTAAAATGTGAAGTTAGCTATAATTTTATTCGTTACTCAGAATAAGCCAGTGTGACTTATCAAAAAAATATATAAGTTAGTTTATTACCGATAAAGAGTGCATGTACTTTTCAATAATTTTATGGTTGACAGAAACTCATCAAAATTTATATAGGTAGAGAAATTATATGTTTGAATTTCAAATTTATCAAAAAATAAAACTAAAATGGGAAATGAAATTACTTAAACAATTTATATATACATATAAACAAATAAGGAAATGAAATTGTGCCTAATAATTTTTATTTTATCTTCCTAACCCAATCAAATAAAATAAAGAAAAAATAGTTTCTTTCACTTCTTTTTTTCTTTATTTTTATTTTTCTGTATTTTTTTTCCTTCACAAATTTAAAATCCAAACATTAGTGGCAACGTTAAGCCAAAGGATTATATAAACTTAAATTCAATTGGTAAATTCTGACCATATTATAAAGTAGAAATTTCACACCAATAAATTCTTTAATCCCATTTCAGGAGAATTATATTGGGGATCTTGATTCATATAGAATTAGGATCTCCTTCTTGCATTTCCTATTTGCAAGCTCATTGGGCTCACTTTTAGGCCTAATTTTAATAATCTGAACCATTCATATTTTAAGATTTGTTCAGTATATCATACCTGTAAAAAAATCAAGTTGATTGGATATCAGAAAGCATGTGTTCGGAAAACTGTTTATTAAATTTTTTTAAAAAATAGTTTTTAGTTCGAGTTTTCCGAATACATGCTTTCTGATATCTAATCAACTTGATTTTTTACAAATATGATATACTAAACAAATCTTAAAATATGAACAGTTCAGATTATCAAAATTGAGCCTAAAAGTAGGCCCAATAGATTTGTAAGTAGGAAATATAAGGAATAAATGTAAAGAAGGGATCCTAATTCTATATTGGGATGCTCAAACTACTTAGACAACAAAGGAAAAAAGTCACCCCTGTTCCGAAAAAAAAAAAAAACAAAGGAAAAAAGTCACACTAAGAAATTCTTTAATCCTTGAAATTCATTTACAATTAGCAATATAATAATTCATTTACAATACTGTAACAACCCTCGTACTGATTACCGATAAACCACTGAATTATATACTGATTACTGATAAACCGGACTGTTAATGACGGATAATTGAACTGATTAAAGTACTGGACAGACCGATTGAAATCGAAACTGAAACTGAATAAGTTTACATACTGAATTGCATGTTTTATCTGTTGATTGTTTGACTACCTGTTTAAATGTATGTGTTTAAACTGTTAATTGAAGGCCTTATCGGCGGCCGATTTAGACACCGTTTGATGTTTTATGATCAGTAGAATATTTAGGATTTTATGGTATTTTTATCTGAAAATTGATTAGGAATGATTAAATTAGATTAAAACAAGTTAATTAACAAGTTGGATTTAATTACATGTTTGCCACTTGAGTGGGTCTTTGTTTAATCACTTATACTTGAGCCTATACACTTAAGTTAGACAATTGATCAGCCATTTCTCCTTGCCTTTGCCGACCAAACAAGAGGAATAGAGAGAGTGAGAGAGATTTGAGCTCACTTAGTTGAATTGGCTAGAATTACTTGGATATTGCTTGGAGATTGATGTGTGTTTGGCATATTTGAGCTTGTTCATCTTGAATTAAGACTTAGGTAAGGAAGTTACCTTCTTATTGTTGTCCTTGAATTCCATCTTACATGTTTCATGCCCAAATAGAGAGCTAGGCCATGTTTTAGTGTAATCAAGATGAATTGGAGCTCCATTGTTACATGCATGTTGAGTTTAGTGAGTTTGGAGTTGAATTCTTGGCTAATTGTCACATGCATGCTCATGTTCATGTATTAATCCATGTTTTCAAGTTGTTTTCAAAGATTGGAGCTCAATAGAGTAAGATTTAAAGCTTGTAAATGGTTTGAAACCCATGCATTGCATGTTTACAAAGTGTTCTTGAATTGTTCTTGAAAATGGTTTGAATAGACTCACCTTTGGGGCTTAAATTCTCAAATTGGCTTTTGAAACTTGTTATTTATTGAGTTGGGATGTATTCCCCAGAATTTGGGCCCAAGAGGTCGAGTTTTGAGTGTTGGAACACTTGGTTTGAGCTTGGAAGGCAAATCTGGAAATTCCAGATTTGGCTTCTTCGCTCGAGCGAAGAATTCCTCGCTCGAGCGACCAAGGTTTCCTCCGAGCTACGCTCGAGCGAGATATTGGTGGCTCGAGCGTAAAAATCGAACATCCAGTACTTTTACTGTTTCATCAGACCGCTCGAGCGAAGGAAGGCTCGCTCGAGCGAACCCTTTGATTTTGGAAGCTCGCTCGAGCGAGCATCGCGCGTAAAAATTGAGCATCCAGTATTTTTACTGTTTCATCAGAGCGCTCGAGCGAAGGATTGTTCGCTCGAGCGAAGCCTTTGATTTTGCAACCTCGCTCGAGCAAAGGAAGGCTCGCTCGAGCGAGACCCCTGTTTTCAGCAACTTTTGAAAAGTGCCTTCCAACTGTATTTTTGCATCCTCATCTCATCCTAGGCATTCTTAGGCCTAGTTTAAGACATCTTAATGAGGATATAGATATAGAACCACACCGAGGAAATTTAGGGATTTAATTATCATCCTTCAGACTGTAAACTTAGTGTGTGTTCTATCTGTTTACTGTTTAGGGTTGGCTCACGGGGACGCGCTCTAGCTATTGATAGCCCAATCACTGTGAGTAACAGATGTGTAAAGATATGTTCAAAATGTTTATCTTTTGAATACTGTTTACCGAACTGTTTACTGAACTGATATTATTTATTGAATGAATGTATGTCCTATTTCCTAAACTGTATTGTGGCATCCTTAGCACCTACTGTTATTGACTGTTACAGAGCTCTGTCGGTTTCCTTGTGGAACCATACTGATTGATGGCCATCATTATTGTTGGGTCTGTTAAGACTCGGTCCTTTTGGACCTACTGTTTATAGGCTATTGGATGTACCACATATGACTGTTGACTGAAATACTGCAAGACTGAACTACTGTTTAAATGAATTGATTTCATTACTGTACGGACATTCATTCATAACCTCTTTACACCTTATGTTATTCACTGGGCTTTAGCTCACTGTTTATATATATATGTAGGTTCTCAGCAGCCGGACCAGAGCTAGGAGCGTGGGTTAGTCCCCAGTTTTGTCAGCCAGCCAATGTGCCTCACTGTGAGGTTCCGAGACGCCATGCCATGGCTTGGGGTGTTTTTGTGTCCCCACTAGTCTCCTACTGTTTTGAACTGTTGCACGTTATTGTATAGACTGTTTTTCTGTACTGTTATCAAGGGATTGAGTTCCCGTACTGAATGTCTGTAATGATTGTATATACTGTACTCGTCTGAATGCATAAATGTATGAAAAATGTTTTTGACATACAGATTTCCACAGCTCAATGGACACTAGTTATATACTGTATTGGCTTCCGCCAGGCCCTGTACTCTGTATTTACTGTATTACTGATTGGCAGGCCTTGGGTAATCTCGGATTACTGGCCAGTTACGGTGCTAAACCCATAGGGCCGGGTTTGGGTCGCGACAGAGTACCATCAAATCTCTTCAATCAAAATAGATCATTTATGGCAAGTACCAAAAAGTAGGCCTCAATGGTAAAATAAGAAAATTTTGTATAGTTTCTATAATATTACTCAAACCTACAGGATGTTTCTGAACCAATAAATAAATTTTTCCTCAATTTATTAGGCAACATTTATTGTCCGTGTGGTGGCAGATAAAATAAATTTTCGATTCTCTCAAAATTAATTGTTGAGAAATTATGATTTTAAAAAAAAAAAATCAATAATTTACTTGAGATTGAAGAAATTGGCTCTAACAAACATGAGACTTTTGTGAAGGAATGGGTGGTCTGGCATAAATTAAGAACTATTCGTATTCGGGAGGCTATGTACAAATTTCTTTGCTGGTAAATATTAAAGTTCTTTGTCAATGTCCAATATATATTGATGATGATGGTAACCCCTACTCAAGAATAAAATTTATAAGTAGTTGAAAATTTTATCTATCAAAAAAATAAAAATTTTAAATGTAATTAATAGACATTGAATGGAAATAATTTCCAATTAGTATTGTAAGTTGAGTTTGGCACACTTCTTTGTTATATATAACTAATCAATCTAGAGAGTAAGAAATTTTTTTTTTTTTTTTTTTTGGAGCAACACCCATTTAACCATGGTTCTAATGATTGTTTAGCATTTTGGACGATCTAAATCTTCTTCAATTTGATAAGCAAACCATTATTAAAATAAATAAAAAAATCAACAAATCAAATCTTTTTATTTAAACTTATTTTGAGGAAGAGGGGTGTCATATATTATTTTACTTCACGGAATGACATAATTTGTCTTTGTTTGTTTCTTATATACAGCATTTTTGTTCAATGAATCAAAAACTAAAATTGTTGCTTTTTTGATTTCGTCGTTCCCTTGTCATCAGTGCATTCTCAATCAGCATAATAGAATCCGCAAATATGAAGATCTCAACGTACAAATATGCAAGGATGTAAATGTGAAGTGATCTAGGCCTCTTGTGGGAACATAAAAAAAAGTCAGTTTATTAGTTTATCAGCCAATCACTCGTGCTATGTATGGGATAATTATAGATATTTATATATTTTTTAAATTTTTTTAATATATAAATTATGTTTTTTAAGATTTTTTTATAAAAATAATTTAACAATTTTATCACTAACCATAGTGTATGGGAGAAGTTGTAAAGGATACTGCAATAACTATACACGGATTGTATGTATAATTATTTATATGAGGGGATTTTAAATGCTGATTAGGGAATTTTGACCACATCAATAAATGTAGGCATGTGAAAAGACATATGGATTGAAAAAAGTTAATAATTGCTGATCAGGAAATTTTGACCAAATCAATAAATACTGAGTTTTTTTTTTAATACAAAATTTAGAAAATTCAGATTGGGATATTGAAGCTCCCACAGGCCTCGGGGGGTTAAAAACTCTCTTTTGCTTAATATATAGTACTAGCCTATCACCCGTGCTATGCACGGGATAATTATAGATATTTATATTTATTTTAATTTTTTTTTAATATATAAATTATGTTTTTTAAGATTTTTTATAAAAATAATTTAACAATCTTATCACTAACCATAGTGTACAGGAGAAATTAAAAAGGCTACTGCAGTAACTATGCACGGGTTATTTGTATGAGAGAATTTTAAATGCTAATCAGGAATTTTGACCAAATCAATAAATGCAGACATGTGAATTTTAAAAAGTTAATAAATGCTGATCAGGGGATTTTGACTAAATCAATAAATGCTGAATTTTTTTTTTAAAATCAAAAATTTAGAAAATTAAGATTGAGATATTGGAGCTCCCACAAGGCTTGGGGTTTAGAAACCCCCTTTTTCTTAATATATTTACAATTATCTATATATGTGAATTACGATTTTTAAATGTCTTTTTTTTTAAATGTCTTTTTTTTTCTTTTTTTATATTAAATTAAAGTTTAATATTTTGATAATAATCATATATGTTAGACTTTTCAAAGAATTAAATGTCTTCTTTTTTTTATTATATTATATTAAAGTTTTATATTTTGATAATAATTATATGTGTTGGATTTCAAAAAAAAAAATTTATGCTTGTTCTTAATGCATTAAAGTGTTATTATGAGAGTAAGACTTGGGATTGGGATAAGTTAATAAATGCTAAGGTCTTTTTTTTTAAATCAAAAAATAAAGTAAATTTAGATTGGGAGATTGGAGTTCCCACCAGACTTGCGGTTAAAAATCCAATTTTACTTAATATATAGTATAGATTTGGGTAATATCATTTCTATATGTTTTTGCATATTTTTTCAAAAAAAGTCAAAAAAAAGTTAATAAACTAACATTTTTCCTTCTTCCCAAAATAACCCTAAATTGTATGTTTCAAAATTTGATTTTTCCACTCAAATTTTTGTTATTTTATATAAAGGGCATAATTGTCCTTTTTATATCCCTTGTTAACACCCATTTATCGACAATTCTAATAGAGGAGGACAATCATAATTGTTAGATACCTTAGGGAGGTCTACCTAAAATTAATATAGAAATATATGGCAATTTTATGTACATAACACATGTGGGGTTTCATTAATTGTCAAATATGTAAGAGTTTGTTTATCAAAAAAAAAAAAAATTGAAAAAGAAGAAGTTATACATAAAATCAATATAAAAGCATATGGCAAATCTTTATTTGTCAATTTAAAAACAAAGAAAAAAAATCTATTAATGTGATTTATATTTTAAAAATATTACTATCACATTATTTTTTTTATTAAAATTTTGTATAAAAATAATTTTTTCTTTATTAATTTTACACCTATCAAATTGTCAAAAATAGTAATAACTCAATGATACATTGACATATGTAGATAAAAAAAATTTATTATATATTTTAATTTCATATGCATTTGATGATAAATTATTTAATATTGATGTGGTCTACCCAACCAATGAAGTTTTATATAATGTAGCAGTTATTAACAAAATTCCTAAAATTACTTTATATATGGTAATTTTTACCCTCCATATATTATTCCCATTGGTCAGGCACACAGGGAATATGGACCCATGGAGTAACTTCTCGCATTTGACATTCTGAAAAAAAAATTAAATTAAATTAAATTAAAAAAATGGAAAAAAAAATTCGGTAAAACACTAGGTTGGTCGTGTGTACACGTGGCACGCTTTTGTTCAATGTTTTAAGCAACTATACCGTTAACGCGGAGCAGTCCCGTTTTGGGGTTGGGTCTCTTAGGAGGCCGGGCTGGGGTTTCTAATATGGGCCTACGGGCCCACTACCCAAATTCAATGTTTGAAAATTTTGGCCCAACTCTTCCCATTATAAATGCTGACTTAATTTATTAATTTTTCATATTATTTAATCATATTGTTATAAATTTGGATTTAGTTCGTGCTGTATTAATATATTATGTCAAAATTATTCATGTTCCTTAATTAAAAATACTAATTGGATGGAATATTAAAAAAAATCTCACAAGTTAAATTCATGCAACTAGTATCTACTATATTAAGTTATTTAATTTCAACTCAATTGTTTTCTGCAATTTCAAAAACTAAAACCTATTATTTGTTTATTTATTTACTATTTTCTATATTAACTCCAAAATAATAAATGGAAATATTAGATTATCTCAAAATTAAATACCAAAAAAAAAAAAACCTATATTGATTCTAAAATGTTATTTTACATGTTTGTTTTTGTTAATTCAATTAGATAGAATTACATGAACCAAGGCACTCGACTTGTGTAATACTACTTTGTGATATGAGGTTACATATTCAAATCCTATAAAGAAAAGTTCAATACCCTTTGTTGTTTCATTTTCGTACTAACTACTAACCCCTTTCCCTCCCTCTCCCTCTCCTTCTCCCTCTCCCTTATTGGTGGGGTGTTGGCTAAGGTTTCATAGTGACTCAGAGTATCTCTAATGATATTGTTAAAATCGTTTGTTAAAGTGTTATATGATAAAAAGTATAAAAAGTGAGACTCATTTGTGTATGTTAAGTGTTTGTTAGCTCAGAGAGTGAATGTGTGCTCCAATGGTGTAATTAAGATGTATGTCAAAGTATGTGTTATGTAAGAGTGGATTCCACTTAAAATATTTATTATAAAATTGTCACAACCCGAACTTGTCCCTATAGGTTTAGCGTCATGACCGACCAATAATTCTAAGATTACCGAAAACCTCTTAAATAGAATTACAAAATTAGGGATTGGCAAAAGTAAATATTAAACATACGTAGCCCATTGAGTTGTGCAGACTTATATGAGACAGAAAAATTTAAACTTTATATATATATAATTACACATTGTCCTTATATCATTATATATATAGACTAAACAAAAAGGACTTAGTCTTAATTACAGAATAAACAAAAACTTAAACTTTGATCACATAACCTTTAGGGATAGCAATATCAACTCGGCCCGACGAGTACCCAGACCGCCCCGTCCCGATAAATAGGTATTTCCTCGAAAATTATTCCCCATAGAGGCAGGGCTGGTATTGAAAAATACATCCCCGATGATTTTCGGGCCAGGAACGAAGATAAGTTTCTCGGCCTCGGCCCAACCCCGCCCTAAAATTTCCCTGCAACTTCCCTGCGTATATACTAACTATGTGTTTAGTTGTATTATAATTATATATCTTTCACTTTCATATATCTCTCACTCTCTGACTCTCATCTCACTCTCTCACTCTTGTTCTTCTCTTTTTCATTCTCTCACATCTCTCGTTCTTCTTATCTCTCACTCTCTCTCAACTTTCTCGTTCTTCTCTCTCTGTCAACTCTCTCACTCTCACAGTCACCGACACGGTGACACCAACACCACCGCTGGCCGCGACCCCTCTCTCTCTCTCTTCTTCTCACATCGGTTTCTCTTTCTCTCTTTTTCCAGTTCGTCTCTCTCTATTCCTCATGGCCACCGTTACTGCCGTAGAAAGTCTATCTCTCTGTCACTACCATTGAACCCACCGCCACAGCCAGCCATTGTCGATCTCGCGCCTGGTCACTAGCGTCACTCAAATCTGTTAGATTTGAACTCAGATCTGTTAGATTTGTTATATATATATATATATCTCTGTGATCTGATCTGTGTACTCAGATCTGTTAGGTCTGTCTCTCTCTCTATATTGTTGTTGAAAACAGATTTTTTTTTTCAGATTAATTTTTTTTAATTTAAATCTGTATTATTAAAAATTAAATTTAATCTGTGTTAATTATACACATATTGATTTGTTGATGATGATGAAACATAGTGATATATATTGATTTGTTGTTGTATTAAACAAAATCAAATAATAAAAAAAAAAGCTCGAGGATTTTTCGGGGTTGGAGAAATCCGATCCCCGTTAGAGGACGGGGACGAGGGTTTGATGGGTTCCTCCGTCAGGGATTGCGGGCGAGGACGGGGACTTTTTAGCCTTCGGGGATCGAAGACGGGGAGTGTAGTTCCCAACCCCGCCCCGACCCGTTGTCATTCATAACAACCTTGACCACTTAACATATCCGGAACCTCCACAGGAGGCGCATAGGTTGGCTAATAAAAACATATTCTAGGCAGACACCTCTAAGCCTGGTTACACACTTGATCACCTATATGCATATATATAAACAGTGAGTTGGAACCCAATGAATAACAACAAAGTAAAAGTTTTAATGAATAATATCTTATAACATATTTCAAAATCAGAATTTCAAATCAAAAACAGATTCATATTGTGATAACCTTGTTTTGTGTTATATTAATCAGTCTTAATTATGATTGTGATTATGTACTTAATATGATTTTGAATGCCATTTATATGATTATATGTGTTTTTGAATTCCTATCTGTTCACCGTAGGAAAATGTGTTTGATCTTCTGCTATAAGATTTAATTAAATACCGTAAAGGCGTCAAAAAACGAAATTAACTGTATTTTTGGGCTTAACATGATTTTTAGAGCCTATGGTGAAGTTTAATTAAAAATTGATTCGGATCAAAATAATTAAATTAAACTGATTAAATTAATCTCAATTAATTAGCCTTAGTCAAAATTGATTAGCAAGTATATATAAGTGACTTAATTACACTTATAATCACTCTTTGAGCTCATTTCTCTCCTCTTGGCTGAAATCACACTCTAGAGAGAGAGAGGGTCAGTTCTAGAGAGAGAGTGAAGATGAAATTGTGGAATTAAGCAATAAGAATGTATTGAAGTGTGCTACTTTCCAAATGCTCACTCATGTATAAGTTCTACAAAGTTATTAAATTGAATTGGATAATCATCATACCAAAGATTGAATAAGGCCATCCGACATAAATGATTGGGCCAAAAGCCGTTTGACATGAATGATTGGGCCAAAGGCCGTTAGACATAAATTAATGGGCCAAAGGCCGTTTGACAAGGATGAATTAGGCCCGAGGCCGTTTGATAAGAATAAATTGGGCTCGAGGCCGTTTGATACACTTGGGCTTGAGGCCATTTGATGTACTAGATAGAAACATGAATGGGCCTAAGGCTGTTGGATATGTTCGTTACAAATTTCATTCATGTAATTTCTTTATTTTGATATTATTCACTGGACTTTCGCTCACTCTCATTTATGTGCATGTAGGTTGGCAAAGAGAGGTCCAAATCCAACCTCAGTGAAGAATGTGAGAGGAAGTCAGTTTGAAGAGTCAGCCCAAATGTCTTACGCACGAGACTTTGTTTTTGTTTTTTTGATCTTTTGTTTACTCTTTTGCTATTTTGGTAAACACATTGGATAACCTATGTTCATAAGTTTTTGTTTGGTTAGCCGCATATCTGAAAGTTTCTAGATGAATATAAGATGTTAACTCTATGCATATGTATATGAGTTATTATAGACTACTTCTGAAATGTTTTGCTTTTCCATGTAAGCACAACTCATTAGACAAAAATGTCTAAATTCGTTTCCGTTTGGCCCCTTATTTCTATTGAAATATGTTTAATCAGGTTTGAGGCTGTAGGTAATCTCATGATTACTGGCCAGTTATGACCTTATCCATAGGGGCGGGATTGGGTCATGATAGAGTGGTATCAGAGCACGAGTTAATAACTCACACACTTGTCCAAATAAGCAATAAGCATCTAGAAGAGCTCTAGGATGCATTCATGTGATAAGTATGGGCTTGAAGACATTGAAAATATACTTAAATGTTTCAAAATGAATGATTATGTGCTATATACTTTGTAAATTGCTTGCATTGTGATTTACTTAAATATGTATGCTTTATTATATATGCATACTTGTGAACATATTGTATAAAGAATAATGCAAGTTTAATCAGATAATGGTGAGAACAAGAGGTTATGAATTAGAGGAGTCCTCCACTGCCAGAATGGACAGAATGGAAAGGTTAATACAGGATATGGCCGAAACATTAAGACAACAGCAACAGTGGCAACAGCCACACCCTCCACCTCCACCTCTACCTCCACCTCCACTTCCACCTCCGACACCACCTATACTAGACTTGCAAAATGATAATCGAACTATAGCTCTCACTAAAGAGTTAAAGAAAATGAAACCGCCACAGTTTCATGGAGGACTAGATTCGTTAAAGGCAAAGGCATGGGTCCTTGGAATGGAAAAGTTGTTTGAGGTGTTTCCTTGTCAAGAAACACAAAAGGTATTGCTAGCCACCTTCACACTGAAAGACGATGCGAGAAGGTGATGGATGTTAATGCGTGAAAATCATAAAGACATTGGCTGGACACGACTTTTGGAAATTTTCTACGATAAATACTTTCTATAATGTGTCCGTGATAGAAAAGTGTCGGAGTTTATGGAACTCAAGCAAAACAGCATGACAGTAGTTGAGTATAAGGCCAAGTTTATTGAATTGGCTAAATTTGCACCACACATGGTCAATACCGACTATAAGAAAGCAAGACATTTTGCGAGAGGCCTTCGAGACGATATCTTAAAAGCTAAAAACTTACATCGATGTATTGGATCGGGCCATAATATCAGAGGCAAATCTAGCCAGGCAGAGCAAATCATTGACTAACTGGAAAAGTAAGAGGCGAGGCTTCTTTGCAAAGAAAAGACTTTCAAAAAAGCAGAACACGAGCTCCTCAAGTACTTCTAATTCTTCCCGAGATACGTATCCAATGTGCAATCATTGTAGTAAAAGACATAGCGGGGTTTGCTACCTTGTGTCAGGGACCTACTTTAAATGTGGTAAAACAGGGCATATAGCTAGGGATTGTAAACAAAACAGTGGAAGTTAGCTGCTAGCTCAACTGCATCGATCCCAAAACTCGGAAACACTATCAGACTTACCACCACCGGAGACACTGTGAGACAAAGAAGAGTCTTTGCACTCGTTCCAGGCGATACACGAAACGCAGAAGCCGTCATCTCAGGTATGTAATCAGGATGCTTTTGTGCTAATAGACTTCGGATCAACACACTCCTTTGTAACTTATGCATTTGCATCTAGATTGGGTAGACTTCTAGAATTATTGTCATATTTGTTATGTGTATCTGCTCTATCCGGGGAATCCATATTGTATGCATTTGTGTGTTAATTTTGTGATGTACGTATTGGGGATGCTATCTTGTATGTTGATTTGTTACCTTTGGACTTTAGACATTTTGATGCAATTATAGGTATGGACTGGTTATCTAAATACTGTGCCGCCATCGAACTTGTTTAGACTACCAGGGCAAAAAGAAATCGTGTTTATGGGTAATGGGATACTACCGCCACCTTATTTGATATCTGCAATGAAAACATGTAAATTGATTAGGAAAGGGTGTCAGGGCTATTTGTGTTGTGTATTGTCTGAACAATCTGTGAATGTTGAATTGAACAGTATTCCTGTTGTTAGAGAGTTTCCAAGTGTATTTCCAGATGAATTGCTAGGGGAATTGGTTGACAGGGAGATAGAGTTTACTATTGATATTGTGCCAGGCACTCAGCCTATTTCAAAAACCCCTTATAGAATGGCTACTGTTGAAATGAAAGAATTGAAAGAACAATTGCAAGACCTATTGGACAAAGGGTTTATTCGACCAAGAACTTCGCCGTGGGGTGCACCGATATTATTTGTCAAAAAGAAAGATGAAACCTTGCGCCTGTGTATTGACTATCGTGATGTGAATAAGGTAACGATAAAGAATACATATCCCTTACCCCGTATTGACGACTTGTTTGATCAGTTACAGGGCTCGCAAGTGTTTTCTAAAATTGATTTGAGATCCAGGTACCACCAGTTAAAGGTAAAGGCAAGAGATATTGAGAAAACTGCATTCAGAACGAGGTATGGTCATTATGAATTGCTTGTTATGCCATTTGGAGTGACTAATGCCCCTGCAGCATTTATGGACCTTATGAACCAAATTTTTAAGCCTTACCTCAATGAATTTGTTTTAGTTTTTATTGATGATATCTTGATATATTCAAAGAGTAGGCTTGAACATGAACACCATTTGAGAATTGTCTTACAAATACTCTGAAACAAGAAACTATTTGCTAAACTAAAGAAATGTGAATTTTGGATAGATGAAGTTATGTTCTTAGGACATGTTATTAACAAGGAAGGGATTTCGGTGGACCCACAGAAAGTAGAAGCAATTGTAACCTATACCAACAAATGTAATAGAAGTTCGCAGTTTCATCGGCTTAGTTGGGTACTACAAAAGATTTGTGAAAGACTTTTCGAAAATAGTCGTACCACTTACCCAACTCACACGCAAAGGACAACCATTTGAATGGACTGATGAAAAGGAGATTGCCTTTCGAGAATTGAAGACAAGACTAGTCACTGCACCAATTTTGACATTGCCCTCAGGTATGGAAAACTTTGAGATATATAGTGATGCTTCTTATAAAGGTTTGGGTTATGTATTAATGCAGAACAGAAGAATGATTGCTTATGCCTTCCGACAATTAAAACCACATAAGAAGAACTATCCAACACATGATCTGGAATTAGCCGCAGTTATATTTACTTTGAAAATCTGGTGGTATTACTTGTATGGGGAAAAATGCGAAGTCTATACAGATCACACAAGTTTGAAGTACTTCTTTACTCAAAAAGAGTTGAATATGCGGAAAAGAAGATGGCTTGAACTAATAAAACATTATGACCTTCAGATTCAGTACCACCCAGGAAAAGCCAATACAGTTGCCGATGCATTGAGCAGAAAATCAACGGGGAACCTAGCTTGCATTCACGGAACAAAAAGAAATCTCGCGAGATTTTGAGAAAGCTGAAATCGAAGTTGTATTACGGAACAAGCTGGGTTGATAGCAGGTATTTTCGCCGAGCTAACAATAATTGCTAAAATCAAACAAAGGCAATGAGAAAATGAGACTCTCAAAACAATAATTGATGAGTTAGAAACGAAATTGAAATCAGAATTCAGCATTGATGGCGAAGTGTTGAGATTTCGAAATCGAATGTGTGTCACAAACATTTCTGAATTAAAGAAGAGAATCCTAGATGAAGCTCACAAGTCAATGTTTGCTATACATCCGGGTAACAACAAAATGTATCGGGACTTGAAGTAAAGCTATTGGTGGCCCAAAATAAAGAAGGAAATCGCAGAGTATATATCCAAGTGCCTTCAATGTTAGCAAGTTAAAGCTGAACATCAGAAACTAGGCAGTCTACTTCAACGTCTCCCTATTCTGGAATGGAAATGAGAACATATCACCATGGATTTTGTTGTTGGCCTACCTCAAACTCCTAGAGGTATGGATTCTATTTAGGTCATAGTTGATAGACTGACTAAATCTGCACATTTTCTACCTATGAAGACTACTTTTGATGCTTATAGATTGGCCACTATATATATTGATGAAATTGTTCGTTTATATAGGGTTTCGATATCCATTGTCTCAGATAGCGATCCGAAATTTGTATCCAGATTGTGGAAATGTTTGCAAAGAGTTATAGGAACAGAACTGAGGTTCAGCACTGCATTCTATCCACAGACAAACGATCAATCAAAAAGGACCATACAGATTCTAGAGGACATGCTCAGAATGTGTGCCTTGGATTTCCAAGGGAGTTGGGAAGATTATTTGTCACTAGTAGAATTTACATACAACAATAGCTTCCACTCCAGCATTTTTATGGCACCATACGAATCCTTGTATGGCAGGAAGTGTAGATCGCCAATTTGTTGGACCGAAGTCGGAAATAGGGCCTTGCTTGGACCCGAAATTATGCAAGACACTTCGGAGAAGATTAAAATCATCCAACAAAGGCTCAAGACAGCACAGAGCCGGCAAAAGAATTATGCGGATGTTCGAAGAAGACCTCTTGAGTACGAGGTTGGCGACCATGTATTTATTCGTGTGATTCCGATGAAAGGCCAGTTGAGGTTCGGTAAGAAAGGTAAACTATCGCCCCGCTACATTGGGCCATTCCAAATTTTGGAAAGGCTTGGTCCAGTTGCTTATAGGGTTGCTTTGCCACCAAGATTCGAACAAATTAAACTGATTAAATTAAGCTCAATTAATTAGCCTTAGTCAAAATTGATTAGGCAAGTATATATAAGTGACTTAATTACACTTATAATCACTTTTTGAGCTCATTTCTCTCCTCTTCGCTGAAATCACACTCTAGAGAGAGAGAGAGAGAGGGCCGGTTCTAGAGAGAGAGTGAAGACAAAATTATGGAATTAAGCTAGAAACTTGAATTTGAGAAGGTTAATTCAAGGAGCTAGCTAGAATTTGGAATATTTGAGCTCCTAGGTGAGTAATTGAACTCAAACTCATGAGTTTTAGTTTGTAATCAAGTGAATTCAAACTAGTTATGTAATGAATAACAAGAATTGAGTTGATAATAATGAATTTGAAGATAATAAGTACATGTATGTGAGAGTTAGCCATAAATTTGGCATGAGGCATGTTGAATATGTAGAAGTGAGTGTCAAATTACTTATGCATGTGTAGTTTTGTTGAGCTTTATGACCTTGAGCATCATTTGTAGCATTTGAAGTAGAATTGGAGTAAATATTTTACATGCATACATGATTCATGAAAATTGAAGGCTTAATTGCATGAGTTTTGAAATATAAGAAGTGCTTGTGATGATTTGAAATATGAATCATGATTTTTGGTAAGTTGATTTCGAATTACCTATGTTTTCGTGCTAGGCATTATTTTTCCATAATTTGGTACAAAATATGCAAGCTTTGGACCTTTGGAAGTGTATTTTGAGCTTCAAACAGAATTCTAGAAAACCCAAAATTCGACTAGTTCGCTAGAGTAAGGAAAGTCTCGCTCAAGCGTAAAAATTTGGCTCCTAGAAGTTTTGCAGAAATTGCACAGTGGCTTAAGCAGCCGAAGTTGCACTCGAGCATACCTTATTTTGCAAGACTCCTCGCTCGAGCGTCAAAAGTCTCGTTCGAGCGTAAATTGCAAGCAACCAGTACTTTTGCAGACCAAAAGGGTCCGCTCGAGCGACCAAAACTGCGCTCGAGCAAAGAGCCCTGTTTCAGAAATTTTGAAAAGTTGTTTTGTGTTTTGTTTTTCATTCTCTTTCACTCCTAAACATTCTTAGGCATACATTGAGCATTGTAAATGAGTTAAAGGGATAAGAAAAAGGCCTAAGAGAAATAAATAATTTGAGAACGGATTGAATCGCTTGTGACCTGATATGTTGTAAATTGTGTAGGGTCAAGCGCAAGGGCGAATCCATCAGCAAAACACTGTGAGTAATATCTTAATAAGAATGTATTGAAGTATGCTATTTTCCAAATGCTCACTCATGTATGAGTTCTACAGAGTTTTTAAATTGAATTGGATAAGCATCATACCAAAGATTGAATAAAGTCGTCTGACATAAATGATTGGGCCAAAGGCTGTCTGACATAAATGATTGGGCCAAAGACCGTCTGAAATAAATGATTGGGCCAAAGGCCGTCTGACATAAATGATTGGGCCAAAGGCTATTGGATATAAATGAGGGCCAAAGGCCGTTGGACATAGATGAATTGGGTCCGATGCCGTTTGATAAGAATGAATTGGGCCTGAGGCCGTTTGATGTACTAGATAGAAACATGAATGGGCCTAAGGCCGTTGGATATATTCGTTACAAATTTCATTCATGTAATTTCTTTATTTTGATATTATTCACTGGGCTTTCGCTCACTCTCATTTATGTGTATGTAGGTGGGCAAAGAGAGGTCCAAACCCAGTCTTAGTGAAGAATGTGAGAGGAAGTCAGTTTGAAGAGTCAGCCCAAATATCTCACACACGAGACTTTGTTTTTGTTCTTTTGATCTTTTGTTTACTCTTTTGCTATTTTGGTGAACACGTTGGATCACCTATGTTCATAAGTTTTTGTTTGGCTGGCTGCATATCTGAAAGTTTCTAGATGAATATAAGATGTTAACTCTATGCATATGTGTGTGAGTTATTATAGACTACTTTTGAAATGTTTTGCTTTGCCATGTAAACACAATTCATTGGACAAAAATTTCTAAATCCGCTTCTGTTTGGCCTCTCATTTCTATTGAAACATGTTTAATTAGGTTTGAGGCCGCAGGTAATTTCATGATTACTGGCCGGTTATGACCTTATCCATAGGGGCGGGATTCGGTCATGACCCATATACATATTCAAATTTGTAAACAATCATTCGTGATTCATCCATTAGTTTACAAATCAAATTGGTTACAAAGACCTACGTACATAGGAGTTGGTCATAAAGAGTTTGTTTACCGACCAAAAAAAAAAAAAAGAAAGAGAAGAAGAAGTTATACAAAAAATCAATATAAAAGTATATGGCAAATATTTATTTTGTCAATTTAAAAACAAAAACAAATAGAAAAAAAGATTTATTAATGTGATTTATATTTTTTAAATATTATTGTCACATTATTTTTTTATTAAAATTTTGTGTAAAAATATTTTTTTCTTTATTAATTTCACACCTATCAAATTGTCAAAAATAGTAATAACTCGGTGATACACGGACACATGTAGATAATTTTTTTTACTATATATTTTAATTTCATGTGCATTTGACAATAAATTATTTAGGATAAATTACAAATACATCCTTTGAGGTTTACTTCAATTACAAATTACTCTTTGTAGTTCTAGAAATTACCTAAGGTTTCTAATTTCATAACAAATAGGTCATTTTATTAATAAATCATCAAGTTAATTAACAGTTTTTAATAATATTAAAATTTTATTTCAATTAATAATTTAGATAATTTTATTATTGTATAGGTGAACAGTTAGAAATTTTACCTTTTCAATTAATTATGTTAAATAAAAAAATTTGACAGGAAGGTATTTGTAATTTTTTAAATTACAAAAAATAATTTATATTTTAAGTAAATCTCAAAAAAAATATATTTATAATTTATCTAATTATTTAATGAGTTAAGTATACCACGTCATCTACGGAACCAATGAAGTATTACATAATGTAGCAGCTATTAACAAAATTCCTAAAATTACCTCGTATATGATAACTTTTTCCCTCCATATATTGTTCCTATCCTATTGGTCAGGCACACATGAACATGGACCCCTTCTCGCATTTGACATTCTGAAAAATAAAAAAAATTTAAAAAAAATTCGGTAAAACACTAGGTTGGTCGTGTGTACACGTGGCACGCTGTTGTTCAATGTTTTAAGCAACCACACCGTTCACGCGGAGCAGTCCCGTTACGGGTTTGGGTCTCTTAGGAGGCCGGGCTGGAGTTTCTAATATGGGCTTACAGGCCCACTACCAAAAACAGAAAAAAAGAAGCGTTCAATTTTCGGAAAATTTGGCCCAACTCTTCCATTTATAAATGCTGAGTTAATTTATTAATTTTTCATATTATTATAAATTTGGATTTGGTTCGTGTTGTATTATTATATCATGTCAAAATTATTCATGTTCCTTGATTAAAAATACCAATTGGATGGAAATATTAAAAAAAATTCGCACAAATTAAATTCATGCCACTAGTATCTACTATATTAAGTTATTCAATTTCAACTCAATTTTATTCTGCCATTTCAAAAACTAAAACCTATTATTTGTTTATTTATTTACTGTTTTCTATATTAACTCCAAAATAATAAATGAAAATATTAGATTATCTCAAATTAAATATAAAAAAAAAAATGGTATTTACGTGTAGGTCAGAATAAGTAGACTTATTGTCTAATAGGTCATATGGAAAAAAAATTGTCAAAAAAAAAAAATCACTAATTGTAAGTTTTAGCGACAATTTATAAAAATCAAGACAAAAAAAAAGTCGCTAATTATCAATTTTTATCAACATATATAAAAGAATTGTCACAAAAAAAATTATTTTTAGTGATAATTTTACCAAGACTTATTTTTAATAGGACTTGATGGGAATTAAGTCCAACTATTAAGACCTATTGATAATTTACCCAAAAAAAAACTATGGCTCTGTTTGGTTCCATTCTGGAATCATGATTCCACCATATATTCTAACTCTTTGCTTGATTATAGTTTTTAAAATATGATTCAAAATTACATTTCAAAACATATTTGGTAACAAAAGAGATTTTAAATTTTTAGATGTACTCAGTCGTCTGCTCAGACATCCTCCAAAACATTTTTTGAATTTTTAAGTCTACCCGGTCGTTTGCCCGAACATCCTCTCGGACATTCGGCCTGTTGACCAGAACAGTGCCTTTTTTTTTTTTTTTTTTTTTTTTTTTTTTTTTGCAATTGACACCTGTTATTTGAAAAAAAAAAATTATATTTATTTTTGATATTTTTTAAATGTATAAATTATTTTTTTGACCAAAATGGCAAATTATTTGGCCATTTATTTAAAATTAACAAAAGAAATTTAAAATAAAAATTAATTTGTCACAGTAACTTTTAAAAAGATAAAAAAAATATTTTTAAACAAAATAATTAAAAAAAATTTCCAATCAAATATACAATCAAAAGTAATTTTAAAGCACTAGCTGAATATTTTTTTTAAACAAAAAATAATATATATTTTTTAAAACACTGTGATCAGTCAAGTTTAAGATCTCCAACTCATTCTGCATAACATTTATGCAGAAGGCATGTCTCTCAGTGAATCCTTCAAAGTTGCTGCTCTAATTGTAAAATTACCACAAGCTTTGAAGAAATTCAAGAACTATCTCAAACACAAGCGCAAAAAGATGACTTTGGAAGAATTGATTGTGAGTTTGAGAATTGAGAAGGAGAATCGCAATTTTGAAAAGCGGGCCAGTAAACATCCAATGGAGTCTAAGGCAAATGTGGTGGAACATGCTCCAAAAGCAAAGAAACGAAAGTTTTCTGGAAAAAATTCCGTACAAGGCTCTAAAGAAAGGGAAACTAAAAAGTACAAGTTCAATGACAAATGTTACATCTGAGATAAAAAAGGACATCGGCCAAAGATTGCTGTAGCAAAGGCAAAAGCAAAAAAAAGAACAAGCAAGAAGCCTGCTCAAGCCAATATGGCTGAAGTGGGCAAAATTTCCAATGGTGTAAATGCAATAAATCTTTCTATAGTTGTTTCCGAGGAAAACCTTGTCGAAAATCCTAAAGAATAGTGGGTGGACATTGGTGCTACTTATCATATATGTGCCGACAAAAAGATGTTCATATCTTATTCTATAGTGGACAACGGTGAACTACTTTTTATGGACAACTCCTCGACTTCTAAAGTTGAAGGACAAGAAAAGATTATTCTAAAGATGACATCTGGAAATGAACTCACTCTCAACAATGTGCTGCATGTACCAGACATTCGCAAGAATCTAGTCTTCGGATTTTTGTTGAGTAAAAATGGGTTTAGGCTAGTATTTGAGAGTGATAAATTTGTACTTACTAAGAATGGGATATATGTAGGAAAAAGTTATATGTCTGATGGCCTTTTCAAAATGAATGTAATGATTGTTGTATCCTCTATTATTAATAAAAATATATTTTCTTCTTACTTGCTTGAGTCTTCAAATTTATGGCATAGTAGATTTGGACATGTTATTATGGATCTTTGCGTAGATTAATTAATATAGAATGTTTACCTAAATTTGACATTGATTTGAATCATAAATGTAAAATTTGTATTGAGGCAAAATTATCCAAAACTCATTTTCATTCAATTGAGAGAATTTCGGAACCACTTGAATTAATTTATAGTGACATTTGTGATTTTAAATCAATTCAAACTAGAGGTGGGAAAAAATATTTTATCACTTTCATAGACAACTATACTAAATATAGTTATATTTATTTAATTCGAACCAATGATGAAATTTTAGAAACTTTCATTCAATATAAGAATGAAGTTGAAAATCAACTTGGTAAGAAAATTAAGAAACTTAGAAGTGATAGAGGTGGTGAATATGAATCACCTTTTGGTGAATTTTGTAAAGAACATGGAATAATTCATCAAACCACCGCTTCCTTACTCACTTCAACAAAATAGAATTGTTGAAAGGAAAAATAGGACTTTAAAAGAAATGATGAATGCCATGTTAATAAGTTCTGGATTATCACAGAACTTGTTGGGGAAAGCAATACTTTCAGTTAATTATATACTTAATAAAGTACCCCGTAAGAAAGTGAATCAAGCACCTTATGAAATGTGGTATGGGAGAGTACCATCATACAAATACTTAAAAGTGTGGAGTGTTTGGCTAAAGTGACTATTCCTAATCCTAAAGAGACTAAAATAGGTCCTGAAACTGTTGATTGCATTTTTATTGGTTATGCCATGAATAGTAGTGCATATCGATTTTTGATTCATAAGTCAGAATATTCCAAAATACATGTAAATACTATTATTGAATCTCAAAATGCGTCTTTCTTTGAACATGTGTTTCCGAATAAGATTTGACAAGAGACTAGTAATAATAAAAGATCTTTTGATGCTACTACAAGTCATGATCAAAGAAGGAATCAAGAACAAGAGCAAGAGATAGATCAAAATGAGAAAAAGGAACCTACGCGTAGTAAACGTACTAGAACCTCAAAATCTTTTGGTCCAAATTTTCAAACATTTTTGTTAGAAAATGTGCCTTTAATTTTTAAAGAAGTTATGTTCAGTCTTGAGGCTCCTTTATGAAAAGAAGCTGTAAATAACGAAGTTGAATCCATTATGAAAAATCACACTTGGGAATTGATGGATTTGCCACCAGGTTGTAAACCTCTTGGGTACAAGTGGATTTTCAAAAGAAAAATGAAAGCGGATGGATCAATTGACAATTACAAGGCAAGACTTGTAGTCAACGGTTTTAGACAAAAAGAAGGTCATGATTATTTTGACACATACTCACCGGTTACTAAAATAGCATCCATTAGAATGCTAATTGCCATTGCATCTTTGTAAAATCTAGAAATTCATTAAATGGATGTGAAAATCGCTTTCTTAAATGGTGAGTTAGATGAAGAAATTTATATGGAACAACCAGAAGGATTTTTTGTTCCATGAAAAGAAAAGAAAGTGTGTAAATTGGTTAAATCATTATATGGCTTAAAACAAGCGCCAAAACAATGATATGAAAAATTTGACAAAGTAATGATGTCAAATGGATTCAAAATTAATGAATGTGACAAATGTGTTTATATTATAAACACAAATAACAGTTATGTTATAGTATATCTTTATGTGGATGATATGCTCATCATAGATAGTAATAATGAGATGATTAAAACTACCAATAAAATGTTGAATATACATTTTGACATGAAAGACATGGGGATTACTGATATAATACTTGGTATGAAAATTACCAAAACATCAGAAGGTTACTTTGTCACAATCACATTACATTGAGAAAATAATTGACAAATTTAGCAAAGATGATGATCACCATGCTAGAACACCTGTGGATGTTAATTTATTTCTTTCTAAGAATATACAAGAAAGTATTTCTTAATTAGAGTATGCCCAAATTATTAGAAGCTTAATGTACTTGATGAACTGCACTCGCCCAGATATAGTTTGTACAGTAAGTAAATTAATTAGATATATGAGTAATCTAGGAGTAAAACACTGGAAAGCAATTATAAGGGTTCTAAGATATCTCCGATTTACTCGTAACATTGGGCTTAATTATACTAGTTATCCAGTTGTACTTGAAGGATACTGTGATATAAACTGGATATCGGACACTAGAGACTCAAAGTCCACCAGTGGGTATGTCTTTACTCTTGGTGGGGCAGCTGTATCTTGGAAATCTTCCAAACAGACTTGCATTGCCAGGTCTACTATAAAATCAAAATTCATAACTTTAGATAAAGCTGGGGAAGAGGCAGAATGGTTTCACCACTTCCTTAAAAATATTCCAATATGGGCAAAACCGGTGCCTGCTATATACATACATTGTGATACTCAATCAACAATTGGTAGAGCACAGAGTCATATGTATAACGGTAAGTCATAACATATTCATCATCGACATAACACCGTGAGACAACTACTCTCTAATGGAATTATTTTCATTGAATATGTGAAGTTTAAAGACAACATAGCAGATCTACTAACCAAAGGTTTAGCAAGAGAGTTAGTTGAAAAATCATCGACAGAAATGGGACTTAAGCCTATTAAATAAGAGTTACCACAATGGCAACCCAACCTAGTTGACTGGAGATCCCAACATCTAGGTTCAAAGGGACAACCAAGTTGTGTATGACTCATAAGGATCACTGGAAAGTCAAACTCCTACCCATTTCTATGATGAAATAATGATGTCTACAGCGTTTTAGGTCAATTAAAACTTTTAATGATTCTTATATCTAGGAATACCTAGTGGAGTATGACAGGATACTCTTTATAAGAATCACCTATGTGAGTGTGAATTGGGCCGATTTTGTAAGATTTGTGAAGGGCTATAATTCTTTAGAGCACTCATGAAAGACAAGGTTGTTTAGAGCCAAAATGAACATAATAGTGAGAACTAAACTATGTCTGGTAATATACTATGTGAGTTCTATTGTCTTGGTTTACACAAACGGCTGAACAGTTTAAGACATCATGTTCACTAGTAAGCTAGTAAATCCGATAGTGTCTCACAAGGGAAGGTTCAAAGCCAAAAGCTACCTATCATTTACAAAATATTTTCAATTTCTGTACTATGTGTATGTAAACACCCCATTTTTGATCGACCTTAAGACTTAGACGTCATCGATTGAGCGCTTGGTGATAGTGCATGTTGTGCTCGTTTTGAGGTTTCGGAGTTTTCGGCTGAGTGCCTTGCCTCCGGGCCTCTGAACTCTTTGTGTTTTTGGCTCGATTTGTGGACCAAGCCTTGTTTCCCTTCCCTGGAGGGAAGGAGAGGTCTTGTAGACCACCTTCTTGTGGTCGTAGACCACTTTTCCTACTTGGAGACTAGTTTCCGATTTTTGGAGCCTTCGACCGTACGCCTTGTCTCGGGACCGCTTAACGTTCTCCGTTTGGCTTGGTTTTTGAACCATGCCTTGTTGTCTCTGTCTAGAGGGACACTGTGGTCCGGGAGACCACTTTTTGTGGTCGTAGACCACTTTTGATGCCCGTAGACTAGTTTTCAAGGTTCTCGGCCGCGCGCTTTGACCCCCGGACCCTTGTCTTACATCCTTTTTGGTTTGTTTTTGATATAAACTTTGTTTTTCTTGTTTGGAAGGTGGTATAAGAGTGGGAGACCAGTTCTTCCCCTTGGAGACTATTTTCCTTCCTGCCAGCGAGTTTTCTGGTTGGCCAACTGGTTTTCTTGGCCTTTGGGCCACTTTTTCTAGTCGGCCACCACACCACTGCTTTGCTTTCATGCTACAGACCATCTCCCCCCCATGACTGACCACTTCCACTGGTCGGCCGACTAGTGTAAGTAGCTGGCTGACCACTTCAAGTGGCCGGCGCTTTCCATCACCTTTTTGGAGATATTTTGGAGCCAGCTGTAACAGCTGGAAGGCACAGAAACCATCCTTCATACATGTGTATGGAGGGATGGCTTTAGACCTTAAGCTTGTTCAACAAGCTTGAACTTTGGTTTTCTATAAAAGAGAACCTCCCCCCTCCCTCTCCAGGTTCAGATTTTTGTGCTTGAGCTATACATACATCCTTGTCTTTATATCTTCTTGCTTGCTCTATATTTGTGCTTGAAAGTGTAGTTTTTTCATACTATTGCACACAAACACACACTCAAACACCATACTCTTGTTGCTGAGGCTCTTTGAGGTTGGTTTTGAAGTCTTTGGATTGGTTTTGGTTCAAAAAGAGTGCTGGAGTTGTAGCTTTGAAGGTGTTCTTCAAAGGTGAGCTTCTAACCCTTTAAACCCTTGTTTTGGTTTAAGATTTTGGACCTATTTGCATGCTTATTTTGGCTTGAATTTCTACTGCAAAAAGATCTGGTTTTGCATGCTCGTAATGTTTGTTTAAGGTCTCTTTTGTGTTGGGGGTAGTCTACCCCCCTTTAGGCCTTGTTTGGCCTTATTTTTGTGCCATCCTTTTAAGCTATTGGGACCACCTTGTTTTGGCCTTCTCACCACTGAAACTCAGAGGAATTTCAGTGGTGGAAATGGTGTTTTGAGGTCCCAAATAGAAGAGGGTCATCCCCTCTCCTTGTGTTTTGTATGCTTGCTTTGTATGCCTCATGTGTGAGCATGTTTGTTAAGCTTATGTTGGCTCCATCTTAGCATGTATTTGGGGTTAGTTTGACATGGCATACCATTGTTTTGATTTGGTTTTGTCACCTCATACATGTCTTATACACTTGTAGTGTAAATCTTGCAAACTAGCTTTGTGTGCTTTATGAAGTAGCATGTCTCTCTAGCTTGTTTTGAGTCCATCTCAGCATGTTCTTAGTGTTGTTTTGCCATGATATACCTCTGTTAAGGTTTGGTTTGATAGCCTCATGCATGCTCTATGCATTTGTAGTGTAATTCCATGAACTAGTCTAATGTGTATCATGCTTTAGACCATCATTCTAACATGATTTTGGCTTAACTTTAAGAAGCTTTTGTCCATATTTTAGCATGCTCTAGCTTTGATTCATGTTTTTTTGGTCATGCATGCATTGCTTTGTATAGCCATGGTTCAATCTTGCTCACAAGCTTTGTGTATTGAGTCCATTAGCATGCATTACTTGGACTATTTCTATAATTTGGCATCATTTGAAATTTGATGTAGTGTGATCATACACTTGTATTTGTCACTCTTTTCATGCTTTGGAGAGTTTGTGTTCTATGCCTTAAGAATGAGTCATTGCGTATGCCTTCATGCCTAAGCTTGCGAGCTATTATTTCAGTGTGTTTTTGGAGTTATTTTTCCATGATATAACTTTGATTTTTGTTGGTTAAGTCATCTCATGCTTGGTCTTGATAGGTGTAGTGTAAACCTTTCTTTTGGCCTTGTATGCACCATGCCTTATGCCCTTCATGCTAACTTGTTTTGGCTTCCTTCCATACATGTTTTAGACTCATTTTGGCATGTTCTAGGACTGTTTTGAGTTGCCTTGGCCATGTGCTTCATGTTTTGCATAGCTAGAGTGCAATTGGCCTTGCTAGTTTTGAGTTTTGAGTACCATAGCATGCTTCATTTGTGTTGTGTGGATGATTTGGCATCACTTAACATGACATTTTAGAGCATGTAGCATTGCTATGTTCCCATTTCATTTACCCTTTGAGTGCTTCTAAGGGTTGTGCATTTGTTGTCTTGTTTATGGCTTAGCTTATATGCATGCATGCATGCCTAGGCTTTGAGCCCTCATCTTAGCATGTTTTGGTCATTGCCTTGACCTATTTGAGCTCTGTTTGTGGCTGGTTCATGCATTTGTGCCATGTATTGCATGTCTCTAGAGTAGTTCTCCTTGGTAGCCTTATGCTTTAAGGACTCTTGCATGCCTTGCTTATGTTGTTTGAATGATTTGGCATCATTTCATACTTAATTTCAGAGCTTATAGTGTTGTTACACTTCCACATTTATCACTCCTTGAGCACTCTTGAGAGTTATGCTCTTATGCTTAGTTGGTGAGCCAATTGGCATGCATGCTTGTATTCGCTTTTGGTGCCTTCATTTTAGCATTATGGCCATTGTTTTGGGCATGGCTGAGGTCTGTCCACATTCAGTTTAAGTCCATTTAGCATGTTTACTTGCATGTTTTTTGCATGCTTATGTTACATTGCATTGAGTATGCCATGTTGTTCTTAGCATTGTGTATGCCATGTTGTTTGCATGTTTATGTCACATTGCATTGAGTATGCCATGTTGTTCTTAGCGTTGTGTATGCCATATCGTTTGCATGCTTATGTTACATTGCATTGTGTTATGCATGTTGTTGATTGCATTGTGCATGCCATGTTATATTGCATTGAGTATGCCATGTTGTTCTTGTATTGTGTATGCCATGTTGCATTGCATTGAGTGCATGCCATTTGCATTGTGTGTGCATGTCTTACATTGTGTTTAGAATGACTGAGTTGCATTGCATGTTTACATGCTTGAGTTACATTGCATTTGTTTGGATTAGATGTTAGTCTAAACACGAGGAACGAGGGACGTTTCATACTTGAAGTAATGAAACGTGCCTCAATTCTCGGTCGCCAACCCTCTTGATCATACATGATAGAGGTCAAGGCTTTATGTGTTATGTGTGCATTCATTTTACATTGACTCGTGCAATTTGGCTTCTCGGCCATCATGCATCCAGATGCGTGATTGGTGGCCCGAGGGTCAAGAACTACACTCCCTTGAGCTTATGAAATGATAGGGAGGGTGGTTGTGCACATATATCTTGCAAATACATTGTCATGCCCTTTCTTGCTCTCTGTTGTAGCAAACTGGAAGTGCAGCAAAAACTGGTCGGCCAACCAGAAAAACTAGTTGGCCGACCACTTTTTCTGGTTTGCAGCAAAGATAGGTGGTCGGCAGGTGGTTGGCAACTCCAGAAAGTGGTCGGCCATGCTCTTAAGGGTCCCCAAGGTGAATTAGAAGCTATCTGGAGCTTGGTGCAAGGTTCTGAGAACAATTGCAAATAGAGACAAGTTGGGGCATTGCGATGAATTTCCGAACGAGGCGACCGAGCATGCATGCACTCTTCTCCATCTGAGGCTCCTGTTTTATTGCTTTACTTAGCTTATTTGATTAGCTAGTTAGCTATTTGGTTTATATTTAAGTAGTTAATGCGTTTAGCTGCTTATTTGTATTGTAATAACTAGCTAGTTAACTAGGATTAGTTAATTAGATTGTCTTGTAATAATTAGTTTAATTAGCTTAGATTAGCTAGTTAGCTTCTTATTCGGACCCTCCGTCGATAGGGCACAACTGTTGTAATAGGCGTGCATGTGTGCGATGCATGTCTTCCAACTTCCATTTCTTTCTCCCTTTTACTTAACCGTTTACGATGATTAGCTTTAGGTCATATTTCAATTAGCATCCTTATGTTTCACATGCGTGCACCCATTCATCTGTATTGCATACACTGGGCTCAGCGCATCATACTAACTGCATTGTATTTCAATACATTTACTTGAATACGTGTTCAACAGCATGTTATCAAGTTGCATTTTATATGCCATCTTAGAATAGCCGAGCCTATTTTAGTTGCATTTTCGCATGTGTTGCATTAGCCATCTTAACATGAACTAGGATCATACATGATTTCTAACTAGTTCTCTATTTTGGCTCGAAGTACACTGTGAGTGTTTATGCTTTAACATACTGCATGAGATGTGTATGTTACCATGTTAGCATGCTTTCCATGAGGCTAACTACTTAGTTGATTAACTGCATGAATGCTTGTGAATAAAGATTGGATTGCTTGAATTTGAACAATTCATTGAAATGTGAGTTTTAAGCCCACTCAAGGGTGGCAAAACCACGACTTAGCCTACTTGCGAGTAGCAAACTTCAAAATCATTTTCACAAATGGACATGCGATGTTTTGTTCCAACTTAGGCGATCTAGTCTATACTTGTATGCTGCGCGCATCACATAGTAATTCTAGGTTAATAACCGGAATAAGAACGCATGTGTTTTCAAAAACAACATATCATGCTTAGTAAAGGCCGATCCTTTGATCGGGCAAGCGGGGGTGCTCATTGCATGACCTTTCCCTCTCATACCCAAGTTCTTGAGCCGAGGTAACTTTGGTGATGACGGACACGTGGCCTTAGGCACGAGTCAGGGTTTCCTAAATTTCCCCAAAATAAAACATTTAGGTGGCGACTCTGTATCTGGCAAAACAGTCTATGTTTGACACTTCTTTATTAAAATCAATTTTCCAAAACGATTTGCCGGATTTGGACTCTTTGGTGATTTATCGGTCTCACGTTGCACTTTGTGAGATTAGATTCAGAACCGTGGCACGAGTCCGAACTGTAGTAGCTAATGAACAAACGATTCGCGCCCTCGCGCGCGGAGAGCAGAGTTCTCAGGGCGGTCTACAGTGTAGTTAAATCATGTTGTTGCATTTTCTCTCTGTCAAATTCCATTCATGTGAGGGATTGTTGGAAAAATATGGTTTTATATACTTATTTTGGGCTATCTTTGAGCCTAAATTTGGATGGGGCCCACACGTCTTCTAAGGTGGGTCCAAAAAGGTAACGTGTTCCTTGTCGCATGGCAAATGACACGGTAAAGACGGTTCGTCAAAACTATGTATGAGTGAATAGAAAGTTGACGTCGTTTTCGAGTTCGTGGAATAGGAAATTAAAGAAGTAAAATGTGGGTTTCCTTGAAATAGTTATCCCACATTTGAAACTTAAGAGAACTTATGTGTGTATGTAAGTTCTAGGTGGCAACAGCAAGAGAGCAAAATAAAGGCTAGAAAATGAATTTTTTAAAGAACATCGAATAATTTATCAAACCACCACTCCTTACTCACCTCAGCAAAATGAAATTGCTGAAAGGAAAAATAGGACTTTAAAAGAAATGATGAATGCCATGTTAATAAGTTCTGGATTACCTTAGAACTTGTGGGGGAAGCAATACTTTCAGCTAATCATATACTTAATATAGTACCTTATAAGAAAGTGAATCAAACACCTCATGAAATGTGACATGAGAGAGTACTATCCTACAAATACTTAAAAGTTTGGGGGTGTTTGGCTAAAGTGGCCATTCCTAGTCCTAAAAGTGTGGGGGTGTTTCGCTGAAGATCATTGTATCTTGGGAGATAGATGCCATTTTTCCGTAAGCACCCTGTGAATCTGTCTTAAGGACAGAGTGTCGCACACTCGAATTAATCTTTTAAATATTTATTCGGTTCGGTAAATAAATTCTGTAAATAATTTATTTTATTTGTTTGATATAGTTTCAAATTATTTATTTTACACAGAAGATTGCTCCAATAATCTTAAAACATATTCAAATTATTCTGTTTACATAATTTTTCGTTTGTTTCTTTTCTTCTTTTTTCAGAAATTATTTTCTGTGGTTTTGCAAAATAATATTCTGGTTGGAAAAACAAATTATAGTAATATACTATTTAACAAATAGTAGTAATATACTGTTTGTTTTCTTTGACAACTAGTAGTAATGTACTGGTAGTCATTAACAATTCAGAATATTTATTTGTAAAGTTAATTAAAAATTAATTTTGGTTTTCAAAAATAATTTTTGAGTTTTCATTAATTAAACTTCTGTGTCAGTATTTTAAATTTTGAAGTGTTACAGAAATTTAATTTTCTGTGCGGAATTAATTTGTTAAAATAAAATTTTATTTTATTCTCAAATTAATTGTAAATAAAAGTTATAATTCTTATTTCTTTTATTTTTACAGAATCTAATTCTGTGGTTTTGGTTTAATTTTCTGTGTAGTATAAAATTCTAATTATCATTTTGTTTTATAATTTAGAATTCATGGCTACTGAAACTGGTCAAACTATTGCTCAAACAAGTACTGGTATGGTGGTTGCAATTGCTCCAACCTCTTCTCCTGTTGTGACTGTACTGGTCAATCATGGTGAAAAAGCAAAGAAACGAAAGTTTTCTAGAGAAAGTTCCGCACAAGGCTCTAAAGGAGGGGAAACTAAAAAGTATAAATTCAATGAAAAATGTTACATCTGTGACAAAGAGGGACATCGGCCCAAAGATTGCCGTAGCAAGCGCAAAGACAAAGGAAGATCAAGAAAAAAGCCTGCTCAAGCCAATATGACCGAAGTGGAATAAATTTCCAATGGTGTAGATGACATAAATCTTTCTACAGTTATTTCCGAGCAAACCTTGTTGGAAATCGTAAAAAATGGTTGGTAGACACTGGTGCTACTCGCCATATTTGTACCAGCAAAAAGATGCTCACATCTGATTCTATAGTGGACAACGGCGAATAACTTTTTATAGGCAACTCCGTGACTTCTAAAGTTGAAAGACAAGGAAAGATTATTCTGAAGATGATATCTGGAAAGGAACTCACTCTTAATAATGTGCTACATGTACCGGACATTCGCAAGAACCTTGTTTCCAGATCTTTGTTGAGTAAAAATGGGTTTAAGCTAGTTTTTTAAAGTGACAAGTTTGTACTTACCAAAAACAAGATGTATGTAGTGTAGACGTCCCCGAACATTCCGGGAGGGAATCCCGTTTTGTTCATTGGGGCTTACTACAGTTTGGACTCGATGTCACGGTCCTGTATCTAATCTCGCAGAGTGCAATGTAAGACCGATGAATCATCAAAGAGTCCAAATCCGGCAAATCGTTTTTGGAAACAGATTTTTTGAAAGAAGTGCCAAACATAGACTACTTTGCCAGATATAGAGTCGCCACCTAAATATTTTATTTTGGGAAATTTAAGAAACCCTGACTCGTGCCTAAGGCCACGTGTCCGTCATCACCAAAGTTGCCTCGGCTCGGGGACTTGGGTACTGAAAGGGTAATTTATATATATAAATTGGGCCGAGCTAGGAGTACGGACCGATCTATGGGCCGTGCTAAAGAAGCTTGGAAGATGGGCCTCGGATGAGTGGTAGTCCGGTCCAAGGTAAGAGGTTCGCGGTCGACTTAAGTGAGTGAACTTAGTTCAGTCGTCATGGCCATGGATAGCTCGGTCATGCTATACGGAACCGAGGTATGTTGGGCCTGCTCTAGGACCTGAGTAAAGGTTAGCTCGGCTTAATTCTTCTCTGTAAAGCTTGGCCTTTGCGTATGATGCCGAGGTAGGAGAAAGGAATGGAAGAGCCGAGATAACCGTTAGATCGGTCACGCTAGTTAGTCCAACATGGAAAAGTTATTTCGGTCCTGTTGTAGTCCGGCCATGGGAAAACCATCTCACTTGGTTTAAGCAGTGAGGGGGTGTTGAAGGATAGGCATTATCCTTCAGGAGTGTGAATCCTAGGAGGACTTTACATGGAAGAGTAAGAGTCCTACTAGGATTGTGTCACACGAAACCTATAAAAGTTCACCAACATCACCTATGGAGAGGTAACACAACTTTATTTTCTGAATACACAGAGCTTTTGTCTATTTGTCAAGCTTACTGACTTAGGCATCGGAGAGGTTTCCGGCACACATCCCCCGGCTAGCTCACGTTTGTGTTCTCAGGCGATAAAGCGACGTCGTACGAAAGAGCGCAGACTTGATCAACAGGATTATACGAGAAGGTGTATTTCTTTCCCGTACAGGTACGATTGGGGAAGGTCACTTCGTGAGCACCCCCGCTCGCCCGATCAAAGATCGGTATCTACTAACCATGATATCGAGTTTTGAAAACATTATGTGCTCTTATTCCTGTTATTAGCCTAGAATTACTATGTGATGCACACAGCATACAAGTATAGACTGGATCGTTTGAATTGGAACAAAACATTTCATGTTTGTTTATTTGAAAGATGGTTTGATGGTGCTACTCGCAAGTAGACTAAGACGTGGATTTGCCACCCTCAAGTGGGCTTAAGAAAACATGATTTTGCCACTCTCAAGTGGGCTTAAAACTCTCAATTAGTGAATTGTTCTAATTCAAATAACCCAACCTTCACCCACAGGCATTTAGGCAGTTATATCACATAAGCAAATAGCCTCATGGTAAGCATGCTATCATGGCAGTCACTCACACACATGCAAGGATGCTAAAGTATAAATACTTACCGAGTACTCCAAGCCAAAGAAAGAAGCTAATTAGAAATCATGCATGAATCCTAACTATGCTGAAATGCCTAATGCAACACATGCAAAAATGCAACTAAGATAGGCTCGGCTATTCTAAAATGGCATATGAAATGCAACAACTGATACACGTATTCAACTCGGAATTGAAATACAATGCAGTTAGTATGATGCGCCGACCGCAGTGTATGCAAGACAGATAAATGGATGCAAACATGCGAGCATAAGTATGCTAATTGAAACGTGCCCTAAACTAACCATCATAAGCTGGTAAATAAAAGGGAGAAAGACGTGGGGTTAGAAGACATGCATCACACACACATGCACACTTATTACAACATTGCCCTCCTCGGAGGGTCCGAATGAATAGTACAGAATAAAACTAGCTAATCTAAGCTAACTAAACTAATTATTACACAACATTAATTAATTAACGAATTAACTAAGTAAGTAAGGAAACTAGCATGCAAATTAAACAAAATGGACTGCCTCAGCTCTGTTCCGAATGATAGGGATGCATGCATGCTCAAGTCGCCTTGTCGGGAAATCCATCGCGATGCCCCGATTTGCCTCTGTTTGACACTGGTGTCAGAAACTTGCACAAGGCTCCAGAAGGCTGAAACTCCACCCTGGAAAGCTGTGGGAAGGCTGCCAACCAGCTCTTGGCCTTGGAGACCACCTGCCGACCACCTTTTATGGTGGAGACCAAAAGAGGTGGTCGGCCTGCCAGAAAAGCTAGTCGGCCGACCAGTTTCTGCCTCCTGTTCCTGGTTTTCTGCAACACAAAGCAAGAGAGAGGCATAGCAAGGTATTTTCAACAAATGTGTGCACGACCACTCTCCCATCATTGCACAAGCTCAAGGGAGTATAGTCTTCAACCCTCAGGCCACCAATCACGCATCTCGATGCATGATGGCCGAGGAGTCGGACTGCACGACTCGATGTAAAATGAATGCACATATAAACACAACAAGGCCTAAACTCCATCATGGGTAATCCGGAGTGTCAGTGACCGAGAATCGAGACACGTTTTATCACTTGGAGTACAAAACGTCCCTCGTTTCCCGTGTTTGGACTAAACCCTATTCCAAACACAATGCAATATACATGGCATACACAATACGACTAGCATGCAACCCTAACTGCAATGCAACCTAATCATGCTAGCATGCGAAGGATGATATGCAAACATGTAACTAGCATACACAATGCTATGAACTAAGAATGGCATACTCAATGCACATGAACTATATGGTATACGCAATGCATATACATACGCGATGTTATGAACGAGGCATACTCAATGCAATGATCGAACATGCAACAACATGAATTATATGGCATACTCAATGCAAGATGGACTTAAACCAAGATGGATGGGCCTCGGCCACACCCAAATCAGTGGCCAAACATGATGAAAACGAAATAACAACACACATGCAAACATGCACAAATGCAAGGGACCAAACCTAAGGCACAAAGTGCAACTCCACTAAAGCATGGTAAGTATGAAATATGGCATACAATCACATATTTTCCATCTCTGAAATGACATGCAAGATGGTCCCGAATCATGCAAACATCTCACACAATGCATGCTAGATGGCCCAAATACCGAAACTAGTGAAGTGGTTTACACTATAGGCATGCCAAGCAATACTCAAATGGCCAAACCAGCCCCAAACAGTCCCTAAGCAGGCCAAAACAGTAGCAAATATGGACTAAAATGATGGCTCGCAAAGCATGGAAATGAAGCTCATGCAATGGTCCAGAAATGAGGTATTCGTGCATAACTCTCAAACACATTTAAAGAGTGGAAAACATGAGAATATGGCATACATATAAGCTCTAAAATATGATTCATAATGATGCCGAAACATGGAAACACCTCAAAATACGCATGCAATAGGCTTCAAAACTCAAAGCTAGGCAAGGGTATTGAACTACAACCATGCATAGCAAACATCATTCGACCATGAGGCCCAAAAATAGAGCTAAGGCAGTCCAAAACATGCACAAAATCAGTTTAAGGCATGGCCAAAAAGTGCTAGAATCAAAGGCCAAAATAGCATGCATTACAAGCTAGTAAACCGTGATTTACACTACAACCATATGAAGCACATGAGAGGCTACCAAACCAGCCAAAAACAAAATCATGGCATGCCAAATGAAGGCCAAAAACCCACTGAAACATGACCAATGCATGCAAGAATGAGGTGCTACTTTGATAGGCTATGCAATGGATTGTTCTACACATGCAAGAGGCAAACAAAAGGTGACCAAACCAGCCATAGACAGAGTCTAGGAAGGTCCAAAAAGTCACTAAAAAAGGCCTGAACCAAGACTACGAAGTGTGGAAATATAGGCTCCTTTATAAGGCCAAAAATGCGAGAAAACAAAACAAGGAGAGAGAGGGTCACCCCTCTCTGATTTTGGCACTCAAAACAGCATGCTAGCCACTAAAAATCCACTGAATTTCAGTGGCTAAAAGGCCAAACAAAGGCCAACACAAATGCTCTAAGGCATGGCTCAAAACAAGGTAAAATGAAGCATGCAAGGAGGTAGATGACCCCCAACAGAAAAATGATCTTAAACAAACATGTTAAGGACCTTAAAATAAGACTTTTTTCAGTTTACACCAAAGCTCAAATATGCTTGAAAGTATAGCTAAAAGATGAAGCAAAATAAAGTTTTAAAAGAGAGAAAGTGTGTTACCCTTGTAGCACAAAAGGACCAGCAATCTCTGGATCACAAAGACAGCCTCTCAACCTCTGAAAATGGCCTCTAAGATGCTTAGAGTGATGGTGGAGGGGTTAGGTTGGGAGATGGTATGCAAAGGTGCAAGAATCATGTACTTTTTGAGCTTGGATGTAGAGATATAGAAGGAGAAGTCTTGTATGCCTTAGACAAATTTTTTTGAACCTCTCTAAAGGAGAGGGAGGCCCTCTCTTATAGAGAAACAAGAGGGTTCAAGCTTCTTGGAGAAGCTAGAGCAAATGTTCAAGAGGTTCAAACTTCCTCAAGAAGCTAAAACAATGGTTCAAAAGGTTCAAGCTTCCTCAAGAAGCTAAAACAAAGGTTCAAAAGGTTCAAGCTTCCTCAACAAGCTAAAACAAGGGTTCAAAAGGTTCAAGCTTCCTCAAGAAGCTAAAACGAAGGTTCAAAAGGTTCAAGCTTCCTTAAGAAGCTAAAACGAAGGTTCAAAAGGTTCAAGCTTCCTCAAGAAGCTAAAACAAGGGTTCAAAAGGTTCAAGCTCCCTCAACAAGCTAAAACAAGGGTTCAAAAGGTTCAAGCTTCCTCAAGAAGCTAAAACGAAGGTTCAAAAGGTTCAAGCTTCCTTAAGAAGCTAAAACGAAGGTTCAAAAGGTTCAAGCTTCCTCAAGAAGCTAAAACGAGGGTTCAAAAGGTTCAAGCTTCCTTAAGAAGCTAAAACGAAGGTTCAAAAGGTTCAAGCTTCCTCAAGAAGCTAAAACAAGGGTTCAAAAGGTTCAAGCTTCCTCAAGGAGCTAAAAAGAAGGTTCAAAAGGTTCAAGCTTCCTTAAGAAGCTAAAACGAAGGTTCAAAATGTTCAAGCTCTCCAAAAAACCGTCCCAAACCAAGGCACACGGCCGACAGCTCTGAAAACTGAAAACTAGTCTCCAAACGGGAACAGTGGTCTACGACCACGAAAAGTAGCCTACGGCCACTGAGAGATGGTCTACGAGACCTCTCCCTCCCTTCGAGGAGGAAAAACAAGACCTGGTTCGCAAACTGAAGCAAAGCACAAAAGGGTCCCAAGGTCCGAGGGTAAGGCTCTCAGCCGAGACTCCGTAACCTCAGAACGAGCACAACATGCGCAATCACCGAGCGCTCAATCGATGACGTCTGAGTCTTAAGGTCGGTCAAAAATGGGGTGTGTACATGTAGGGAAAGGCTACATGTCTGATGGCCTTTTCAAAATGAATGTAATGACTGTTGTACCCTCTATTATTAATAAAAATACATCTTTTTCTTACTTACTTGAGTCTTCAAATTTGTGGCATGGTAGACTAGAACATGTTAATTATGGACCTTTGCATAGATTAATTAATATAGAATGTTTACCAAAATTTGACATTGATTCAAATGATAAATGTGAAATTTGTGTTGAGACAAAATTATCCAAAACTCCTTTTTATTCAATTGAAAGAAGTATAGAACCAATTGAATTAATTCATAGTGACATTTGTGATTTTAAATCAATTCGAACAAGGGGTGGAAAAAAATATTTTATCACTTTCATAGATGACTATCCTAGATATAGTTATGTTTATTTAATTCGAACCAAGGATGAAGCTTTGGAAACTTTCATTCAATATAAGAATGAAATTGAAAATCAGCTTGGTAAGAAAATTTAAAAACTTAGAAGTGATAGAGGTGGTAACTATGAATCACCTTTTGGTGAATTTTGTAAAGAACATGGAATAATTCATTAAACCACCGCTCCTTACTTACCTCAGCAAAATGGAATTGTTGAAAGGAAAAATAAGACTTTAAAAGAAATGATGAATGCCATGTTAATAAGTTCTAGATTATCACAGAACTTGTGGGGGGGAGCAATACTTTCTGCTAACTATATACTTAATAAAGTACCCCGAAAGAAAGTGAATCAAACACTTTATGAAATGTGGCATGGGAGAGTACCATCCTACAAATACTTAAAAGTGTGGTGTGTTTGGCTAAAATGGCTATTCCTAGTTCTAAAAAGACTAAGATAGGCCCTAAAACTATTGATTGCATTTTCATTGGTTATGCCATGAATAATAGTGCATATCGATTTTTGATTCATAAGTCAGAACATTTCGAAATGCATATAAATACTATTATTGAATCTCGGAATACGTCTTTCTTTGAACATGTGTTTCCAAATAAAACTGGACAAGAGACTAGTTGTTACGATTCAAACTCGCCCCTATAGGTTTAGCGTCGTAACCGGCCAGTAATCCTTTGATTACCAAAGGTCTCTTAACCGAATAACATATAATTAGGGATTGCGGAAGCAAATATGTAAAATATACTTAGTCCATTGAGCTGTGAAGACATACATGGGACAGATAATATTAAACTTTTATAAACTTATGAGTGACATCAAAAGATACAGTATTTACACGTCACTTCATGTACATATTAACAGAAATCTTGTCTGAAAACCAAAAGAAACAAAGGTTAATACATTCACAAAAATAGCCACTAAACTTGACTTAATCCGGAACCTCCTCGGGGAGGCGTAAAGGGTGGCTTGACAAAACGGAATATTAGGCCATCAACTCTGGGCCTAGTCTCACGCCTGATTACCTACATACATAATATAAATAGTGAGCTGGAGCCAAGTGAATAATAACAGAGTAAAGGGTTGAATGAATGTTGTCCACAATTGTTACAGAAAACAGAATTTAGAAACTATCAAAAATGAATTCATATTTATGTTCAGAAATCATACTTCATAACAGATACCGATTCAGAACCATATTCATAATCAGAATTTGCAGTTAATTATATATGGTACATTCATTAGCACTAGCAGAAATAGTTAACCCATAAAGGGACGACCATAAAGGCATACAATTGACTCACGTGCACGGAGACAGTACAGTTGGCTCATAAGACGTACAGTTGACCCATAAATGGGACGTATACAGAAGGATCCATAACAGTTGCCCATGAAACGTGCAATTGGCCTATAGTTAAGATGTAACAGAATAGATAACATATGTTATTTGAAGCTAATGATGCCATGAATACTTTTCAAAAATATTGAACAACCATTCATTCATATAGAAAATAATATTTCAGAAAACAGATCATCTTATATCATTCAGAAAATACTTATAATCGAACATAGCTTTACAAAGTTATTAATCACAATTAATAGATGGCTCCAAGGCAACAGATAGAATAGGCAAATCAGACGTCTTGTGGCGCGTGACCTACATAGTTCAGAACAAACATATACTGAATTACACACCCGTAATTATTAACTAAATCCCCTCTTAGCTTGGTGTGTTTCTACCTCTTAACCACATTATTATGTCTTAAACATGGCCTAGGCATGCCTAGGATGCAATGAGGATGCAAAAATACATTTGAAAACACTTAGTCAAAATGTTGAAAACAAGGGTCCTGCTCGAGCGTAACTTCCGCTCGAGCGAACATGAAAACATATGAAGGGCCGCTCGAGCGCAACTTCCTCGGCTCGAGTGGTCTGAAACTTTGAAAAAGTACTGGTTGTTTGATTTCTCCGCTCGATGCTCACTCGACGCTCACTCGAGCGTATGACATGGCCTCGCTCGAGCGCAACTTTTGCCGCTTGAGCGGTTTGCAAAAACATGAAACTTTTGGGTGCTTGCATTTCACGCTTGAGCGGACCTCTGGTCGCTCGAGCGAGGATGCAGAAACAAAGGTGGCCGCTCGAGCGCAGGATCTGTCGCTTGAGTGAGGAGGGTGAATTCTAGAATTTCCAGATTCACCTCCAAGCTTCCAAACTCAACTTCAAAGCTATAAAATTCATCCTTTTGGGCCAAAAACTTGAGGAAACTAAAGGAAACACTTGGAAATGGTTAAAACATGATGAATTCAAAATCATTTCACCAAATCAAGGCCCAAAAGCTTGCCAATTGACCAAAATGAAACTCAAATTTTGGAAAACATAACATACATGCGATGATTGGCTTCAAGGCGTCCAAAATATGATCATTTGGTATAACATGGTATAAAACAAGATGAATTCTCAAAACAAAGGTGGAATGAACACATGGAATGACCAATTATTTGAAATTTCAACCCAAATTATGATGAAAATGAACATGCAAAAACATGCAAGCATGGTATAATCAATATTTCTTCATTCTAGCTCAATACTCATGTTAATCCACTCAATCCTCTTGAATTCATGAATTAACCATCTCAAAAACAAGACTAAAGGCTTGAATTTTCACCTTAGCCTCTCAATTTCTTAAGATTTAGAGGTAATCTTGAGCAATTCTTTAAATCCCCAAGCAATGGCCTTTTTCTACCTCAAGTTGATCTCAAGTTCTTAGCCTCTCTCTCTCACTTTTTTTTTTCCTCGTGGAGTCTCAAAGATGATGAGGAAAAGGTGGCTCAAGTGATGTGTATGGGCCTTATATAGGCTTTGATTAAAAAATTCTTTAATTAGGCTTAATTGAGCATTAATTACTCTAATTTAATTATTCCGAATTGAATTTCAATTAAACGTACCATAAAATTCTAAAAATTCTAATTAACGCATAAATCGAGTCAATTTCTGAATCGGATACTGATAAGGCCCTCAATTCGCAAATCGAAATGAAAACATGAACAGATCTTTCTATGTTGAACAGATATAAACACAAATAGGGCAACACATAATGAAAAATTTCACTTTAATTTCTTATTAAGCATAATTAAGCATGGACTAATGTTAATCATGGGTCGGGATGTTACACTAGTACTAACAAAAGATCTCATAATGCTATTACTAGTTGGGATCAAGAACATGATCAGGAACAAGAGTAAGAGATAGATCAAAATAAGGAAGAGGAACATAGGCGTAGTAAATGTGGTAGAACCTCAAAATCTTTTAGTCCAGATTTCCTAACATTTTTGTTAGAAAATGAGCCTTTAACTTTTAACGAAGCTATGTCCAGTCCTAAGGCTCCTTTTATGGAAAGAAGCTGTAAACAGCGAAATTGAATCCATCCTGCAAAATCACACTTGGGAATTGATGGATTTGCCACCAGTTTGTAAACCTCTTGGATATAAGTGGATTTTCCAAAAAAAAAAGTGGATGGATCAATTGACAATAACAAGGCAAGACGTGTGGTCAAAGGTTTTAGATAAAAAAAAAGGTCTTGATTACTTTGACACATACTCACTAGTTACCAGAATAACATCCATTAGAATGTTAATTGCCATTGCATCATTGTATAATCTAGAAATTTATCAAATGGATGTGAAAACCGCTTTCTTAAATGGTGAGTTAGATGAAGAAATTTACATGGAACAACAACCAGAAGGATTTTTAGTTCCATGAAAAGAAAAGAAAGTGTATAAATTGGTTAAATCATTATATGGTTTAAAACAAGCGCCAAAACAATGGCATGAGAAATTTGAAAAAGCAGTGATAACCAGTGGATTCAAAATTAATGAAAATGACAAATGTGTTTATATTAAAAACACAAGCGAGAGCTATGTTATAGTATATCTTTATGTGGATAGTATACTCATCATAGGTATTAATGATGACATAATTAAAACTACCAAGAAAATGTTTAATAAACGTTTTGAGATGAAAGATATAGGGATTGCTGATGTAATACTTGATATGAAAATTACCAAAACATCAGAAGGTTATGCTTTGTCACAATCACATTACATTGAAAAATACTTGACAAATTTGGCAAAGATGATGATCATCTTGCTAGAACACCTATGGATGTCAATTTGTTTCTTTATAAAAATATACAGGAAAATATTTCTCAATTAGAGTATGCCCAAATTATGGGAAGTTTAATGTACTTGATAAACTAGACTCACCCGGATATAGCTGTGGATTGTGGGTCGGGTCGGTTCTAACATTAATTTTTTGGATAAAATTTCTTTGAATTTTTTCAAATTCTTGCGGAAAAAATTATTTGAATTTTAGAATTAATTTAATTTAATTTTTGTGCCAAATTTTTCTATCCAAACAAGCCTCCACCGGTCCATTTTTTAATTGCTAGAAACTACCCAGAAGTTAGGGCTGAGCAAGGAATCCGTGAAATTCGTAATCCGATCCAGTCCAGTCCAATCCGATAGGTTTGGATTGGTTTTTTGAATCCACGGTTCAGTTCCGGATTGAAGAATTAAAAATCCGTAGTCCACGGATTGGTTCTGGATTGAACCCCACGATTCCGAATTGGAACCGATCCGGACCGTATACAAATAGTCTATATTTTTATTATACATCCTCCCCCATAGTATCTTCTCTTATTCTATATAAAATCTAAACTCAAACCTAAAACCGTATAATATCTTCTTTTATTACTTTTGTTTGTTAGTTTTTAGTTTTAATTTGTAATGGTCTAAATACTTATGGTGAAACCAGTTTTCTTATGGTTGCTTAAATTCTAGAACAGTATGTCACTATTATAGAAAAACATGTTGCTATTGTGGAACTGATATAGCGCTATGTTTATATTTTTATGAAATTAAAGTGTTATATATATATATATTTGTTATTTAATTATGTGAATCCGTGGTCCTAAACCGATCCAATCCGTATTTAAATGGATTGGTTCAGATTGGTTCCATGATTTAAACGGATTGGATTGATTCCAATTTTTCAGGAACCGTAGATAACGGATTGGTCCTGGTTTTACCCCAATCCGGTCCAATCCGGACCATGCTCACCTCTACCAAAAGTTTCAGACAAATTCAGTTCTTCCCAGACAGGTTTAAAACTGTTGCAGTTTCCAGCAGATTAAAACCGCCCAGCAGTTATCTGTTCAAAACAATGTTGCACTTACTCTATTTGAATTCATATTTGTTCCAGTTTAAAATCACACTTGTTCGGCCCTATATATTCCAGCACATTCTAACAGTTCATTGTATCTTGAAAAGATGTAGAAAAAATCTGTTCCCTTCCAATTTTGTTCTTTCTTTGCATAATTCTTCATATTAATTTTTTAGGGAATAACTTTGAGAGTATAGAACACAGGTTTTGTTCGTCGTATAAATTGTTTGGAGTACTACTACAATTTGTGAAGATCATTATATCCTAGGAGATAAACGTCATTTTTTCATAAGCACCATAGCGGTGCGAATCTATCTTAAGGATCGAGTGTCACACACTCGACTTGATCTTTTAAATATTTATTCGGTTCGGTAAATAAATTCTATAAGTAATTTATTTTATTTGTTTGATTTAGTTTCAAATTATTTATTTTACAAAGAATATTGTTCCAACAATAATGAGAGGGCTGAACAGGTATGATTTCAAATTTGAATAGGTGCAAGATCTGTTTGAACCCAGTTTGAATTTGTTCAAATCTACCTAGGCATATTTAAATCTATTTGGAAATAACTGAAATCATACCTGTTCGCCCTTATCATTTTCTTACTTGTTCTCTTTGGTTAGTGGATCCGTTATGTTGTCTTTAGACTTCACATATTTAATGGAAATAATTCTGTTAGAGAGTAGTTGTCCCACGGTCTTATGTCGACGACGAACGTATCGTGACTTACCGTTATGCATAAGACTCTATGGTCTACTTATTGCTGATTGACTATTATAATGTATGCAAATAGTAGACATCAGTTTTAGCCACATTAGAATATCTTCAAGGAAGTGACGAAGCCATTCTGTTTCTTCCCCAACTTTATCCAAAGCTATAAATTTTGATTCCATAGTTGTCCTAGCAATGCAAGTCTGTTTGGAAGATTTCCAAGATACAGTTGCACTACCAAGAGTAAAGGCATATCCACTGGTGGACTTTGAGTCTCTAGTATCTGATATCTAGTTTGCATCACAGTATTCTTAAAGTACTGTTGAATATCTAGTATAATTAAGCCTAATGTTACGAGTAAATCGGAGATATCTTAGAACCCTTATAATTGCTTTCCAGTGTTCTACTCTTGGATTACTCGTATATCTGTTAATCTACTTACTGCATAGGCTATATCTGGGTGAGTGCAGTTCATCAAGTACATTAAGCTTTCAATAATTTGGGCATACTCTAATTGAGAGATATTTTCCTGTACATTCTTAGAAAGAAACAAATTAACATTCACAGGTGTTCTAGCAAGATGATCATCATCTTTGCTAAATTTGTCAAGTATTTTCTCAATGTAATGTGATTGTGACAAAGCATAACCTTCTAATGTTTTGGTAATTTTCATACCAAGTATTACATCAGCAATCCCCATGTCTTTCATGTCAAATTGTTTATTCAATATTTTCTTGATAGTTTGAATCATGTCATTATTACTACCTATGATGAGCATATCATCCACATAAACATATACTATAATATAACCGTTGTTTGTGTTTTTAATATAAATGCATTTGTCACATTCATTAATTTTGAATCCATTTGACATCATTGTTTTGTCAAATTTTTCATACCATTGTTTTGGCGCTTGTTTTAAACTATAGAATAATTTAACCAATTTCCACACTTTCTTTTCTTTTCCTGGAACAGAAAATCCTTCTGGTTGTTCCATGTAAATTTCTTCATCTAACTCACCATTTAAGAAAGCGGTTTTCACATCCATTTGATCAATTTCTAGATTGTACAAAGATGCAATAGTAATTAGTATTCTAATGGAAGTTATTCTAATAACCAGTGAGTATGTGTCAAAATAATCAAGACCTGTTTTTTTGTCTAAAACCTTTGACCACAAGTCTTGCCTTGTATTTTTCAATTGATCCATCCGTTTTCATTTTTCTTTTGAAAACCCATTTGTACCCAAGAGGTTTACAACTTGGTTGCAAATCCACCAATTCCCAAGTGTGATTTTGTAGAATGGATTCAACTTCGCTGTTTACAGCTTCTTTCCATGAAGGAGCCTCAAGACTGGACATAGCTTCTTTAAAAGTTAAAGGCTTATTTTCTAACAAAAATGTTAGAAAATCTGGATCAAAAGATTTTGAGGTTCTAGTACATTTACTACGCGTAGGTTCCTTTTTCTCATTTTGATCTATCTCTTGCTCTTGTTCTTGATCTTGTCTTTGATCATGACTAGTAGTAGCATCAAAAGATCTTTTATTATTACTAGTCTCTTGTCCAATCTTATTCTGAAACACATGTTCAAAGAAAGATGCATTCCGAGATTCAATAATAGTATTTACATGCATTTCGGAATGTTTTGACTTATGACTCAAAAATCGATATGAACTACTATTCATGGCATAACCAATGAAAATGCAATCAATAGTTTTAGGACCTATCTTAGTCTTTTTAGGACTAGAAATAGCCACTTTAGCTAAACACCCCCACACTTTTAAGTATTTGTAGGATGGTACTCTCCCATGCCACATTTCATAAGGTATTTGATTCACTTTCTTACGGGGTACTTTATTAAGTATATAATTAGGTGAAAGTATTGCTTCCCCCCACAAGTTTTGAGATAATTCAGAACTTATTAACATGGCTATAGCGATCCCGGGTTTACCCCTTGTTGTACAGTGATCCGGACGTGTGTCCGTGGATGTTGGTAGTGGATTGTTGTCCTGTTTACGTCCTTTCATATATTGTATTTGAGTTATAGGATGTGTTGGGCAGGTTTGTTTCAGGTTGGTTGTATTCGGGAGCCAAGGGTTGCTGCCCAGAATTTTTGTCCTTCGCTCGAGCGAGGAGTTGGTCGCTCGAGCGAGAGTTGAGTTTTGTGTCTGGTGGGTCGAGCCAGAGCGGCTTCGCTCGAGCGAGCGACTGCGTCTGGGCTGGACCTGAACACCATGATTTCTGGCTCGAGCGAGCTGATTCTTCGCTCGAGCGATCTGGTTCGGTCTTCGCTCGAGCGAGCGGTTCGTCGCTCGAGCGTGCGTCTAGTTGCAGACCTGAAGGGTCGAGTTCCTGGCTCGAGCGAGCTTTTCTTCGCTCGAGCGAGCTTCTAGGATGTTGGCTCGAGCGAGACCTTTTTGGCTCGAGCTACGGTTTTCTGTGTCTGGTCGCTCGAGCGACCAAGTCTTCGCTCGAGCGAGCCTGTTTATATCAGTTCGCAGCCAGCGATCTAAACTTCACTTTTTTGAAGCTTTTACTTTTTAAAACCCTAAATCTGAGAGCCTCTCTCTCTAGACTTGCCTTCTCTCTAAGAAATCATCTCCCTAGAGGGTGAATCTTCCCTAAGTGCTTTATTAAAAAGGTAGAGGGTGACTTGGGCTTCGATATAATCTGAAAATATTCGGTTTTGGAGCAAGTTGGGTGTTGGGTCTTCATCTCCTTTTGAGCTCAAACTTTGAGGTAGGGATATCCTACTCCTTTTTATAGATATTGTCTTTAAATTTTAGCATTTTGATATGTTGGTAGTTGTTGTGAAATTTTGGGAAACTTTGGGCCATTGTGTAATTTTACAAAAGTTGGGGTTTTGTCTATAATAAACCTAGAAGCATGTTTGGTATAGAAACATGGAATTAATGTTGGAACATTAGTGAAATTGGAACCTAAGGGTTGTAATGTTAATTATGGAAATGTCCTAATTACATGGATTTATTAATTTGAATAATTAATTGTGGAAAATGAGGAATTGAGATAGAATTGGGTCATGGGTTATGACGATGGAAAGAATACATTGATTTTGTGTATTGATATGTGATGTGTATAATTGTTATATATATGCATTGTGTTGTGTTGGAGGAGATAGGGGACGGACTCCGCGGTTTAGGGGAAGATAGGGGATGGACCTCTAAACCGGATGTTACTGGGAGGAGATAGGGGATGAACTCCGTAGATAGAGCATGTATGCTTATCTAGAAAATATTGGCAGAGCATGTATGCTTGTCATGGAAAGTGTGAATATATCTGTTTTGTTTATATTTGTTGAAGTGATGAAAGAATGTAAAAGAGTTGGCCATCTATCAATTGTTAGTCTTTTAGTCATTATTTATAACTGGTTTAGTATATTTCTACTGGGCTGTGGCTCACCCTATATGGGAACATCATTTTCAGGTACTGGTAGCATGCCACCTCCAAGGACTTAGCTTGGAAGGCTAGTGGCGGATGGACTTTTGTTTGTCTTTCCTTTTTGCAGTGTTACATGTAAATTCAAGCCTAGGGCTTAATGTGTAAATGAGCTAGCACTCTATTTTCTTGTAACCAAGTGTTAACTTGGAAAGCTGTAAGCCCTTAGGGCATTTGCTTTTGTTGTTAACATGTAATACGTTTTGTAATAGAACCCTGTTGAATGAAAGAACGTGGATCTTTTATATATCTTAGCATGTCAATATTGTTGGGTTAAATGTCATTATTTCCAGGGCGTTACAATGGCATTCATCATTTCTTCTAAGATCCTATTTTTCCTTTCAGCAATTCCATTTTGCTGAGGTGAGTAAGGAGTGGTGGTTTGATGAATTATTCCATATTTTTTACAAAATTCACCAAAAGGTGATTCATATTCACCACCTCTATCACTTTTAAGTTTCTTAATTTTCTTACATTGTTGAGGGTGAGTTCCTTTCCAAATGTTATTTTCAAAATAATCTTTCATTGTCCTTCAATTTTAGAAGTTAAAGAGTTGCCTATAAAAAGTTGTTCACCATTGTCTACCACTGAATAAGATGTGAACATCTTTTTGTTGGCACAGATATGGCAAGTAGCACCAGTGTCCACCCACCATTCTTTAAGATTTCCGACAAGGTTTACCTCGGAAACAACTATAGAAAGATTTATATCATCTATAGAAAGATTTACCACTGGTGTTATTGGCTTGAGCAACCTTCTTATTTGATCCTCCTTTGCCTTTGCGTAAATCAGTTCCTAAGAACTTTTCTAATTTTTCACCATGATTCACTGGCATAATCACAACATGAGGAGGGGTTGGCGCAATTGTCGCCACCATACTAGCACTGGATTAAACATTAGTTTGACCAGTTTCTGTAGCATGAATTCTAAATTATAAAACAAAATTAGAATTAGAATTTTTATACTACACAGACAATTAAACCAAAATCACAGAATTAAATTTTGTAAAAATAAAATAAACAAGAATTGTAACTTTTATTTTCAATTAATCTGAAAATAAAAAAAAAATTATTTAAACAAATTAATTCCACGCAGAAAATTAAATTTCTGTAATACTTCAAAAATTAAAATACTGAAAACAAAATTGTAATTAATGAACACTAAAAAATTATTTCTAAAAACCAAAATTAATTTCTGATTAACTTCACAAATAAATATTCTGAATTGTTAATGACTACCAGTATATTACTACTAGTTGTCAAATAAAATAAACAGTATATTACTACTATTTGTTAAACAGTATATTACTACTATTTATTTTTCTAACCAGAATATTATTTTGTAAAACCACAGAAAATAATTTCTGTAAGAAGCAGAAAGAAAAAAGGAAACAAACGAAAAATTCTGTATAAACAGAATAATTCGAATCTGTCTTAAGATTGTTGGAACAATCTTCTGTGTAAAATAAATAAATTGAAACAAGTCAAACAAATAAAAATAAATTACTTACAGAATTTATTTTACCAAATGTAAAAGTACAAAAAGATCAAGTTGAGTGTGTAACACTCTGTCCTTAAGACAAATTCGCCCCACTACAATGCTTATGAACTAATGGCGTCTATCTCTCAGGATACAATAATCTTCACAAATTTTAGTAGCACTCCAAACAATTTGTACGACAAACCAAACCTGTGTTCTATACTCTCAAATATTTCACTAAAAAACTACAATGAAGAATAATGCAAAGAGAAAGCAAAAATTGGAAGACAAAATGAAATTTCTGGATCTTTGTGATTGTCAAAAACCTGCTGGAAAGTCTTCTATTTATAGGACAAATGGTGACTGTTTAGAAATTCCGAACAGGTATGAAAAGAAACAGAACAGGTACAATCAGTTTTGAACAAATATAATTTCGAAATTGAACAGATCTGCTAACTGTTGAATCTATAAACTACTGAAAATTTCTGGTAGTTAAAAACCTGTTAAAAAAGTTTAACAGGTGGGAATTTTGTGGAATTCGGTCTTGGAAGAGATACAATTTTTGGACAAAAAATTTGAATTCAAATACATTTTGAAATTCAAATAATTTCCTGTAAGAATTTGAAAAAATTCAAATTAATTTTGTCTAAATAATTAATGTTAGAACTGACCCGATCCACACTTTTGCTAAGCACGGCCCAGTTTGGCTGGCGGCGGCACGTGCGCGCGTGGTGGTTTGGACTAAGGTTCACATTGTCCATAATTCCTTCCTTCTACAAACTTGGAGTGCCCCTTGGGGCCTGTGGACCCGACTTTCTTCGCGCACCCCCTCCTTTTGGAGAAGGCTTGAATTGGTCGTCCCACAGTTCGGACTCCTGTCACGATTCTGAATCTAATCTCACAAAGTGCAATGTGAGACTGATAAATCACTAAATAGTCCAAATCTAGCAATTGGTTTTGAAAAATCAATTTTGAATCAAAAAGCGCCAAACATGGACTGCTTTGCCAGATTACAAAGTCGCCACCTAAATATTTTATTTTTGGAAAAACCCTGACTCGTGTCAAAGGCCACGTGTCCGTCATCACCAAAGTTGCCTCGGCTCAGAAACTTGGGTACGAGAGGGGAAGGTCCTGAAATGAGCACCCCCGCTCGCTCAATCAAAGAACGGCCTCTACTAAGCATGATATGTTGTTTTAGAAACCTTATGTGTTCTTATCCAGTTATTAGCTAACTTACTACGTGATGCGCACAGCATACAAGTATAGACTAAAATCCCAAGAATTGGAACAAAATAACTCATGTTCATTTTTCAAAAATGGTTTGAAAATGCCACTCGCAAATAGGCTAAAGCGCGGATTTTGCCACCCTCAAGTGGGCTTAAAACATGATGATTTGCCACTTCGCAAAGTAGGCTTAAAACTCACATTTGATAAATTATCCCAATTCAAGTAATCAAGCCTTCACCCATAGGCATTCATGCAGTTAATCACTTAAGAAAATAGCCTCATGGTAAGCATGCTATCATGGCAACACTCACACTTATGCAAGTATGCTAAAGCGTAAAGACTCACAGTGTACTCCAAGCCAAAACAGAAAACTAGTTAGAAACAATGCATGATCCTAATTGTGTTAAGTGCCTAATGCAACGCATGCAATAATGCAACTAAATAGGCTCGGCTATCTAAGATGGCATATGAATGCAACAATTTGATACATGTATTCAAATAAGTGTATTGAAATACAATGCAGTTTGAATGATACGCCCAGTGCATGCAAGACAAATGAATAATGCAAACATGCAAGCATAAGGTATGCTAATTGGAAATGTTCCTAAACTAACCATCGAAAGTGATTAAATAAAAGGGAGAAAGACGTGGGGTTGGAAGACATGCACACATGCACGCACACTTATTATAACATTGCGCCCTCACGAAGGAGGGTCCGAATGAATAAGCGAAACTATTCTAAGCTAAGCTAACTAACCTAATTAAACCAATTAGACTAATTATTACACAACCAAATTGAATAGCAAATAGCTAGTAAACTACTTACTAATTATTACAACACTTAATTAATTAGCGCACTAATTAATTACAAAACCAACTAAACATGCATGGTATTTAAATTAAGTTGCCTGAACTCCGCCTTGGAAATTAGGAGATGTATGCACTCAGTTGCTGCCTCGAAACACCTTCCGGTTTGCTCTTGAAAGGCTATGTTTGAGGGTGCCTCCAAGAACTCTCTGTTGAACCTTACCAAATCACTGCTTGGAAGTGCACCAGTGGCCTGCTGGCCATGAGAAGCTGCTGCCGGCCATCTGCCGGCCAAGGATGTGCACTGCTGGCCAAGGATGAAGCAGTGTCGACCATCAGTGAGGCACTGCAGGCCACTAGTGTGCTTGTAACAACGCCCGCGGGAGACCTCGCTACAGTTCGGACTCGGTTTTGTCGCGGTTCCAAATCTTGAACCAAAGAGTCCAAATCCGGCAAATCGTTTTAAAGAAAAACAGATTTTTTGAAAGAAGTGCCAAACATGGACTGCTTTGCCAGATAACAGAGTCGCCACCTAAATATTTTAAAATGGGAAATTTAGGAAACCCTGACTCGGTGCCGAAAGGCCACGTGTCCGTCATCACCAAAGTTGGCTCGGGAACTTGGGTACAATTAGGGAAGGTCACATCGTGAGCACCCCCTCTCGCCCGGTCAAAGACCGGCCTCTACTAACCACGATATCTGTTTTTGAAAATATTGTATGCTCTTATTCCGATTATTAGCCTAGGTTACTATGTGATGCTCGCAGCAAACAAGTATAGACTGAATCGCCTGAATTGGAAATAAACATCTCATGTTTGTTTGTGAAAGATGGTTTGCTACCCGCAGGTAGGCTTAAAATGCAGATTTTGCCACAATCTAGTGGGCTTAAAACAAACAGTCGATGAATGGTCCCAATTCAGATAACTCAACCTCCACCCACAGGCATTCAATGCAGTTGTATCATATAAGCACATAGCCTCATGGCAAGCATGCTATCATGGCAACACTCACACGCATGCAAGAATGCTAAAGCATAAAACTTACCGAGTACTCCCAGCCAAAACAGAAAACTGATTAGAAATCATGCATGATCCTAAGTATACTGTAATGCCTAATGCAACACATGCAAAAATGCAACTAATGGCAGGCTCGGCTATTCTAAACATGGTATATGAGATGCTACAGTTAGCATGTATTCAATTTGGAATTGAAATACAAATGCAGTTTGTATGATGCGCCGAGATGAATGAATGCAAACATGCTATCATACTGTATGCTAAATGAAATATGCCCTATATCTAACCATCGTAAGCGGGTAAATAAAAGGGAGAAAGAAATGGGGGTTGGAAGACATACATCACACTCACACACCCTCATTACAATTATGCCCTCGCGCAGAGGGTCCGAATAAATAATAATACAGTCCGAAAATGAAAAAATAATACAGATTTCTAATTAATGTACAGATTAAACTAAGAAAGCTGTAAACTGGCGCGCAGGCCAGGGACTACCTTGCTTCTGATGGATGACGTACGTTGGGCTGCCTGGCGCGGAAATCCACTGGAATGCCCTGATTAGCCTCTGTTTGCAGTATTTCTCGAAATGCGCGCCGGACTCCGAAAAGTTGTTGATCCTCGATTTTGCTGTAACAGAGAGCAGGAAAAGGGCATAGCAATGTATTTTCACAAATATATGCATGCCTCGATCCTCGTGCCACCAATCACGCATACCGATGCATGATGGCCGAGGAACCAGATTGCACAACTCAGTATAGGGATGAATGCTACAACAAAACTTAACTCCATCATGGGTAATCCGGAGTGTCGGTGACTTGGGGATTGAGACCCGTTCAGTTACTCGGAGTACAAAACGCGCCTCGTTTCCCGTGCAATATGCATAATATGCATGAAATGTAGCTGATATGTGATATAGCATGCACAATGCCATGAAAATGAGTAATCTCGAAATGCGTGCACACGGGCACGCAAACCGAGGTAATGCATGAATGCAATCTAAGATACAACCTAGTATGCACAATGCTGTGAAAATGAGATGAAAATGAAACGCCTCGAAAAGCGTGCGCGCGGGCACGCAAACCGAGGTGATGGCATGAAATGCGAAGCGAATAAAACAGAGTGCCTCGAAATGCGTGCACACGGGCACGCAAACCGAGGCGATGATGTGGAATGTAAAATCAGATAAAACCGAAGTGCCTCGAAATACGTGCCCACAGGCACGCAAACCGAGGCGATGATAAAATGAGGAAATCGGATACAACCGAAGTGCCTCGAAACGCGCACCCACGGGCACGCAAACCGAGGCGATGATAAAATGAGAAAATCGGATACAACCGAAGTGCCTCGAAACGCGCGCCCACAGGCACCCAAACCGAGGCGACGATAGAATGAGAAAATCGGATACAACCGAAGTGCCTCGAAATGCGCGCCCACAGGCACGCAAACCGAGGCGATGATAGAATGAGAAAATCGGATACAACCGAAGTGCCTCGAAATGCGCGCCCACAGGCACGCAAACCGAGGCAATGATGAAATGTAACGAAATGGCATACGGAATGACACGATGGGCTTACACCAACATGGGAGAGCCTCAGCTCACTCACCTAGGAGGCCGTCGGATAAAACGGAGGTGCCTCGAAGTGCGTGCCCACAGGCACGCAAACCGAGGCAATGCAATAAGGCATAAAATGGCATGGGAAATGATATGCAAGCATGCAAACCAAATTTCAGCCACGAAATGAAGGGGAAAACAGCCCCGAAATGATACGAAACGACAACCGAAGCATGAAATCATCCCGAAATACGATATTTAGCCCCCGAAATGGCTTATAGCCATACTAAACATGCAAAATTGACACATGACAGAAAAAACAGTAGCAAGGCAGTCCAAAAAAATAGTATTTTTCAGTTATAAACATGGCCGAATTGTAAGCATAGATGGGTCAACATTAGTATGCAAGAATAAGGGCCAAGAGAGGAGTATTGAAGCAAGTAGTATATAGAAAATTCAAATGGAAAAAATTTATTCTACAATACTGAAGAGGGCCCAAAAATAAGCATATATTCAGTTTATGGATGCCCCAAAATCAATATGAAAACATGCTAACAATTCCATTCAAAATGGAGCTCAAAAGAGGTTATAACAAGATACATGCAAATCATACACCAAACAACAAAACTTTCTTCATGAAATATGTAGAGAGGGGCAAAAAAAGACCCCTTTCAGTTCTTACCAAGAGCTAAAACCAAAAGCACAAAAGGCTACAAATCATGCAAGAATTAGGACCTAGAGTGGATTTCAAAGGGAGGTGGTATATAGAATGGCCAAACAAGGTTGAGCCCTTCTACAATGTTGTAGAGGGGCTCAAGATAAGCACAAAACCAGTAGGTGTCGGAGCCCCAAAAACAAATGCAAATAGGCTAAAAATAGCATGCAAGATTATGACATACAAGCTAGATATTGAAACAAGTGTATCAAGGAGACACCAAATGAAGTTGAGCCCTTCTACAAAGTTGTAGAGGGGCTCAAAATAAGCCTAAAATCAGTAGGGGTCAAGGCCCAAAAACTGAAAGGAAATAGGGTAAAAAAAGGAACCAAAATTATGCTACAAAAAGAGATTTGAAGACTTACCCTTGAAGATCCGATTGTTGCTACCTCTTGGCCTGAATTTGGTGCTTCTTAGCCACTGGAGAACACTTCCTTGCTGCTGGAATGGTAGTGGGGATGGTGGAGCTAAGGGTTGATGAAGGAATTGGCTTTGACACTTGAAGCTTTTTTGAGTTTTTTAGCTATGGAAATGGAGGATTTGGGAGAGGTGTTCTTGAGAGCAAATTTTCTAACCTAGGCAAAGGAGCTGTTGGTCCCTTTAAATAGGCACAAAAAGAGTGTAAAAGGGGAGGGAAAAGCACCCAAGCTTTCCCTCCCAAAATATCCCCCGGATGGGGTGATATTTCAGCAAAAATATCCGGACAGCTGTACTGAGCTGGAAAGCAAGAAGCTGGCCGGCCAGGTGGTTTTCTGCAAGGTGGCCGGCCGGCCACCCCACCTGGTCGGCCAGCCACCCACCATGGCCGGCCGGCCATGGTCAAAAAATGGACAACAAATTTTCTGGCCGACCACTATGGATTGGTGTCATCCCATGTGTGTAGAATAAGGCCCCAGGGTCGGAATCTGGCAACACTGAAGCAGGAGTCACAACATAGAGCTTGAAGGAGAGGCTCAAAAATGAACTGCACAATTGCTGGCCGACCACCAACTTTTAGGGTCCTCCCAGATGTGTGCAACAAGGTTCCAAGGTCGGAAATTGGCAACACTGAAGCAGGAGCCACAACATAGAGCTTGAAGGAGAGGCTCCAAAATGAAACTTTGAATTTCTGGCCGACCATACATTTTTAGGGTCCTCCCATGTCCCCTGATCACAGATATGTGGCTTTGGTTGGAAGAAAATACCCCCAGGGTGTTCAACATTGGCCCGGAAGTGAGAAAAACGGGCTCCGGAGGAGCGAAACTGATTATCTGGGATAATTGCTGGCCTCCCACCCCCCAGTGATCTTCCTAGTGTTGAAACAGAGGTACCTGCCAAATTTGAACAAAAAGTAATGAGAAATGAACGCTCGGGGCCAAAACCGAGCAATTCGGGATCCCGAAAATGGGCTGCAGGTGCCGGAAGTGGCATACGGCAGCGAAGTGGGTATCTGCAACTCCAGTGTCCCTCGGAATGACAAAACAGAGGTTCCTGCCAAAAATCAGAGAAAACTGATGCAAAATGAACGCTCGGGGCCCAAACCGCACGAGTCGAGGTCCCGAAAATCGGCTACAGGCACCGAAAGTGGCATACGGCCACGAAGTGGGCATCAGAGGCCCCAGTGTTCCTCGGAATGATAAAACAGAGGTGCGTGCCAAAAACCGGAGAACTCGGAGATGGTTGGGCGGTCCCGAGCCGAGGCACACGGCCTGACGGCTCCGAAAACCGGGAACCGGGCTCCGAAATGGGCAGAATGGCCTACGGCCACGAAAAGTAGCTCACGGCCACCGGGAGATAATCTACGGGACCACTCCCTTCCCTCAGGAAAGAAAACAGAGAAAACCGAGTCTGGTTCGCAAACCGAGACAAGGCACAGAAGAGGGTTCGGAAGTCCGGATGCAGGGCGCACGGCCGCAACTCTGAGACTTCTGAACGAGCACAGTATGCAACATCACCAAGCGCTCAATCGGTGACGTCTGAGTCTTGAGGACGATCAAAAATGGGGTGTCTACAGTGCTGTATCACCATTTTGCAACAGAGCTCAAACCAGAGGAAAAGAGAGGGTCTCCCAAGGGTATGTGCGTACTGTGCCACTCCTGATCATCTCAAAACATCAAGGGAGAGGCACTATTGGATCCAAAACCATCAATCAAGCATTCACAATGCATGATGGCCAAAGATCCAACTTGTACTCATTCAATAAGTGCAAGACAAACAAGACTCTAGAATAATTACCTTATCATGGATAATCAAAGGCAATGGAGACAAAGGAGATTGGCTCATTGTCATCACTTTGAGTATGAAATGGGCTAATCTACCTTGTGTTCAATATAACGTCCGATTGAACACAATGCAAAGCAAATACAACATGTTTATCTTGATATGTTTTACTTGATTCAATTCTTGTTTACACATTTTAAGTTACCAAACCATTCTTTAATTGATTTGTCCAATGTGAAAGTCCTCTAATGAGAGGAAGGCCAATCAAAAGATGACTTAAGACATGAGAGAAACCATGCCTTTGACTAGGAGGAACCCTAAAAAAAGGGTTAAAGCTATTTAAGCACAAGTCTCAATCCCAAGCTTAAACACTACTTTAAGACTAACCAAGCCTCAAAACAAATCAAAAGTGAAGAAATGAAGGAGGTGGCAGAATTTCAGTGTTGAAATAGTATGAAACACAAGACTTTAACATGCAAACAACTCATTTACAACATGTTAAGAGCCTTAAGCATCAAAACTAGTGAAAAGTTTACACTAGAACCATGCAATACCAAACTCAAATGGCCAAACCAGCCCTAGACAGACCTCAAACATGCCAAAAAAAAGGCTAAAATGTGCTGAGATGGTAGCATGAAAAGCAAGAAAGACACGCTCATGTATTGGCTCATAAACAAGGCATAAGGAACAACTCTCAAACACCATGAAGGAGTGATATATGTGAGTGTGTGATAGAGTTATAAGCACTAAAATCACATGCGAAATGATGCCAAAACATGCAATCAACACAAGCAAAGCATGTTAGAGGCTTCAAAACACAAAGTTAGTAAAGGCTATTTACACTATAACCATACAAAGCATGAGTCATATGACCAAGACCAACCAAAACAGAGTTAAAACATACTAAAACATTAGCAAAAACATGTTGAGATGGAGTCCCAAAAGTGTGGAAAAACATGCTCACCTCTTAGGCCAACTACACATGCAAACAAGACATGAGGAGGGGGGACCACCCCCTCCCATTTTGGTCCTCAAAACCAAGTTTCTACTACTAAAAAACCTCTGAGTTTCATTGGTAGAAAGGCCAAACAAAGGGTGTTTCAAAAACTTAGGAAATTAGCTCAAAAGGCTTTTCAAGCCAAAGAGCCAAAGGAGGAAACCACCCCCTAACCACATAAGGCTTAAACCAACACTTTAAGACCTTAAAAACAGAAATTTTTGGAGACTAAAATAAGCTTTAAAGTAGCATACAAAGGTGGCCAAGCAATGAAGCAAAACAAAGCTTAAAAGAGGTAAATCCTTACCCTTGAAGCACAGCAACAAATCAGCAAGAATTCCAAGCTAAAACCACTCTAGGAAGCTCAAACAAGACCTCTAAGAACCTCAAGTCTAAGGTTAAGGTGTTTGGCTAAGGGGGCTAAGGGTGCTAGTGCAAATGTGTAGAGAAAACACACTTTTAAGCACAAAATATAGAAAGAGAGAATTCTAGAGAGAGAGAGAGAGAGAGAGAGAAATATAGCTCAGCCAAAATTTTTGTAACCCTTTGCATGCATATAGATGAGCTCTATATATAGGAGATACAAGAAGCCTTCAAACAAATCCAGCCATCCACGTGCATGCAGATGGGCTCATCTGTGCAAACAGCTGTCAAAATATCTACAAAAATATCTGTCAATGCATTGGTGGCCGGCCGGTCATCAGTGATGGCCGGCAGGGCCTCATTGATAGCCGGCAGTGCCTATCAGTGGCCGACAGGGCAAAGCCCATGGCCGGCAGCCCTCAATGATGGCCAGCAGGCCATCAAGAACATCACTATGCAAAGACCAACACATGGTCCAAATATGAGATATAATGGAAACAGGGTCTAGAAGGATCAAACCTGGAGCATTCCGTTGCGAAAGTCGAGTACTCGACGAGCAATCAAACTTGTCGCTGGATGTACCTACAAGAACATCCAGGTCTTGAGGACGGTCAAAAATGGGGTGTCTACAGGGCCCAACCCAAGTGTTGTTACCTAGAGCTTATATACATACACAAGTTCTCTTAAAGTTTCAATGTGGGACAACCCATTTCAAGGAAACCTACATTTTACTTCTTGAATTGTCCATTCCAGGAACCTGAAAACGAAATCAAGTTCTCATTCACTCATAAATGGTTTTGACGAACCGTTTTCACAGTGTGACTTGCTATGCAACAAGGAACACGTCACCTCTTTGGACCTACTCCAAAAGACATGTCGAACCGACTCATAATTGGGCTCAAAGTTGGCTCAAAATAAGCCTATAAAACCATTATTTCTAACAATTCTCTACATGAATGGAATTTGACGGAGTGAAAATGTAACAACATGATCTAATTCAGAGAGTACAAAAATTGAAAATATTCTGCAAAGGATAGGTAGCTTTTGGCTTTGAACCTTTCCTTATGAGACACTATCGGATTTACTAGCTAACCAGTGAACATGATGTCTTGAACTGTTTAACCATTTGTGTAAACCATGACAATAGAACTCACACAGTATATCCCCAGACACAGTTTAATTCTTACTATTGTGTTCGTTTGTTTCCTTTTCTTCTTTCTTCTTCTTATAGAAATTATTTTCTGTGGTTTTATAAAGAAATATTCTGGTTGAAAAAATAAATAGTAGTAATATACAGTTTGACAAATAGTAGTAATATACTGTTTATTTTCTTTGACAACTAGTAATAATTTACTGGTAGTCATTAACAATTTAGAATATTTATTTGTGATGTTTGTCAGAAATTAATTTTGGTTTTAAAAAATAATTTCTGAGTTTTCATTAATTAAAATTATATTTTTAGTATTTTAATTTTTGAAGTGTTACAGAAATATTTTTCTGTGTGGAATTAATTTGATTAAATAATTTTTTATTTGCAAATTAATTGAAAATAAAAGTTACAATTCTTGTTTCTTTTATTTTACAGAATTTAAAATTCTGTGTTTATGGTTTAATTTTCGGTGTAGTATAAAATTCTAATTCTAATTTTGTTTTATAATTTAGAATTCATGGCTACTGAAACTGGTTAAACTAATGCTCAAACAAGTACTAGTGTGGTGGCTGCAATTGCTCCAACCCCTCATCCTGTTGTGACCGTGCTAGTAAATCACGGTGAAAAGCCAGAGAAGTTCTTAGGAACTGATTTTAAAATATGGCAGCAGAAAATGCTGTCTTATCTTACTACTCTGAACCTAGCTCGTTTCCTTCGTGAAAATGCTCCTACGCTGAAAGAGGATGAAATTGACCAGCAAGTAATTGCTGCAGTAGATACCTGGAAACATGTTGATTTCCTTTGCTGAAACTACATCTTGAACAGACTTGACAACACATTATACAATGTCTATAGTCTTATCAAGACGGCAAAGGAACTTTGGAAGTCTTTGGAGAAAAAATATAAGACAGAAGATGCTGGCTCAAAGAAATTCATAGTAGGCACATTTTTGGACTTTGTGATGGTTGATTCTAAGACTATGATTAGCCAAGTTCAAGATCTCCAACTCATTCTGCATGATATTCATACAGAAGGCATGTCTCTCAGTAAATCCTTACAAGTTGTTGCCTTAATTAAAAAATTACCACAAGACTGGACGGAATTCAAGAACTACCTCAAACACAAGCGCAAAGAAATGACTTTAGAGGAATTGATTATGCGTTTGAGGATTGAAAAGGACAAACGCAATTCTGAGAAGCGGGCTGGTAAGCATTCAATGGAGTCTAAGGTGAATGTGGTGGAACATGCTCCAAAAGCAAAGATACGAAAATTTTCTGGAGAAAGTTCCCCATAAGGCTCTAAATGAGGGGAAATTAAAAAGTACAAGTTCAATGGCAAATGTCACATCTGTGACAAAGAGGGACAGCGGGCCAAGGATTGCTGTAGCAAGCACAAAGGCAAAGGAAGATCAAGCAGGAAGCTTGTTCAAGCCAATATGACCGAAGTGGACAAAATTTTCAATGGTGTAGAGGACATAAATCTTTCTGCAGTTGTTTCCAAGGCAAACTTTGTCGGAAATCCTAAAGAATGGTAGATGGACACTAGTGCTACTCGCCACATCTGTGTCGACAAAAAGATGTTCACATCTTATTCTATAGTGGACAACAATAAACAATTTTTTTATGGGCAACTCCTCGACTTCCAAAATTGAAGGACAAGGAAAGATTATTTTAAAGATGATATCTGGAAATGAACTCACTCTCAACAATGTGGTGCATGTACCGAACATTCGCAAGAACCTTGATTCCGGATCTTTGTTGAGTAAAAATGGGTTTAGGCTAGTTTTTGAAAGTGACAAGTTTGTATTTACCAAAAACAGGATGTATGTAGGAAAAGGTTACATGTCTGATGGCCTTTTCAAAATGAATATGATGACTGTTGTACCCTCTATTATTAATAAAAATACATCTTTTTCTTACTTACTTGAGTCTTCAAATTTGCGGCACGGTAGACTAGAACATGTTAATTATGGATCTTTGCATAGATTAATTAATATGAAATGTTTACCTAAATTTGACATTGATTTAAATCATAAATGTGAAATTTGTGTTGAGGCAAAATTATCCAAAACTCCATTCTATACAATTGAAAAAAGTATGGAACTACTTGAATTAATTCAAGTGACATTTGTGATTTTAAATCAATTCAAACTAAAGGTGGGAAAAAAATATTTTATCACTTTCATAGATGATTATACTAAATATAGTTATGTTTATTTAATTCAAATCAAGGATGACATTTTGGAAACTTTTATTCAATACAATAATGAAATTGAAAATCAACTTGGTAAGAAAATTAAAAAACTTAGAAGTGATAAAGGTGGTGAATATGAATCACCTTTTGGTGAGTTTTGTGAAGAACATGGAATAATTCATCAAACCACCACTTCTTACTCACCTTAGCAAAATGGAATTGCTGAAAGAAAAAATAGGACTTTAAAAGAAATGATGAATACCATGTTAATAAGTTATATATTATCTCAAAACTTGTGAGGGGAAGCAATACTTTTTGCTAAGATAGGTCCTAAAACCATTGATTGCATTTTCATTGGTTATGCCAAAAATGAAAGTGCATATCGGTTTTTGATTCATAAACAGAACATTCCGAAATGCATGTAAATACTATTATTAAATCTTAGAATGCATCATTCTTTGAACATGTATTTCCAAATAAGACTGGATAAGAGACTAGTAACAATAAAAGATCTTATGACGCTATTACTAGTCATGATCAAGAACAAGAGTAAGAGATAGATCAAAATGAGGAAGAGGAATCTAGGCGTAGTAAATGTGCTAGAACCTCACAATGTTTTGGTCCAGATTTTCTAACTTTCTTGTTAGAAAATGAGCCTTTAACTTTCAAAGAAGCTATGTCCAGTCCTGAAGCTCCTTTATGGAAAGAAACTATAAACAGCGAAGTTGAATCCATCCTGTAAAATCACACTTGAGAATCGGTGGATCTGCCACCAGGTTGTAAACCTCTTGGGTACAAGTGGATTTTCAAGAGAAAAATAAAAGTGGATGGATCAATTGACAAATACAAGGCAAGACTTGTGGTCAAAGGATTTAGACAAAAAGAAGGTTTTGATTACTTTAACACATACTCACCAGTTACTAGAATAACATCCATTAGAAAGCTAATTGACATTGTATCTTTGTACAATCTAAAAATTCATGAAATTGATGTGAAAACCGCTTTCTTAAATGGTGAGTTAAATGATGAAATTTATATGGAACAACCAGAAGGATTTTCTATTCTAGGAAAAGAAAAGAAAGTCTGTAAATTGGTTAAATCATTATATGGTTTAAAACAAACGCCAAAGCAATGGCATAAGAAATTTGACAAAGCAATCATGTCAAATGGATTCAAAATTAATGAATGTGACAAATGTGTTTATATTAAAAACACAAACAAAGGCTATATTATAGTGTGACGCCCCAAAAATCGGGAATATCAGATAATATATTAAGCAATAAATACAGGGTTTATCTAAGGTTACAAGAGTAGGAAACGTCACTAATGAGTCCTTTGGATAATAACCAAGTAAGATCCCCAAAAGGTCGCAGGAGTCAAAATAGCCTCCTTTCAAAGTCCAACCACCTTAGATAGCAAAGCTACTTTTTTGACAGATCTTGACAAGGTATTAACACAAGACCTACATGAGTTGACGAGGTATAAGGATAGGTTACAAATGTTATATATATACAAATTACAAATCATGTCTTAAATACAACATGGGATCTATCACTTATAATCTCAAAACACGTTTATAAACTAGTTTCTAATCCTCATAGGGTAGCCATACGTCCTCAAATGTTTCAACTTTGCCTTCTACCGGTCTAATAGTCTTCAATACTTGGCATGAAATACCATAAGCTTTGAATGCCCAGTAAACGCATACACACCCCATCCCTTTTTCCCAATCCAATACACCATCACATTTATAGCAAGTAGTGAAGCATGATATTCAAGTCAATAACAGTAATTTCAATAATAGAGGAAAGGAACATGTCATTTAAATAGATAACAAAAGTTATAATGTTAGTGTTAGTATTCTAGAAATTTCCCAAAGAGATTTTATCCTCCCAATCACAAGAATTGGACACCGGACTATTCGCAACTCCCTCTTTTGCTGCTTTGTTGCAGAACTTACCCCGGATGCCTACCAACGGTTATATACCACGTAGCGTCAACCGCAGGGTCTCAAAAGGGACAGCGAAAAGAAAAAGGTTTAATCTCCTGAATCCAACCTTATCCTTCCAAAAAAAGTTTTATTCTCCTGAATGTCCCATCTGGATCTAACCTTATCTCACCAATCAAACTATCGCAAAGAGTCCGAATAAGTCCGTTCCATTCTAGGGTTTACGCGACAACCGCTTGCGCAAGACTTAACCTCTAATTAGGGAGCACATCCCATCAATCCATACATAACACATTATCATCTCTTCATTATTCAAGTGATTGAAGACCTAATACCATCCCAATTAAGTTTTCCGTTTGGATTAATGTTTTAAGTTGAGTTGAAACAAACTCAATAAGATAGTAATATCCACATAAGCATGAGCATCATTAAAATAAAGAAGATAAAGAACATAACCATAACACATGAAATATCATACCAAGACATGATCATATACTAATAAGCATATTCATGAACATAAGAGCATAAAACACCCATGCAAAACTAAATTTCCAAATTCAATATCATTTAAAGATTTAAAATCAAAAGGGCTATTTCAGATATTTCCTAAACCTAGCCTTCCTATTGTTCGTAGAGAATTTAATCTAGTTTTCAGAACATGTTTCGGAAATGGAATAGCTTTTCTAGATTTTTAGTTATTTAAGAAACACTCCAGCGCTGTCTAGATTCGTCGACTGGTACGAAAATCGAATTTTCTTTCAAACCGCTCACTCTTTTTAAATGAAACCAATTTTAATTGAAAGATAACTCTTTAAGGAAGATGTTGACATAAAACTAAGGTCCAAAAGATTTTTATCCATTTTTCTAGAATTTTTGAAAGTTGGTTGTAAAACAGATTTTTTTGGCACAGTTCTTGCAACAAGAAAGTTGGTGAGAAAAGAGGTCAACTAGGAGAAATTTTTCCACTTATCTTGTGATGAAAACTTGCTAAATAATATGTATTAAACTCAAAATTTTAAGGTGAAGGTGTGCCTTTGGAAATTTTGAGAGTATGATATGGAAAAGCGTAGTCTTATACCGATTAAGAGAAATACGAGAAGGGTAGAATCAAAGCTCAACTTCTTTCAAGAATACCATTAGAACACATCTGAAAATACCATTTTAAACTTCTAATACCATGTATTTGAAAAAGGAAAATGAAAGAGAGAGTTGTGTTGTGGCTTACTTGATTGCCTAGTGAAGTGTTTGCACAATTGTCTCCTCTTTTCCTCTTCTCTACTACCAAAGTTCACTCTCTTCCTCTTCTTTATTTCTCTCAACTGAATGTGTAGGTGTGTAAGTGTGAGTGTATGAGATGTGTAACATGTGGAGGGTGGTGGTTTTTTTTATAATAAAAATGGTGTAAAAGGTCCAAAATGCCCATTGGTTGGAATGGAATGGAATTGAGATGTATTTAGTTGGAATGTAGTGGAATGAAAGATCATTAGGAAGCCTAATCATGTATTAAGGCATGATCTAGTTAGGGTTAGGCTTAAGTAGAGCCAAGATAGTTACAAGTACAAGACAACTTTCCTTGATTTGGGGGTACCAAAGATACTTTTTTCGTGATTTAAGGGATTTGTCTCTAAAGTACCTATGATTGTAGCCTAGAGTGGGTGATGGCTGGCCATGTGCTAGATTTGGAGAGATTTTTGTTGATTTTATATATAGATATGAAGATATTTGTGTATAAAATTATTTATTTAAGAAAGGTACAAATACATATATATATATATATATATATATATATGTATGTATATATGTGTGTAATGGTACTAGTTTGGGGTCAAATGTGATTTAAGAAAAATATGAGGGCATTGGGTTTAATTTATGAATTGGAATATTTATTTTAGTGTAGAATTAAATCAAATTGGGGTTAGGGAGTCTAATTCGGTTTGGATTTCTTGTTTCGAACAAAAACGCGATCAACCGATGAACGTGATAAAGACCGGAAAAGCCTAGGATTTTCAAGTGGTAATTTCATATTTAGGGAGTCAATTAGAGTATTAGAAATTATTTCTAAGTTTCCGAAATCGACTAGGGTTTGCGGTTTTTTGTTGGCGCATGTATTTTGATAGGGTTACAATTAAGAAACTGAGGGACTTCAAGGAAATAATTTAAAAGTAAGAGACTTTTAAAAAATTAAAATTTTCAGGGGCCTCACATATAGTATGTTTTTATGTAGATGATATGCTCATCATAGGTAATAATAATGACATGATTAAAACTACCAAGAAAATGTTGAATAAACATTTTGACATAAAAGACATGGGGATTGCTGATGTAATTCTTGGTATGAAAATTACCAAAACATCAGAAGGTTATGCTTTGTCACAATCACATTACATTGAGAAAATACTTGATAAATTTAGCAAAGATGATGATCATCTTGCTAGAACATCTGTGGATGTCAATTTGTTTCTTTTTAAAAATGTACAGGAAAGTATTTCTCAATTAAAGTATATCCAAATTATTAGAAGCTTAATGTACTTGATGAACTGCACTCGCCCAGATATAACCTATATAGTAAGTAAATTAAGTAAATATACAAATAATCCAGGAGTAGAACATTGGAAAGCTATTATAAGGATTCTTAGATACCTCTGATTTACTTGTAACATTAGGTTAAATTATACTAGACATATAGCAATACTTGAAAGATACGGTGATGCAAATTGGATATCGGATACTAGAGGCTCAAAATCCACCAGTAGGTATGTCTTTACACTTAGTGGTGCGGTTGTATCTTGGAAATCTTTCAAACAGAGTTGCATTGCTAGGTCTACTACGGAATCAGAATTCATAGCTTTACATAAAGCTAGGGAAGAAGCAAAATGGCTTCGCCACTTCCTTGAAGATATGCCAATGTGGCCAAAACCGGTGCTTGCTATATGCATACATTGCAATAGTCAATCAGCAATAGGTAGAGCACAGAGTCATATGTATAACGATAAGGCACGACACATTCATCGTCGACATAACACCGTGAGACAACTACTCTCTAATGGAATTATTTCTATTGAATATGTCAAGTCTAAAGACAATATAGCGGATCCACTAACCAAAAGGTTAGCAAGAGAGTTAGTTTAGAATTCATCGAAGGGAATGAGACTTAAGCCTATTAAATAAGAGTTACCACAACAGCAACCCAATCTAGTTAACTGAAGATCCCAAGATCTAGGTTCAAAGGGACAACTGAGTTGTATATGACTCATAAGGATCACTCAACAGACCCGACCCACAAACCACACCCGAGCCCACCTCGGCCGGACGACGGCGACGCGCATGTGTGCTGGTTTGAGCCAAGGTTCACTTTGTCCATAACTCCTCCCTTCTACAAACTTAGGGTGCCCCTTGAGACCCAACCCAAGTGTTGCCACCTAAAACTTATATACACACATAAGTTCTCTTAAGTTTCCAATGTGGGACAAGCCTTGCAAGGAAACCCACATTTTATTCTTTATTTGTCCATTCCACGAACTCGAAAACGACATCAACTTCCTATTCACTCATAAATAGTTTTGACGAACCGTTTTCACCGTGTGACTTGCCATGCAGTAAGGAACACGTTGGGTTCGTTTGGTTTGAATTTCCCAAAAATTTTTGGGAAAATTTCTCTACAAATGAGTTTTCAGAAAAAATCAAACCAAACAAATTTTTTCAAAAAAATTTCCCAAAACTTGTAAACCAAACAAGTTTTCCAAACAAATATCTCTCTCATACACATCAAATCAATCATTTTTTCCAAAACTCTCTCTCAAAATAATTTTCCAAAACATCTTTCCAAAAAAACCAAACCAAACAACTTTTCGTACTTTTTATCTCCCAAACTCAAACCAAACATACCCGTTACCTCTTTGGACCCACCTCAAAAGACGTGTCCCACTCAAATTTGGGATTAAAGTTGGCCAAAAATAAGCCTATAAAAACCAAAATTTCCAACATGGCTAAGGTTTCATAGTGCCTTAAAGTATGTCTAATGATATTGTTAAAATTGTTTGGTGGTTGTTTAGAAAGATTCAAGCATGGGATATGATTAATAGCCCATTCAGATTAATAGTCTATTGTTTAATTCAAAATTTTTATACCAGACTATGAATCCTAAATTTATTGAATTGTTCTATCCCATTGGGGGGGGGGGGGATGGGACACAATCCATAGGATAACTCATCCTATGGGATTAGGTAATAAAATTACATTTTTGACTTTCTACTATTTAATATCTTTTTAAAAATAAAATTTATTTATTAAATTATTTATACTTAATAAATTATTCATTAAATTATACTTAATAAATTTATTTATACTTAATAAATTTTATTTATTAAATTATTTATACATTATTAAATTATTTATTTTAATAATCATATGGTATTAATTATACTTAGTAAAGTAATATAAAATTTCAAAATCTCGACTATAAATTAAAATAAATTTATGTAATTTTTATTAATATTCTATTTATTTAATTTTTAAAAGTCCTAGTAAAAAAATTTAAATAAAATTTAAAATTTGGATTTAATATTCCTATTATTTAGTAAATAATTCAAAATGGTAAAATAGTCTTTTGAGTATTTACTCTTCTCCATAATATTCCAAACAAACATAAGATTCAATAGAATAGTCTAATCTAGATATCTAATCCCATGATTAAATAAATATAGGATACACATTTAGTCTAACCAAATAGTCCGGAGACAATGTATCACAAGACTAGCAATCCGGTGGATTACAATCTCCCTTTATCCAGTCCGTTCAAACAAATATGCCCTCCTTGGTGGGGTGTTGGCTAAGGTTTCATAGTGACTTAGGGTGTGCTTGATTGGACGGACTAGATAAAGGGGGATTAGAATCCATTGGACTTGAATCTTGGAACTGTGAATCTCCCTAGACTATTTGGTTGGATTTGATGTGTATCTCGTATTTATTTTCTCATGGGATTAGATGTCTGGAAAGAACTATTTTTAGTGAATCCAATGTTTGGCTGGACGGATTAGATAAGGATACATGTTCAAAAGACTATTTTACCCTTGTAATTTATAATTTATATTTTTTATTTAATATATAATTTTAAATTTGTAATCTATAATTTATAATTTATAATTTAACAACACTAAAATTTTTTAATTTATGAGGCCATAATTTTTAATTTATTATTTTTAATTAAATTTAATGTATAATCTATAATTTTTATTTAATATATAATTTTAAATTAACAACACTAAAAAAATTTAATTTATAAGGCCATAATTTTTAATTTGTTATTTTTAATTAAATTAAATTTATAATTTATAATTTTCTTTTTATTTAATATATAATTTTAAATTAACTACACTAAAAAAATAATTTATAAATGTTCAAAAGACTATTTTACCATTTTCTAATTGTTTACTAAGTAAAAGTATGAGGGTAAAATGAACATTTCACACATTAGTCCTATGGGATACCAATTCCATAATCTCAACCCCCCCCAAAGGATTGTTTAGTTCCTCATATGAGGGATATGGAGTTCGGCTGGACTCCATGTCCGGCTGGACATCCACTTCCATTGGATAAAGGATCCGAACAGTAAATAATCCCCCTCTAATCCCTTGAAGTTTAGACAGATTGGATAAGGGGGGATTGGAATCCACCAGACTGTTAGTCGTGGGATATATTGTCCCCAGACTATTTGGTTGGATTGAATTTATATCTCATGTTTGTTTAGTCATGTTAGATGTCAAGAAATGACTATTTGGTTGGATATGATATAAATTCTATGTTTGTTTGGAATATATGGAGAATGATAAATGTTCAAATGACTATTTTATCCTTTTCAATTATTTGCTAAGTAATAGCAATATTAAACATATCTTTAATATTTTAATTATTTTTAGTAAGATTAAATAAAAATTTATTTTATTTTATTTTTTACACAACTAAATAAATTTATTTAAAAAAATTAAATAAATAAAATATCAATAAAAATATATGTTATTTTTAATTAAAATTTTAAATAAATTTATTTAAAAAAATAGTAATAATTAAATAATGAAATTAAATAAAAAATCTATTAAAATTTAAATAATGAAATTAAATAAAATATAAACAAAATTTTAAAATAAAACATGAATAAAATATCTATAAAAAAATATTTTAAAAAATTAAATAAATAAAACATCAATAAAAATTAAATAAAATTATTTTAGTTTTAAATTGAGACATTTAAATTTTATTGAATTTTACTAAATATAATACATAATTAAATAGTAGAGGGTTAAAATAGTTATTTCACCACCTAATTCCATGGGATTGTTATCCCATAAAAATTGTCCCACACCCCCCTCCCCCGGCCCGCGGATAGTGTAATCTCATATATGGGGGATAAGGAATTCAGTCGGACTCCATATTCAGCGAACTAAAAGAAAAAAAAACAAGCGTCGAATAAAAAGCTTCCATTGAATTACAATCCAAATAGGATGTGTTTGTTTGAACAGACTGGTTAAGGGGGGATTGGAATCCACCGAGCTGTTAGTTCTAGGATACATTGTTCTCGGACTATTTGGTTGGATTAGATTTGTATCCCATGTTTGTTTAGTCATGGGATTAGATGTCAAGAAAAGACTATTTGGTTGGATAGAATATGAATCCTATGTTTGTTTGGAATATATGGAGAAGGATAAATACTCAAATGACTATTTTACCCTTTTCAATTATTTACTAAGTAATAGTAATATTAATCATATCTTTAATATTTTAATTATTTTGAGCAAGATTAAATAAAAATTTATTTTATTTTATTTTTTGCACAATTAAATAAATTTATTTTTTAAAAAAAATAAATAAAATATCAATAAAAATATATGTTATTTTTTAATTAAAATTTTAAATAAATTTATTTTACGAAATAATAATAATTAAATAAAATATAAACAAAATTTTAAAATAAAACATTAATAAAATATCTATAAAAAATTATTTTAAAAAATTAAATAAATAAAACATCAAAAAAAATTAAATAAAGTTATTTTATTTTTAAATTGAGACATTTAAATTTTATTGAATTTTATTAAATATAATACATAATTAAATAGTAGAGGGTCAAAATGGTCATTTCACTTCCTTATCCCATATCTGCCTTTATCCCCCTATTTGTATCCCATCCCCCTCATGGGACACAGTAGTCCTACATATTTGAGACTAATAGTCCAAAGGAACTACTAGTCCATTCCTACGGCCTTATCCCTCAAAACAAACACCATCTAAGTGTATGTCTAATGATATTGTTAAAATTGTTTGTTAAAGTATTATATGATAAAAATTATAAAAAGTGGGACTCATTTGTGTATGTTAAGTGTTTGTTAGTTTAGAGAGTGAATGTAAGAGAATGCTCCACTTAAAATATTTATTATAGAGCTTGTTTGGGAAGACGATTTGGGCTAAAATAGTTATATAAGACAAAATAGGTTATTTTAGTCAAATATGACAAAATGTCATATCTAACCCATAATCATTTCATTTTTCTTTCACAAAAGTCAAAAAAGCCAAAAAATCTATCACAAATGAAACTTTTTAGCCTTAGACTAAAATAATCAAAAAATTAAAAAATCAACCCACATTCCAAATGAGCTCATAAAATGATTTAAGTGTGTTATCTATCTACACTATTATTAAGGGTGAATAACCCATCACTTGGTGTCCAAACCTTCACGTCATGCCACGTGACAGTTTTTTCAATTTAAAATAAAAAGATGCAAATAGAGGTAGAGAATGTTTGAACCCAAAATTTTATAGACAAAGGTAAAAAAGATTTAAATAAAAAATCTTGAGTTTCATTAAGAATACACTATTATCACTTGAATAACATACGTATTATGATAATAATTTTTTTATTATTTATTTTTATTTTTACTTATTTAAATTGTGCAAGTATCGCGTGTCACTCGCTAATGTATTATAAAAGATGCAAATCTAGGAGGCAATGCCCAACCATCAATCCTCTTTTTTTTCTTTTGGGAAGCAAAAAAAAAAAAAAAAAAAAAAAAGTTAACTTTTAACTTTTTATCTATTTTGAATCACATCATTTCTTATATTTTTTACTCATAAAAAAACAAAATAAATTAAAAAAAATTAAAAAAATTAACTTTTTACTTACTTTTCAAAATCCCATGTCCTCTCCACGGTTAATTGTTATTGTCTAACACTACCAATGAGTTTAACAAAATTATTAGAGATGCTTTTAAAGTTTTCGAGGAGGAAATACAAGAATGTGGATATGGTGAGGCAAATTGGAGAATGCATTAACAAGTTTTTTTTAGTAATTTTTTAATTTTTTAGTTAAAATATCATATAAAAAAATTAATATGTTTAAGATGACTTTTTAGCTTTTTACGAAAAGATGTGCAAAAAGTAAAGAGAAAATAGAATCTTTGACTTTTTGGTATGAGTTGTTGGCTTTTTAATTTTTTTAGTAACTTTTTAACTTTTTGACTAAAATAGTCACTGTCCAAACGAGGTGGCAGCGGAGGGTGTAGCTGGGGCTGTCCTAAATTTTATAAGGTTCTATGCGAAGTTTCAAGAGGAACGTTATACATATTTATTAAATAAAAATTTTAAGTAATATAATAAATAGTAATAATGCACAAGTTATTATTCGCGAGTAAGTTGAATATGTAGAGAGAGAATCAAACAATAATATCATCTGAAAACACTCGGTAAAAAATTCTCTCTAAAAACCTCCATCTTGGCCTCACCGTTGGCCAGCCGGCCGCCGCCTTTGGCCATGGCGGTTGGCTGGCCTTGCTTTCTCTTTGTGTTGTTGTTTGTTCTCCTAATAAACTTGAGCCCCTCTTGTTTTCCAATTTTCTTCCTTTTCAGATCTAACCTCTAGATTTGCTTAGGTTGTTTGTGTTCTCAGGTTTTTCTTTGGGGTTTTTGTTGATTATCTCTTGGGTGGCTTTTGATCTATATTCACTTGTGGGTTTTTGGTGTTTTGGTAGCTTTGTTGGGTGGTTTTGGTGGTTTCTTTTCTCGGTTGAAGTGGTTCGATGACAGTGGTGCTTGGTGTTCAGTTTCGGCCTGGTGTTCTATTTCGACCTTGGGCTTCGGTTTAGGGTGGTTTGTGTTGACCAAGGGTGGGTTGGTTCTGGAAATTCATTCGGGCACTCCGCTGCGAGAGGGAGTTTGAGGGGTGGAGGATCCAAAGGTGTTTAGGATCTTTATTCGAGCGCTCCGTGTGAGTTGGAGTTTGAGGGATGTTTTTCCGTTTCAATCCTTTGGTGGTTAAGCTGTTGTGTGTGTGTGGTTAAGCTTGAAGAGGAGAATGTAGCAAGAAAAAGCTAGGTGTCTGCAATGGAGGGTGATGTTTGGGTCACGGTGAAGAGAAGTCTGTGTGTCCAGCAAGTTCAGAGGTGAAGAGGAGAAGTCGATGTCCAGAGGTGAAGCAATGGAAGCTCGGCCATGGGTGGTCCTCGACGGTTATGGAGGAGTCGGTGTGTAGCAGTGCATTAAACGTGTTTCAGGCGTGGGGCGTTTTAGGTGAAGAGGAGAAGTTTGTGTGTCCGGCAAGTTCAGAGGTGAAGAGGAGAAGTCAATGTTCAGAGGTGAGGCAAAGGAGCTATGGAGGAGTCGGTGTGTAGTAGTGCATCATGTGTGTTTCAGGCGTGGGGCAGTGCATCCAGTGTGTCTCAGGGAGTAGCTGTGGTTTAGGTGGGGTGTTTGCAGTGTGTAGCTGTGGGGTTGGTGGTTAGTTGAATTTTAAAATTTAAATCGTGGGGGTGTTCCAAGAGAGTGCAGCTGTGGGGTGTTTTCAGTGTGTAGCTGAGGGGCTCAAGTGTTTGTTTTATTTTTTTTTTGTGTTGTATTTTAAAATTTAAAATCATGAGGCTAAAGGGTTGGTTTTAGAACGCGAGTAGCAATAGTAGGAGAGCGTGTGTTTACTCTTCGAATTTCTCTCAATGTGTTTTATTTCCTTGTACTTGTAAATTTCATTTTTTTAATGGAATTTTTCTTTGCCCATCAAAAAAAAAAAAAAGTTATTATTCGCGAGTATCAAGACAAAAATTTACTTATATGGATTAAGATAGGAAGAAATCATTATAAAAATTCAAAATGACAAGATTCAGTTTACAATAAAACAAAAATGTAAAGCTACAATACCAAATAAAAATTGAAAAAAGTGAAGCAGGTTGCAGATCACCTACTTGATTTGAAAATAGTTTTTTTTTTTTTTTTTTTTAAATTGAGCTAACTTTTTTTTTACTTGTTTTTAATGTTGGCCTGTAACATGTTTGTGTTTTGATCTTTTTTTTAGTGAGCCTTTTTGTTTTGGAGGGTCTCTAACAATAATTGGGTCTTTTTAAAACTTAATGATATTAAGGATTTTCAAAATTTGGGACCTTATTTTGGGCAAAAATTTGGGGGCCCTAGGCACAGGCCTTACTGACCTTAGCCCAGGGTTGGCCTTGTGTGTGGCAATAGTCATAAATAGGGGTGCTCAGCGAATATTTTGATCCCTCCAAACCGATCAAACCGAACCGATCCGTCGCATTTTGGACGGATACGTGATGATGAGCAGACGGTTGCAGATTAATTTTTTCTAATCTGCCTAGTTTTGGACGGATGGAGGATTTGAGATTTCTTTGGTCGTAACCGAACCACCAAACAGCAAGCACCCCTAGTAATTTATAAAATTTTGTATTTTTAATTTGTTTAGATATTCTAATTATGTTTTCAATTAAAAAAAAGTTTACATATTCTGTTATGTTTTCAATTTGGAAATCCTTTTATCAAATGGCTAGTGTTGACATTTGGTATTTTTGTGTGAAAAATATAAAGCTTAATTTTGTAATTTTTAAAAAAAAATCAAATTAAATAGTTTTTGAATAAAAAAAAGATAATGAAATAGTTTTGATAATGCATGATTTTCTTATATGTATTTATTATTGGTATTTGACAATTTACTTGATAATCTTTTGATTATGTTGAGTTGGATTATTTTATAAAAAAAATGTTGGCAAATTATTGTATTATGTTCAAAATTTATAAAAATTGAAACTGCCAAACCGATTTACATCCATCCGTCAATCTGGCGGATGGATATGGATTGATTTTTCTAATCCGTTAATCCGAAGGATGGATGACAGATTAAAAATTTCCCAACCGCAATAGAACTGCGGGTATCCCTAGCCATTGGTTGTTAGTGTGCTCTGCACAGTCAGCATATGACTCAGTGAAAAATTAGTTGTGCAGTGTACATAGCTAACCCATTGGAGCAAAATGCAAAAATGTAAGTTACTGAATTGTTATCGTCTGACCCTACCAATGGATTTAGCAGACCTATCGGAGATGCTCTTAAAGTTTTCCGAGAGGAAATACAAGAATGTGGAGATAGGGACACAAACTGCAGAATGCATGAGGTAGCAATGGAGTGTGTGGGTGGCGGACAAAGGCAAGGTAGGGTGGGGTTAATGTTGACAGTGAAGGTGAAATTTGGTAGTTGAAGGAAAAAAATAATAATAATAATAATTTCCAATTATTTTTTAACTTCATACTTTTACTATAATTATTTTTGCTTCCACACTTATGTACAATTATTTGCCTCAAATTTTGTTTTGTTGTTGTAATTTTTCAATATTTTTAGATAGAGAAATCAAAGCAAATATAATTTTTAAAAAATTAAATTTAAATAGAAACTATTTAAAGTAATTACATTGTTTTGAAACTACTTGAAGTTTTCCTGACTATATTTTCTGCCATTTCATAAAGTATTACACCTGATTTAACAACAGTTACCCAATATTTAAGAGATTCTTTCTCTAAATCCATATGTATTTCTATGGGAATTATTGCAACTGATTTGTCTGAAAATATATTTACTCATATTTTTCCCAATAATGTTAGGGATACTAGCACATTTATTAATAATTTTATTAACACGCTGATAAGTTTTGATAAGATCAATCAACACTTAATATAAGACTCATATCAACTTACAAGTGTGTTAATAAAATTGTTAATAAATATGTTAAGATCCCTAACATTTTTCTATTTTCTCACCACAAGGTGAGAATTCTTCCTTGCATCGAATAAATAATTTTTTTATAATTAATTTTAAATTTTAATTTTAATTTCTCTCTTTCCAAACAAGGTTTTGGGGATCATATTGTAATTAAAATCATAGCAAGGATATGTGGTGCATGGGGGATTTTTTTTTGATTTTTTTAAAATTTTAAATCGTTCATATTGTAAGTTTGTCGAGTATATCATTTATACAAAAAATTAAGTTAATCAGAAATCAACAATTCCATGATCATTCAAATTGTTTGTTTTAAAAAAATTATCAAAATTATATTAATAGTATATTTTTAAAAAATAAATGTACTCTTATTATAGATTTATGATTTTTAATTAATTTAATTTTTTATATAAATAATCTGTTGAACAAATTCTATCGACAATTTGAATCATTAAAAAAAGCCCACCAAAACTACATAGATCACTATTGTGAGTCACAGCATCGTCCTTGGCCCGAGTAGTAGTCAATAGTTAGTTACTTCACGCGATCCACGTGCATTTTATTATTTATTATTATTTTTAATGAATTATTATAGAAAAATTATCTGTTATTTTCGATTATCATTTATTCATATTTTTTATATCTTTTTATATTACTCAATTATTTAATATAAAATTATAATATTTTATATCCTTTATTAATTATAGGAATATATATGACAGTTGTAAAAAATTAACTTTTTAATTTTTTTAGTAATTTTTTTAATAAAAAATTAAACTTTATTAACTTTTTAATTTTTTTAGTAATTTTTTTAATAAAAAATTAAACTTTTTAATAATTTTTTTTATGATCTTTTTCTGAAACAACTTGATAAAAAATTAAAAATTTGACTTGTTATCAAATTTTCAAATTGCCCAATAATATTATGAAACACATCTTATGATAATCCCAATTATTGCTAGTCAACGGAGGAGAGTACTACACAAATACTACCACCTTTTCTCGCTTTCCAAAAGGCACAAACATACTTATCCCTCCCCTAAACCCCCACTTTCCCACTTCCGCCGCCGCAAACCACCACACGCCACCATGCAAGCCACCGTAATCTCCCCACCGTCACACACCCTTCCCCACCCTACCACCACCACCAGCACCACCAAAACCCTCTCCTTCTCCAAACGCCCCACCACAATCCGAGCCTCCTCCTCAACCGAAACAGTCCCACCACCACGACAAACCGTCACCACCGCCGACCCATCTCGGAAACTCAACAAATACAGCTCTCAGATCACCGAACCCAAGTCCCAGGGTGGCTCTCAGGCCATCCTCTACGGCGTTGGACTCTCGGATGAGGACATGGGTAAGCCCCAAATCGGCATTTCCTCTGTTTGGTACGAGGGAAACACTTGTAATATGCATTTGTTGAGTTTGGCTGAGGCTGTGAAGGAAGGGGTCAGAGAGGCTGGTATGGTTGGGTTCAGATTCAATACCATTGGGGTTAGTGATGCTATATCTATGGGGACTAGAGGGATGTGTTATAGCTTGCAGTCTAGGGATTTGATTGCTGATAGTATTGAGACTGTCATGGCTGCTCAGTGGTATGATGGGAATATCTCCATTCCTGGTTGTGACAAGAATGTAAGCCCTATCAATGTTTCTTTCTTCACTTTTTTGTTTTGTTTTTTGGGGTTTTCAGTAATGGGTATGTGTGGTTTGTGGCAAAATTACAATTTTTTTTTTCTTTTTGTTAATTTTTTTTGATTTTTCTCATGTGGGTATGCCTTGTATTTAAGTTTTTGAGTGCTCTTGTGATATTGTTTTGCCTTTTTAGCTTTTATTTGTGTTTCTGACAAAAAAAATTGAGTTATTTCCCCTATGATCTTTCTTTGCTGGGTGTTTGTGTAGCTTTTAGTGTTGTAGTTTTGCTCTCCCGGGGATTCCTGATTTTGCTCAATAACATTGAATTTAATTGCTTGACTAGGATTCTACCATGTTGATTTAGTATACGATGTTGCTCGTGATAAATGTTTATGAAGTATTGATTTCAAAAGAAAAAAAGTGCTGGCTGAAACTTGCTCTAGCTTATTGATATTGAAATAGCTATATCCTTGGAATTGATAATTTACTAGACTTAGAAAGCTTAAGGATTATGTGTGTACAGGTAAGCCTTAATTTTGATTTTAAGCAGGCTCTTTAATTGGTGCATTCAATAAGGAAGGCTATTTGTCAGCATATCTGGTTTATTAAAAGATGCGCCTGAATGGTTTCTAGTCACAATGTGATTATTAAGTTAAAAAGACAAGGGCAAAATGTGGTTAGCAACTATCTACTTCAAAATGTCAGAGGCTTTGGCACTTAATTTCCTTGGTGAAAGCTTACCACTTTGTTTAGCCTTTTCTGGGAATTTATATGTTGCCTTTAGTAGTCTTTGACTCTCTGCAATGTTAGAACATTTATTTTTACATTGTTTTAGTATTCAAGGCATCCTTTTGTTCTTTCCCCTTATTTCTTAGGTTGCAGAACTATTTTTAAGCTTGTAGCAGTAGAGGAATAGCCCTGCCTGTAGCATTCCAATTTTTTTTTTTTTTTCTTTCTCATTCATTGTTTTTTACTCACTGGATCATGTACAAAGTCATAGTCAATCTGCATTAAGAAAGAAAAATAAAAATGGTAAATACATTAACTATTAAATCAATGTATTAAGAATGCTTCTTAATAGGATATTGAGAATGCTTCTTAATAGGACTATTTCGTAGTTTTCTGCCATTGGCTTGTGATATCTATTGAGAAGTGTGTTTTTGCTTTCTATACACTTTTATCTTAAAAAATATTGCCACTAGTAATGTTACCCAACCCCCCCCCCCCCCCCTCTCGCTCTCTCTCTCTCTCTCTCTCTCTCTCTCTCTCTCTCATTTTTTCAGTAAATAATAATTTTTATAAAACCTGAGCATATTTACAAACTACTAGGGACATACCCACATGCAATACAAGAAAAGCTAAATAACTTCTATAAAATCTCTCCCTCCCTCTCTCTTCATCTTGTTTTCCCACTCAATTATTTGATTTATCAATTTTGGAAAGTTGTTACATGGTTCACTGGTTGTTGAATTGCCCAATTAATTTGTATCTAATGCTCTACTAACTTTTGCAGATGCCAGGTACAATTATGGCCATGGGACGTCTTAATCGGCCAAGTATCATGATTTATGGTGGAACTATCAAGGTTAGACACAAACACTTTTGCAAGTGATTGCACTTATCCCATTTTTGTTACTTCTATTTTAGCATATAAACTTGATAAACTTGTGACTGGACAAGAGTTCTTATTGGGTGCAATATTTTTCAATTCTGCATACTTAAACTTGATAAGAACTCTTAAGGTTATTTATCAAAAAAATAAAAAAATAAATAAGAACTCTTAAGGTCAATAGCAATCTTTCTTTAAATGAGGACTCATTTGGGGGAAAATGGAATAATTTTGTTTGAAAGATTTTTCTCCATAAGGTGATGACATTGATCATGCATTATTGTGTAGATGCCTTGTGTTAAGAGTAATTGATAAGATATTTCGCTGTTTACTTATAAAAAAAAAAAGTTATTTCCCTGTTCAATGTAAATATAAGCATGAATGTAATCTGTTCTTTAAGCACACTCGTTAAGTTTTCTGATACTTCGTAATGTAGTTAGTTTTTAATTGTTTTTTATGTCTTCAATTATATAAAATTATTCAAATAAGATGTCACCTTAACAATTTAGATATTTTTCATTCTCCCTCTGCAAATTCTACATGATCAATAATTGTTGGTGATATGTTCAATTGCTTCATGTGCAGCCCGGTCATTTTCAAGGCCATGTGTACGACATAATATCTGCCTTTCAGGTACGTGCTTAGTTTCAGTGTCTGATATTGTAATTTGGGTGGATTTGTGTAGGTGGTGAGCTGGGGCTATTAGTTTGCATTTCTCGTATCTTCTTGAGCCCCTTACTGGTTGTTGAGGCAATTGATTGAGAAATTGCTTCCCGATATACTAGACACGCTTTGAGGAGTGTCCGTAGAGTGTTGTGTCCAACATGACATGCTCTTCCATAGAAGAGTTTGTGGTACTTAGCTTATGAATAAGGCTGTGTATCATTTTAGACTTTTTTTTGCTAAAAACATGTGTTTCACTATGGCAGATTCACTGATTTCTCAGATGCTACCTGTAGAACTTATTTGTTTTTCTCTTTTGATCATTTTTGTAGGTTTATGGGGAATATGTGAGTGGTTCTGTAAATGATGAACAGATGAAGAATGTAGTTCGTAATTCATGCCCTGGAGCAGGGGCTTGTGGTGGGATGTACACGGCGAATACCATGGCTTCTGCTATTGAGGCAATGGGAATGTCTCTCCCTTATAGGTAGAGCAATGTTATTGCATTATTCACTTAGATTGCAGTTATTGTACATCTTTCTTGGCTAATTGTTTTCTTTACTCTCTTTGGTTCCAAAAAGCTCTTCAACACCTGCTGAAGATCCATTGAAGTTGGATGAGTGTCGTCTAGCTGGAAAATATATTCTAGATTTGATAAAAATGGACTTAAAACCACGAGACATTATTACTCCTAAATCACTACGTAATGCAATGGTCATTGTCATGGCCTTGGGTGGGTCGACGAATGCGGTGTTACATTTAATTGCTATTGCAAGGTGAGGAATCCTTGGTAATGAACTTCTCTTATACATCAACAAGTATATCTCATGGAATTGCTAATGAAAGATTCTTGGCAGGTCCGTTGGCTTAGAGTTATCTGTTGATGACTTTCAAAAGGTTAGCGATCAGGTTCCGTTTCTCGCAGACCTTAAGCCTAGTGGCAAATATGTCATGGAGGATGTCCACAAGGTGGGGAAAACACTATATGGTTTTTTTTTGGGGGCTTTTTTTTTTTACTGTACTTGTTTTATTACTTGGGGTGTTGCATATTGTTTTATCGCATATTTATAGCCTTAAACATGAAGTGCTTATTATCATATTCTCTTGCTGGCTGATAAACCCGTGTTGATATAGATTGGAGGAACACCTGCAATCATTCGCTATCTCTTGGAGCTTGGGTTTTTAGATGGGGATTGTATGACTGGTATAAATATTCTGTATTTCTTGGTGGCATATTCTTTTATTGCAGATTGCGGTTTATTTATCCTATTTTGATCTTTACATAGAGAACATTTGTTTTTCTTTCATAGTCACGGGGAAGACACTGTCTGAGAATGCTAAACTATTCCCTTCTCTGTCTGAAGGCCAGGTAAGACGGCTTCATTTTTATTTTTTGAAATTTTTTTCATATTTACATTACTGTAATATTTCTGTTCATTTTTATTTGTTATAGTTTACATGTCAGTTGAGAATAAAAAATATGTTATCCTTTTGTATCTGTTCCAGCAAGTAATAAGACCATTGACAAACCCCATCAAGGAAACGGGCCATATCCAAATATTATATGGAAATCTTGCACCAGAAGGTTCTGTCGCGAAGATTACCGGGAAAGAAGGGCTGTATTTTTCTGGTGCTGTGCTCTGTTTTGCTTTTCTTTTTTCTTTTTTTTTTCTTTTTTCAGTTTGTTTCTCATGATTTACACTGGCTGTTGCTCAACTCGGGGAATTATGATTTCAATATTACCTGTTGTATTGAAGAGATGATTGCAAAAATTATTTGCCAGGTCCTGCTTTTGTCTTTGAAGGAGAGGAAGCTATGCTTGCAGCTATATCTGAAGATCCTATGAGTTTTAAGGTCTGGTAAACATTTTTGTTTTCTTTTGCAATTGTGTCCTATTTCTCTTGCAATCCAGTGCATTAATTGTTGAAAATCATTTCCTCCTGCGCCATTCAGTGTGGTTTTTGGTTTTCTTTTTCTTTCTTTCTTTCTTTTTTTTTCTTCTTCTTTCATTTGTCCTGAGTTTCATTTTATTGTTTCTTAAGCACGATGCCCTAAAGCAATCCTGTATACACAAAGAACCAACAATTAATTCGTATTGGGCAGTCAGTTACTATCAGGAGCTTGGCAGCAGGCATAACCAAAATGCTTTTCATTTGCCTTGTATGACGTACTCGATAGTCAGTCTTCATTCTTCTGAGTCATACGCATACACAATTAAGCTAGGCCCTACATTGGTCTGCAATTATCTCTGAACGTTTAATTGCTTTACCTTTGGGGAAGAAATAAAGCAGTACTAGCTCAACACATACCATAAAAAGTTATTTATTAGTAGTTACATCTCATAGCAATCTGTCTTTCTAAAATATGCTTAGGTACACAATCACCTACAGATGGTGTGATCTTCAAAGTTCATCATTCCCAGTGCTAATGCTGGTTTTTATGCATGTACTTCATGTATGACTATGTTAGTTTGAATTTTCAGTTAAGGATTTCTCTTGAGTTATATGATTAAACATAGCTCTCTATGGAACATTTTTTAAAACAACATTAGGAGCCACTTTCCAGGCTACATCTCTAAAAGCTTTTCTGTTTTTGCTCATGTGCAAATGATATATTATCCAGAACGGTCAAACAAGTCTCGAAGCTCTTCGCCAGCTGCTCATTTTTTTTTTCTCTCTTGCCATCTATGTTGTTTTTAAAGGCTTGAGTTGTCTACTTACTCTAGCATACTCAAGTTTGTGAGCACGAATTTGGCTTGCAAGTTATACGAGTATGACAGAGACATCAGTACCCAAATTTAGTCATTAATATTCAAATATGACAATGTTTCAAGAGCTTGGTATTCAGCTCATTTATTGTTATCTAATTTTTTTCTTCTTTTCTTTTATGATTCAAATAACTCAGTTTGTCCACTTGATTGTGGTATCCTGTTCATTCACAAAGTATTTTATTGGAGCTTTTATTTTAAAACAAACCATTGTTTCATTTCAGTCCCAAATATGATGTCTCAATATCTGACTTCTTGCTTACGATTATCACTTCCAGGGAAAGGTAGTCGTTATTAGAGGAGAAGGGCCTAAGGGGGGGCCAGGCATGCCTGAAATGCTGACACCAACAAGTGCAATAATGGGAGCAGGTCTTGGGAAGGTTTGATACTCTGCAATTACAATCCCTCTACTTTATGATTATTAATTTATGCATCTCTAGTTGCAATGATATGAAAGGTTGATCCATCCATGCCTTTTGGTGGTGGGTAAGGACGGGGAATCAAGGCAGTTGATTACCTGCTAGAGAAATCCTTTAGGCTGTGTTTGAGTGGCAGTAATCTTGAGGGGGAGTGAGAATATTATTCCGGATCCTCAAGGTTCAAATATTTGGAATCCTTTAGGCTATGTTTGAAAGCCATGTTGTTTCATTGGCATAAGTTAAAAAATACTGGTTTTGTTTTCTTCTGAAGTAACAAGTATTTCACATATCACTCGTGAATTTTACAGGATTGTGCATTGTTGACTGATGGGAGGTTTTCAGGAGGTTCACATGGTTATGTTGTTGGCCACATCTGCCCTGAAGCACAGGTATGTTAGCTTTTAAATACCTAGTTTCGCATCTTTTTTAGATCGTAAGATTTTAATCTTTTGTGCTTCTGTGTTTAGATTTTTCTCTCTTATTTTTTGATTTCTTAAGAGTAGTGAATTGTGAAATATTTTTAGGAAGGTGGACCAATCGGTCTCATTGAAAATGGAGATGTCATCACCATAGATATTCGGGAGAGAAGAATGGATGTTCAGTTAACGGATAAAGAGATGGAGGAGCGAAGAAAGAAATGGACGCCTCCTGCGTATAAGGCTGACAGGGGAATTCTGTTTAAGGTATGTATGTGAAGATTGCCTGGAAAATTTTGCATTATATATAGTTGATCTGTTTACTAAACAACTCTCTCTCTCTCTCTCTCCCCATGTCCAGTACATCAAGACCGTGCAATCGGCTTCAAAGGGGTGTGTGACTGATGAATAGTATAAAGGGGCCGGCCATGGTTAGGAACGTATAGAGTGACTCAGCAAGCCCGACGTATAAAAAGCCACAGGTTGGGTGTCTGATGGCAGCTCTTTAGGATGATATTAATCTCAGTCTTTCCTTCTGAATGTTTTTTTTTTGGTTAGGGAGTTTTTCTTCATTTCATCCTATTTTTTTTGGGCAACTCAACTTTTATTTATTGCTTTGAAGTTATTTGAGTGACAAAAGTTAAATACGAATTGGCTGTGTTTGGATGTCCCAAAATTGTGGCAAATCATTTTGCTTTACCGTTTGCTTTTGTTTTGTTTTTTCAAATTTTTTTTTTTTTTGGGGTTTTTCTTTGTGTATACATTGTTAAATACTCTTTGATTTGGGGAGTGATTTTAGGGCGCGTTTGATTCCTGAATATAATTTTTGTGGGATATGGGTGTTAGTAATATCATAGCATCATGAATGGAATTAGTAATACCTAAGATATTGAATGAGGTTATGTAGTATGGTAGGATTTTAGATGGGATTAGTAATATTTAAGATATTAAATTAGGTTGTATATAATATGAGAGGGAATTATGTTTTTTTTTTTTTTTTTTTTGAAACAGGTAGCATGACAAAAAAAAAAAAAGGTTTATTTTTTTTGGATAAATTACAGTTACTTTTTTGAAATTTGCAAAAAATATAATTAGCTTTTTACTTTTGATATTATTATATTTTTTTGACTTACATCATAGTGGGACAAATTTTCACTTTTTTTTACAAACAATTAGGGGTGCTGGTCACACTTGTATACTCCATCACAGAATAACTTACATCTTCACATGTTTTTATAATTTTTTTTTTATTCCCATTATGCTATAATTTCTTGTATTATTTTTATATTCATGCAATCAATAAATTATTGAAGAAAAAAAAATCTAAATGTAATAAGTATTAAAATCTTGAGAGAAATTAATCACTTTGTTTGGTTTTGGTTTTCAGAAAATATTTTTGAAAAAATTTTACATTTTTATTTTCCATATTTTTTTTGTTTTCAATGATTTTTTAATATTTTAAGCAATATTTTTAATTTTTAGACACACTTAACATATTTAAAAAGTATAATATTTGTGAAAATAATTTTTAAAAAATTCACTAAATACTAAAAATATAAATTAAAAAAAAATCAATACATTTTTCATATTTTTGTGTATTTATTAATTTTTTAAAATATTTTTTCACAAATATTTTTTTATTTAAATATATATAAGTAAGGTGTATCTAAAAAATTATTTAAAATTTTAAAAATATTTGCTAAAAATAAAAATAAAAAAGATGAAAAATAAAAAAAAAAATCAATTTTTAAAAAATTAAATTCAAAAAATTAAAACTAAACATACTAAATATAATTAATCAAATTTGAAATTATTGAACCTCCAATAAAAACGAATCTAACTCAATTCAAATTTTGTTAGTTCAACTCTCACATATATGGTGTTTGGGAAGTGAGTTTTTATGTAGGTTTTTTTAGTTGTAGGTTTTTATTAGATAAAAAAATTTTGGTGTTTGGGAAAATAGTTGGATTTTTATGTGGTTGGATGTGATGTTTGTGAGAGAAAAAATAAAATGATTATGAAGTTAGATGTGATATTTTGTTTGGATGTGTTTCTTTTGGTTTGGTAAAAAGTTTGTCTGTAAAAATAAAAAAAAAAATTTGGAACCTAGGTTCCCAAACACCGCCGAGGTTTTTTTTATTTATTTTTTATTTTTTTAGAATGATAAAAGAGTCTCTCAAAATAAACTTTGATATCCATCACGAGTTTGAGTCAAGTAACATTTATAATTAAATCAAGTTAATAAATTAGTTAAAATTTTGAAAAAAAAAAAAAAAAAAGAAAAGAAAAAAGAAGGGGGTTTTGCAACACGAATGGGAATGGCTTTTGGTTCTTTTTCCAGCCCTAATAACTAGGGTTTAGTACCGTTTGGTCCTGTAATTGGTCCTCGACTCCTTGAGCACACAAGAAAGAAATTGAATTGAGAGCACAGGCTCACCAAACGACTGTAAAGAAGAAGAAGAAGAAGAAGAAGAAGAAGAAGAAGAAGACATGTCCACGAACAATCCTTCTCAGCTCCTCCCATCTGGTACTTCTCACTTCCTTTAAAAATCGCTGCTTTTTTCCCCTTCCTCTCCGTTTGGTTCCCGAGAAAATGTCCTACACAATAGGAAAATAACTAAAATCGTATATTTTGGACTTCCCCAAATTTCTAGTACGTTGATTTCGGTGTTGACTAAAAATTTGTGCTTTGCTTCACCTTTTCTTTCTTTTTGTGTTGCACATTTTTTTCTGAGTAAGTTGCAATTCAATGATTACCATTTTTCCATGAATTTATGTAGTACTTGTTTGTACAAAAAGGCTTTGAATTCATGTTTAATTTGTTGTGTGTGATGGGATTTCAGAGCTAATTGATCGTTGTATTGGGTCGAAGATATGGGTGATAATGAAAGGCGACAAGGAACTTGTTGGGACTCTTAGGGGGTTCGATGTATACGTCAACATGGTGCTCGAAGATGTCACTGAATAGTAATTATCAATCTCTCTCTCTCTCTCCCCTGTTTTATACATATCTATGTATGTGTGTATATTGGCATTAATTTGAGCATAGGTTTGAATTGGGATTGTTTCTGGAGTCTTTTTGGCTGAATTTTTTATTTTAAATAAACATTTACGAAAATATCATACTTCTGAAATTATTTGGCAAAAGAGAGCATTTTTTAAAATTGTAACTTTATTTGACTGCTTCACAAGTTGCAAACATGCTTCCTAGAATTGAGTAGAATGGCTGAAGGAGGATGGTTCACTTTATATATAAAATGAAGTTGTGAAACCTGCTCAAATATTTATAACTAGAATGAAATCGCATTTCATGATTTCAAATTCGCCACACTGGCTAAATTGCCAAGTTGATGTTTGGCCAACTCAACTTGAAGATGTGATTTTAAATGAAATCATGAATTCAAGTTGCAATTTCAAATGCTGCTGTGTTTGGATAAATAGTTTCAAAATATTTTATTTTTATAAATAGCTAATGGAATATGATATTTAACAAAGAGATTCGTTCCCCTTTTCTTTTCTTTTTTTCTTTCTTCTTTTGGTGCTAAGAGTTTGTAAACATCACAAAAATCCCTCTTGGCCCAAAAAAGGAAAAAAAAGAGAAGCTATGGACTCACTGTTTGCAAAGGGGTTAATTTGTGTCGCATCCACGGATGTAGAAAGACATGCTCCTAAGTTCTACCATATAGACTTGGGATCATTGGTACCAATTATTTGTCCCATTCTCCGTGTGTTGTCATGTTGTTACGACTTAAGAAAGTGAGGATTGTGTTTTAACTAATGGAGCAATATTGGTCTTAAGTGGTGACGATGCGACAATATAGGAAGAATGGGACAAAGAGTTGGATTAAAGGATTTGGAGCCCATACATGAGTTGCAAGAACTAAGAAGGTTATATTGCAAGCAAGGTTTTCAAAAGCGGTTGCGGTGACACGGTAGTGGTTGCGGAGTGTAAAGGTCGTAGCGTAACAGTTGTAGTAACCGGAACTGTGATTTTTTTTTTAAATTTTTCATACAATTTGAAGAAAACTTACCGATACATATTTTTTTTTTTTCTTTCTTTTCAGAATCACATTTATTGGGATTTAGAACAGATTTTGATAAATTTTTGTTAATTTTTAAGTATGATCCAATATATTTTATATTTTCAAATCACTATAGAAGGAGTTTTTTACATTTTATTTCAATAGTTAATGATTTTAAGAATAATTGATTTTAAATATCTATAAATTATTTTTTACCAATACTTGAATTAACTGAATAAAAAATATTCACAATTATTAAATGAAATGATTATAAAATAAAAATTGTGCCATAAATTTAAAAAAAAAATTATAAAGAAAAAAATTCATATAAGATTTTTCTTTGGGTTTGGATTACTTGAGTATTTGTTTTTTGGGAGAAAAAGATTCTATTTAGAATATTGTAAAAGGGTGTACAGGTGTCTAACGGACTGTTATGGTACCACTGCGGCCATTATGTAACACCGAAACGGCTGTTACACGTGTGAATTTCCATCACACCGTTATAGTGGCCGTAATGGGTGGTGGTAACCACCACAACTGTTACATAACGGCGTTTATGTAATAGTTGCGGCCACATTTAAACCCTTGATTGCAAGGCATACCTTAATTTATTATCATCATACATTTTGATTACCTTCCCTCTATAGAGGTTGCAACTTGCAAGACAATAAAACGAGTTAGCTTTTGCATAATTTTTGCTACCGTCTTATACTTGCATTGAGATGGGCATGGCTTGAATATCATTTGGATCTGCCCATCAATAAGGAAAATAAGAAGGATTAGGATAGATATTGTTAAGAGTTACAATGTTTAAGTTGTAATTGTTTTTAGAAGTCCAAGATCTAGTCAAGTTAGGAAGTTACATTGTAATTGGGCTCAAAGTGTCTTTGCCTGTTTGGCATCAAGCAAAGCTGGCGAGGTACAAGTATATGAAGGACCCTAACTGAACTTTGATTCATTGACTGCCTGTTGACCACTTGAGCGGTTCATTTAGTGCTGAAGCGGTGATTCTGTAGAGCTCTCAGCATTTTTATTGCTCAAATGGTCCATCATGCCTCAAGTGGTAGGGCGTCAACTTTGCGATCTCTGAAGGCAGTTTGGCCTTAGATTTTGTGCAGAATTGGTTTAAGTCACCCTAGGGCACTTCAATTATAAAGATGAGACTACCAGAAAGACCAAAACAAGCTTGAACAATGTAAGAAGAGGCTATATGCTATTGCATTCAAGATCAATCAATCTCTAAGCCTTCTACATTTTTTTGGGGGGGATAAATCTCTCTAAGCCTTCTACATCATTATTTCATGAGTGAGTGAGTGACAATTACTTATCTACTATGTGCGTATGACTTTTACTTAATTGAGGCTTGAATGGTCCTTCTATTTGTTGAAAAGCCATTGCATAAAAAATGGCTATTTTATAGTTCATAACAAGTTAGTTAAAAGTCAATTTCTAGAGCCATTTTTGCTTCTTTTATTTAAAGCGAGCACAAAGTAATGGTTGATGAAAATAAGCTTTTAAGCATAGAGGCCTTCTTGAACTTGAATATAATTGGTCTCAACCACTTAGCCGGTTTCCAAGAATTATCAAGCCTAGCTCTGAAAAGTGAATGCTATTTTTCATCCCCATTTCTTTGTCCTAAACATGAGACTTGTTATGATTAGTTTTGGCACTTCTAATTGTGCTTTATGTAGTGTTGTTTTGGTCCAATGCTTGGAGATAGCTATTGCTTGATTTCCTTGTTTGGACATGGTGTAACAAGCAAATTATTTTTCCAGCGAAATCACTTCTGAAGGGCGACGGATTACAAAGCTTGATCAGATCTTGCTCAATGGAAACAACATTGCCATTGTAAGTACTAGTCTATGATGTATTGATTGGTTATACATTTTACTTTATTTCTTCATAAGCACCAACCAAGGCATCTTCTTGTGCACTGCAGTTGGTTCCTGGTGGCTCTCCTGATCCAGAATGAGGCATTTATCCCAGGTTGCTTTGTTTTGACATCTTTCTGGGAAGATGATATTATCATTTGACAAAGTGATCTTATAAGAAGCCTAACTACCAAGACAATACATTCCAGTGTTATTTAGTAATTTATACAAGTCGTGGCAAAACAGTTCAGAAGGAAAAGATGCTTTCCATTATTTTCATTTTAGAAGAAGAATGAGCTTATGTATTTACATTGTTGTTTAGGGTTCTAGCAATCCTCGTAATTATCTTGCAAGAAATTTACATGGATATTATTAACATGTTTACGATTGAATGATGGTTGAGGAAGATTTTATATCCATTTTGGTGTAAAAGTACCTTTTGTTTTAAGGCACATCATCCTTTTTATTTATAGTTAATTGTCAAGGTTGAGGTCTACTGCATTTCCGTGGCTAGTTGGTTTTACGCCAAACTGAACGAATTGCTCACTTGCAGAGTCAGTTTCTGGTTTCATACAAGCCACCACAGTGCGTTGCTTACGTTCACTGGCCGCAGAGCCATTCTTAGGGATGGCAAGTTGAAATTGGCCCGACGGGGACCCGACCTCCCATCCCCGAAAAGAGTAGTTTTTTCCCCAAAAACACCCCCGACGGGCCAAGAATGGTATTTAAAATTGAATCCCCGATCAAATTCGGGCTGGGGATAGGGATCACTTTCACGGCCCCGGCCCCATTCCCCGCCCCGTTTCTCCCCGATCTAATCTATTATTATATTATATATCAAATCCCCTTATATCTATTATTATATTATATATCAAATCTCTGATCTAATCTATTATATATCTATTATATATCTCTGATCTCTCTTCTCTCACTCTCTTTCTTCTCTCATAGACGCTACGCAACGCAATGCAGTCGGCTTCTCTCGTCGCCTCCTCCTCCTACAGGCCACCACCGCCTCCTCCTCCTCCAGGCCATTGCCGCCTCTCCTCCTCCTCCTCTTCCTCCTTAGTCGCCTCTCGCAGCCTCCTCCCGTCGCCTCTCGCGGCCGTCTTTCTCCGCCAGGCCACCGTCAGATCTGAGAAGATCTGTCGGCTTGGCTCCTCCCTCCTACCAGATCTGTCTTTTTTTTTTTTTTTTTGATGATGTTACCGTTGATGAAAATGATGTTGTTGATGATCGATGATGTTGGTGTTGATAATCGATGATGTTGTTGATGATGATAAGCTAAATAGAGACGGGGATTTTCTAGGGTCGGGGAAACCCGATCCCCGTTGGGGGCGGGGCCGGGGAGGGTGAGGGGTTCCTCGCCGGGGATTGGGGCCGGGGACGGAAAAGTTTGTAGTTTCGGGGATCGGGGACGGGGAGGGTGATCCTCGGCCCCCCGCCGCCCTGTTGCCATTCCTAGCCATTCTTAACAATGATTTGTATGGGTATTGGAACATAGGAAAATTTTCAAATCTTTATCGTTATTATCTGACTTCACAGCCTTGAAATGTTTTATATTAGGGTGCAATCACGGACTGGAGAGTACTGTTAGGCCCGTGGGGATCTACCACAGGTCCTATTTCGATAATCGGAACCCTTCAATATGTAAAACTTGTTGAATACTATATGCCTGTAAAAAATGACGTTAATCGAATATCAATAATTATGTAATCAAATTAGTTTTTTGTAAGCTGTTTATTTTTCATAGTCCATTTTTTTCTATACAAAACTGATTTGATCACATAGTTATTGATATCCGATCAATGTGATTTATAAACATATAGTACTCAATAAGTTCTACATATTGAACGGTTCAGATTATTGAAACGGGATCCGTAGTAAACCCCCATGGGACCAACAGTACCCTCCAGTCCGATTACGAACTGGAGGGAAGCCATTCCCTTCATATTATACATATTATACTGTGAGTTCAAGGGTGAAATTTGTTTTGAATATAACATAATCTTTACATTTTTATGGCCTTGTCTAGTTTTTCAAAAAATTTGGAAGCAAAGTCATGTTTGGTTCCATTTTTTGAGTTAATTTTCAGAATTTATTTTTAAGTAGTGTTTTTGAAAAAGTGACCGTTGTTGGTTGTTGGAGTAAGATTCAAAATTTAAGTAAAATTTTGTACGTTAAATTAAAAAATCCCTCTAGAAAATATCTAATTACTTGACATAAATAAGGCATAATTTCTTTTTCCTAAATGGTTTGGAAAAGAGAAATGCATTGTAGCTCGAAAGTTGGGCGGCTCAAATGCCTCAAGTGTCAAAACGACTATTTTTTTTTTTTTTCTTTTACTTCTTTTTCCTTCTTTCTTGAATTGGTTTGAGAGAAAGAGATAGGCGAGAGAGAAACAGAGAGGTGAGAGAAAGAGAGGAAGACAGGAAGAGAGAGGCGAGAGAGAAACAGATAGGCGAGAGAAAGAAAGGAGGAAGAGAGGAGAAGCCGAAGCTTGATCTTCGAGAGGCTGAAACTTGATCCGCCATGGACGGAGAGACCGAAGCTTGATCTTCGGCTATAGGTCTTTGGCTCAACTATTTTGATTTAGATTTTGATATCTTCGACTGTGGTTGTTTTGATTTTTTTTATTTTTTGTTGTGATTTTTTGGATTATTTTGCAAACTGTGATGATTTTGATTTTTTGATTTTGATTTTGATTTTGCAAATTGTGTTGATTTTGTGTGTGCTGATTTTGATCTTCGACTGAACCATTACTTTTTATTCCTTCTTCTTCTTTCTTGGGCTTGAGGAGAGAGAGAGAGAGAGAGAGAGGGCTGTGTGGCTTTTTCAACAAACCTAGAAAGAAAAAGAGAGGGAAGGAAGAAGAGAAAGAAGGAAAAAGAGAGACGGCTATGAGGCTTTTTCAACAAACCCAAAAGGAAGGAAGAAGAGAAAGAATGAAGGAGAAGGAAAAAGAATAAAAAAAAAAAATTTGAGCCATTCGTGCTCTCCGTTTTCGAGCTACGAATTGTTGTTGTTTGGAAAATTGGATTTTAGGATTTTTGGTTGGATTTTTGGACATAACCAAACAAAAACTCTAAATTTTCTTAAAAATTGAGTTCAAAAAGTGGAAACAAACATGGTGGCTCTCTGGTTGTTTCAGCTGATTTTTATTTTTATTTTTATTTTTTAAAAAATTGAATAAAGAGAACTCTCTTTTTTGGTTGGATTTTTGGCCTTAACCAAACAAAAACTCTAAATTTTCTTAAAAATTGAGTTCAAAAAGTGGAAACAAACATGGTGGCTCTCTAGTTGTTTCAGCTGATTTTTATTTTTATTTATATTTTTTTTAAAAAAAAAATTGAAGAAAGAGATCTCTTTTATCACTTGTTTCTAGATGATTAAAAGGGTAAAAATGTAAGAAAATAATATGAATTATGAGAAAGAGAAATCATTTAAAATTCTTATTATGTTTCTCCCTAGAGTGGTGAGAAATAAAAATTGCTCTATATAAAAAATTTAGGATAAATTATAAGGAAAAAACTCCGAAGTCTGATCTTTGAAACAAAATAAATTATAAATTATTAATTTTATCAATTTAAATTTAAAATTTTTAATTTGTTTTTAATCTAAATCATTTGCTTATTTTCGTTAAGTAAAATCAATTAGAAAAATATTATTTTAATTATTAAACTCAATGTAGGTATACATAAAATATCTAAAAAATTATTTTTCATTGAATTTAATAACTAAGATATCATTTTCTCCCCCTATCAACTTTACTTAACAAAAATAGTCAAATAGTTTAAATTGAAAGTAAATCAAAATATTAGAGTTTAAATTGATAAAATTAAAAACTCATAATAATTTATTTTGTTACAATACGCTCATTAAGTTTATTATGAAATCTAATTATAGCTTCGCAGTCTGTTCTAATTGTAAAAGGCTTGTGTAAAAATAATCTAAATTTGTTTATTGTATATACTATTCCTAATATTTCAAAATCTAAGCTGGTCATGGTTTTATCTTTTTCTTTAAATTTTTCAGAACTATATCTACAAATACGCTCTTTATTTTTACTATCATACTTGCTAGGTTTAGCTAATAGCACTGTTCCCTATCCTAATTGGCTTGTATCTGTTTCTACGACTATATATTCTGATTTTAATGGAAGTTGTTGGTCGGGTAAATTTCTACAAATGTCTATAATTTTTCTTACTAAAGCTATATTTTGTTGGTTAAAATATTTTTGTCCTGTGGGTGTGGTCTTACTATACAGAGGTCCTATTATTTTGCTAAGGTTAGGAATGTACATTCGTGCATAATTTAAAATCCCTAAAAATGATTGAAGTTGTTTTGTGTCTTCTAATTTATCTAGGTAATCTAAATTTTTCTTAACTATGTGGGGTTGTAGTCTAATTTTTCCATCTCCTAACTTCATTCCTAAAAATTCTATATGAGGTTTATTTAATACCATTTTTCTCTTACTAATTATTATTCCATTATTTATAAATTCTTCTAATACTATATATAAATGATCTATGTGACTATTTTTATCCAAGCTAAATACTAATATGTCATCTATATATACCAGTATAAAACTATATTTATTAAATATAGTATCCATCTTATGCTGAAATATAGAATGTGCATTTTTTAGTCCAAAAGGCATGACTAGTCATTCATAATGTCCTTGTAGGTAACAAAAGGCTGTCCAAGGTATGTTTTCCTTTTCTATTTTTATCTGCCAAAATCCTGACTTGCAATCAAATTTGCTAAATATTCTTGTTGTCTGTATTCTGTTTATGAGCTGATCTTTATCTGGTATATTATATTTATCATCTTCTATATTGTCATTTAATCTTTTATAATTTATAACCATTCTAACTTTTCCTTTTTTTTTATCTCTACATGATTTCTAACCATAAATGCAGTGCTCCTATATGGGCTATTACTAGGTCGTATTACTCCTAAATCTAATAACTCCTTAATTTGTGTTCTAAATTCTTCTATATCTGCTGCCGTATGATCTATTTGTGCTGATGTAATCCTATAATCTTTATTTTTTTATATCTGAACTAGTTAAAACTTTATTTCTTTCCTAATATTTCATGGGCTGTTCTCTTAAAATTTCTGTTGTTTCAGCTAATCTTATTATTTCATCTAAATTATTTTATGTTCTTTTGTATACTGGTTTTTCCTTAGTTTTTCTATTTTTGCGAAAATTAATTCTAAGTTAAGAATTTGTTGAAAATCTTCTAAGCTCCAAGAGTTATATTTTTCTTCTAATTCAAAGTCTTATGTGTCTAAATTTTCTAAAGAAATATTTGCTATCTCTTCATTTGGTATATACTCTTGGGCTAGCTCAGGAAAAATGTTTCTACTAAGAAATAAAAAATTAGCGGGAACAAAATCTACTCTGAAAAATCTAGAAACCCTAGATGTTGATTTGTGATTATGTACCAATTTTAAGCAAAATATAACAATCCCAATCAAACAATCAAGAGAAAGAGACACAAAGATTTTACGTAGAAAAACCACAATTGGACACCTTCCAATTGTGATCAAAAAACCACGGGCAACTGCCACAAGAACAATCCACTAAGAAGATTTAAAGGAATTACACAGGTATCACTCTCAATTATCTAGCGAATCCACAACGCCTAATTGAACCAACCTCTATGTGCCTCTTCCAACCCCATCTTCAGCACGGAATTGTCTTTCTGATGAGCCACTCCGGATTCCACCAAAGCTTCAGGCTCGAATTCTTCAGAATTCACAACTGAAGAACAACTCTCTCTTTTGTGTATAACAAACAAACCTTTGATGTACTCTATTTAAACCATGAGTTGAATACTCAATAAAACATCAAAGAAAAAAAAAAAACAAAATATCCCCAGATATAAACCTTTAAGAACCAAAAAGAAGATCTGGAGGACTTCAATCAATTACTTAGTTTTGGGAGAAAACCAAGTATTTATAGAGAACCAAAAGTAATCCTAGATTGGGAAGAAAACAAACTCCTTGAGAAATCCGGATTCTGAGGCTCGCTCGAGCGAAGCTTTCCTGGCTCGAGCGAGGTGAGTAATTTTCATGATTTCTACTAGTGCCTTGGCTCGAGCGACGGATCCTTGGCTCGAGCGACCGATCACTTCTTTCAGGTTTTTGTATGGACGCAATCCTTCGCTCGAGCGAGCATTCCTTGGCTCGAGCGAGAAAGTCTTAGCTCGAGCGAGCACTCCTTGGCTCGAGCGAGCAACGGCTGACATGCAATTTTGAATCTCGACCCCGGTAATAATCAGCGAAGTGGCAATCTTGAAAGCATTAACATCACAAACTTCTTTGCATGGCTCGATTCGGGTTTGGATTCGCATCTAATAAACTCATAGCCTCACTGAAATAAAAGTGTGAATAAAATTACAACTCAAAGGAGTTTTGTCAAACGGGATTGCCAAGAATAAAAACCTAACATACTCTTATGGTACCACCACGCTTCGCATGCAACTCTAATGAATGGGCAATGGTGCTAAGGACATCTGTTGTGCGTGTGTGCACTGTGCGTTTGAAAAAGCTGACGCTATGAGGACTAATAAACATGTCGCCTTGTAGACTAAGTATGAAATTAAGTCCTAATATAAAGGGATGGTTTTGTCTAGCATTCCCAATCCAAACTTGGGGTAAAGGGAACCATTCTATATGTTGAGTTCGTGAGCCTATATGATGAAAACTAATTTGTGCTCCATTAATACAATGTGTATATGTCTATCTAGTGCCATCGGCTATACTGACTAAAGCTGGGGTTGTTAAAGGCGAACTCCACCCTGGTGGAACTATATGTTGTTCAATGTATGATTTACTAGCTCCTGTATCTATCATGGCATTTACACTAAGAGTTTTTTCTGCAAATTTAACTACACAAGAGATTTCAACTAAATTTAGCTTGGGTATAACAGGGTAATTAAATGGTAGATATGCATTATCTGACTATGCTTGGGAATATTGACTAAAGGGCTGAGAATCAACTAAGTTGACTAATTCTAAAGAGTGCATATGTTTTTCAACAAGTTTATCTTTTAAAGGATATTTAGTATGAAATTGTTCTAACTGCTGTTTAAGCTGTTTGTTTTTCTAATTTTAAACATTCTATCTCAAGATCAGCCTTAGGCCTCGTTTGGGAACATACTTTTTTAGTAATTTTTTGATTTTTTAGCTAAAATGTGACATAAAAAAAACTAGTGTGTTTGGGATGACTTTTTGACTTTTTACGAAAATAAGTACAAAAAGTAGAGAGAAAAGGGAATCTTTTACTTTTTGGTATGAGTTATTGGCTTTTTTATTTTTTTAGTGACTTTTTGGCTTTTTGGCTAAAATAGTCACTTGCCAAACGAGACCTAATCTCACGTAGTTGTAGTTTAAGTTCCCTTACTTGTATCTCTAATTCTTTAATTGTTAGGTGTAATTCTTTGTTTTGTATACTATGATCTTCTCGAATCTCATCGTTATTTTATAATGTTATCTTGTGTGTCATATTTAATTTTTCTAGACAAACTATACAATAAGTTATACTACATAATAAACATTGAGCTCTCTTATTTTTAGCGAAAAACCAATTACAATGATTGCATCTAGTGGTATCAAATCCTAGTCCAATCCTAAAGTTATGTTAGTATTCAGTATCTAGATTGCATTCCATCATAAAGAAATTATCATGGGAAGAGGGTATTCCTATTTCTTAGTTAAGTTGTCCTAAAAGATTGTTTATATCTGTATTACTTTCTGAATCACTATCTAAACTTATGGCTTCTATTTGGTATCAATAATCACTGACTATGCTATAGACTTCTGAATCATCACTGTTTATGCTAACTATATCTTCTTCTAAATCTTTTATAATATGTAGTCTTTCTATCTGTTTATTAGTATTAGGTTTATGTCTTTTTGGGCAGTTTTTTGTAAAATGATCCACATATAAAACAATTGCATTTTTTACTACTAAGTTTTCTAACACATCTCTGTTTTCTTTTATCTTTCTCTTCTTTAGGTAGTCGTTTATAATTTATTCTATTAAAAGTTCTACTCTTTCTAATAATTTTTTGTTTTCTCCACAATTTTCTATATTTTCTCTTCCAATATTTTTCCTTTCTATATTTTTATATTTTTTCTTATTTTATTTTTCTTTATATTACTGAGGAGTATATATTATGTTACTACAAAAATCGTAGTTTTGTTTTTTCAAATCTTTTTGTATTTTGACTTCTATACATTTTTCTTTAAGCCTTTGGAACGTAAAAACTATTCTAGGTCCTATTCCTAAAATTCCTCTTATATTTACTTCTCCTGAGACTATTCTTGTTGGTAAGTTTGCATAATAAATTGACCATTTATTTTCTATCTCTCTTCCTAGTTCTCCTGGTAATTTCTTAAAATATTTATTTCCTATTTCTTCATCAAAACTTTTTCCAGTTTTAGCTGCTATGGCTAAATATTCTTTGCTAATAGGTACAACATATTTCCAACTTTCTAATGTTATCTAATCTAACTCGATTAATGCTATACTCTGAGTATAATCATTTTTCTAGAAGGGTCGTATCCTATAAACATTTCTTTTATAAAACTAGTAAAATTCCATGGGTTATCTCCTAGTCCTTTAAGCTGTCTAATTGTCTCATCGTATTTTCCTTTAAAAGTTAAATATATGTTAAAAGCTGAATCTCCTAAAAATGTTTCCATATATTTCCACATATCAGTTGATTCAAAGGGATTGTTCATCCATACTTTTACCGCATCTTTTTCCCATTTTTCCATCACTTCTTGCCATATCTGAGGGTCAAATCTAGCTAAGTCTAAAAGGGTTTCTTGGTTGGTTACTGGCTGTAATTGTATACTCATATCTGGTTGTCTACGCTTTCCATGAAACTTATATTTTTTATTACGATCTGCTTTACTACATCCTGTATTGGACAGTGGTCTCCTTCCTTCTACGTCATATTGCATTGATTCTACTGGTTTTTCTACCGTGTACTGTGGATTACTACTTCCTATGCTTTCTGTTGTTTGAGTGTTCATATAAAAAGTGTCTTCTAAGTTAAACTGTTTTGGTATTTTAAATATTTTACTTGGATGTATTTTATCTTCTAAAACATCATCTACATATTCGGTATGAAATTCTTAGTCTAAAAATGACACTGCTTCATCATGGATATCTCTCCTAGCTATATATTCATAGTATCTGGTATCTAATATTTTATTCATATCATTTAAAGTAAAATTTTCCAAATATATCTCATCGATATTATATATATCTTATTTTGTAATATTGTTTTTTCTCCTGTCATTACATAAAGCTAATTTATGTCACTATGATTATCTTGATTGTCTTCTCTATCTACATTACTAAATTCATCATCTTCGAATTTTTTTGGTGCTACATATGTGTATTAAGTAAATCTTACTGCATAACTTCCGTCTGCTTTTTGATATAATAAATTATCTTGAGGGGCTAACCTCTTTTGTCCTAGAAAATCTCCTAAATTCCAATCTAGTGCTGCATTATCTTCATAATTATATTTTTTAGCTAGTAGTGCCTTTATTCCTTTTGTGCCTAATATCTTAATTATTTAATCATTTGTAAGCCTATAATGGGTATTGCTTTTTGAGACTACTAGGCCTAAAAATTCTGTGCAAACTAATAAATTCTTTTCTTCTTTTTTTATTTTAAATCCTCTACTTTGTATTCCTATTTTTATCTTCTTATAAAAGGCTGAGGTTGGTAAAAGAAAATCTAGTGTAAAATAAACTATTCCTCTTTTCAAATTCATAGCTAATTCATAGTTGCTTAAAATACTTTGTCCTACATCATTAAACTTATCATCATAAAGACATACAAAAACTTTAGTTCCTAAATTTTCTCTTGTTAAAGCTTTAACTCCTATCACAACTAATCCTAAGTGGGTCATTTTGAGATGTTCACTAACAACATATTTATAACTTTCTTTATTTATTAAATTTAGCTCTATTTTTCATCTTCTTAAGTTACACTAATTATTTGTTCACCATAGTGTTTAAATAAATATTATTTTTTATGAATTTTTCCTAGCTTATATACATACTTAGCTGAAATTAATTCTAGTTTTTCCTTTTTAAAATTTTCTATTTTCTGTTCTACATCTATAAATTCTTTTACTTTAACATCTTCATCCTCATTACGCTTTTTATTGCTACTTCCTTTTACTAACTGTTTAAACATTTTTATTTTCTATAAGTTCTACAAACAGGTTTCTTTGGTAATTTAACCTTTTTCGAAATATTTAGCTATATCTTCTTCATTTATTCGAGACTGGGCTTTACTTGCTTGTCCTTCTACTCCTTTTCTTTTTTGAAGTACTTATCTTTCTAATGAAGCTAAACGATTTTCTAAACTGTGTAATTGTTCTGATAATTCTTCAAATTTTTCACACGACCTGATAAGAAATAAAATTTCTATATTATTTTCTCTTACAAATATTTTATCTGATTGATTTATTCCTTGATAGCTACTAATTCCCATTGGGTTATTATGAAGGTCTTCTACTTGTTTTAAAATGACCTGGTAATCTCTGTTAGCTTTTTTATCACTACCCATAAATTAAGACCTTAATAGCTGTTCTAAAATTTCTAATTTTTGTTTTAAATTATCTTGAATTTGGTTGATCTGTTTTATTTGTTTGGTTATTTGATTTATCTGATTATGAATTTTTTCAATTAGTTGCTTAAATTCTAATTCTATTTGCTTCGAACTACTAATATTTATAGCTGAAATTAAAGTTTCTATTTCTAGTTTGGTGGGAAATTTTTCTAAATTTAAATCTATTCGTTTTTGTAGAATTGAGTTACACTGATCTTTGATATAATCTAATTTTTTATCTTGATTCTTAATTATACTGCGAGTATTACGAAGATGGTCTATAGATGAAGTAAAAAGATTACTGATTTTATCTACGTCCTTTTTAATATTTTCTGCAAAATTAATCTGATAAACTATAATACTATTTAGCCGAGAATTATGTTCGCTATGGAACTGATGTGTAAAAGTACCTTCAAAATTACAACAAAATTTATTTTTTATCTATATTAAGGCGATGGTTGCAATTGCTAAGTTCTAAATCTAAATATTCTACTCTTTTCATACACAAAATTAAATCCTACTTTAAAATTATGAAAAGCTACTATAATATGAAACTTATAACTAAATTGTCCAATAATAAAAACTACTCTATTACCGTAAGCAAAATGCATAAGCTATCTTAAACTGTCCTAAAACCGAACGCTGATCTGATACTATTTTTTGGGAGTGAATTAGTGGTTTACCACTATTTTGAAGTTGGGTTGAGAATTATCTAATTAATTATATAGTTATGCTAATAAATCTTCAAGCTGTTGTATGGCTAGTTGTAAGGCTTCTTGTTTTATAGGTATCTGTCTATTTATTTGTGTGATTTTCAAACTATAATGTACTAGAGATCTACCGGAGGCTAATGATAACAGAAATTGATATCTTAATTTTTGATCTTCTAATTCTTGTATAAGCTCAGTATTGGATCTGATTTTAATTCTAAGTTCTTCTTCTAAAAGTATAAAATTTTGATTTTAAAATTCTTATACAAAAAATATTTCCTTGATATTTCTACTCAGGTTGTTCTCCTTATATTCTAAAATTCTTTTTCTTATTTGGTAAAACTATTTTTAAGCAATGTTTGCTTTCATTACATGTACTTCCAACTTGAAGCTAAGTTTTGTTTAACATAGTATATTTTTATTTTCTATTTCTTACCTTTCCCTTTCTACTTATAATTTACCCTCAATGCCTAACCACGGCTCACACGGACTCTTCAGCTAAGGTCACTCAGTAATGAAATAGAAAACAATAGATACTATGAAGGTGCAAATCATGTAATATTAATGAGCAAGCAAGCATTTCATAAACTTAGTTTTTCCAAAAAGAAAATAAATTTTAGAACAGAAGAGTTACCCTTTTGAAATGTCTAAGGAAAAAGAGAGACTACTCACACTTCATATTAATATATAATATACTTATAAAGATTATGTGACTTTGAGATACTAGAAAACTTTGAAAGACTTAAACACTTTGAAAAATTTGAGAAGTTGAAGAGTTTTTTGCAAGGAAGAGTGGAGAGAATTTTCATGGCTTCATCCGTTGGCATGAATGCCAATTTATACAATACAATTGATGGATACAAACAAAAACCAAAGACTTACACTTACGTCTAACTTTTGTACAAAGTCTAAAGACCTAGCTAAGCCCAGTCCTAGGCATTAAATGCAAATACTTTTTTGGCTTCAATTATATACAAACTTTCTGACGAACTTCCTATTTAAAATTTCTCTAGATACTAACAAAAAGCAATAAAGGGTGCGGATAATGATGCTAGGTACTGTTTTGGGCTCCATCACACATCATTCAATCTTCTTATTTTGATTTTTGATTTTGATTATAATACAATACTATACACGTGTAAGGATTCTCACAGTTTTTCTTTAATAGAGCATGGTAGGGATCATCTGCTCTATTAAAATAGTGAGTGAAGGAGAAGCCTTATTACTGACAGACACAAATAATTTACAATAGCTGTTGTCGTTTTTTGGCGTAAATTTTGTTGCTCATTGATGAGAGACCTTATCTTCTACAGACGTTGTCCTTTTTCTTCCGATCATCTTGAAGCCAATTATTGATATAGACATGTGCATGCTTGGATGATGGAGTGAGTATTCAAGGCTAATCTTCCGTAGATACCAAAAGATACAGAAAGTCAAAAAGTCTAAAACCTATAAAGCTAAAAGTCCAAAATTGTAAATGAAATATGGACTTTGTGACTATAACACTAATTATGGAGTGCAATTTTTTTTTTTTTTTTTTTTCATTCATACATTCTATCTAAAAGATCATTAAGATCTGTTGCTGAGAGTTGATCATAAAAATTGTCCCCATTATCTGGTTCATTCTCCTATTGGTTACATTATTCTTCCATTACTGGTGAATCTTGAGAGACACTATGCTAATAGTTGGGATATCGGCTTTCATCGACAAATGTTTCTTTGTTGAAGAGAAAACTTGGAATGGCTAAGTTACAGTATATTTTCTGATTTCTATCTTCGCAGACAAGATTACCATAGCTTCCATTATATGCTAATAGAGGATTACTAGCAAATTTCCTCCATTTATTGAGCTGATCTCTAAGTGAAATTTTTTTGCATGGCCAGGGTCTCTAATTGAAAAGTCCTGGGTATCTTGGAAATGTTGAAGTTCCTCTGAGGTACATTTTATGCTTAGTTGGAATGCACCTTATTCCTTTCCATTCTGGTAGCTTGCTATCAATTAATACTTCTACAAATGGATGATTCTCTTCCATTACACAAAGTACTGAATGAGCAAGTTTATTTCCAAAATTATTTGTCTGATTTGGATCTAAAAAAATTATTCTAGAAACAAAGCCGTAATATAACAATTGTGTGGCTGTTAGATGACGCGTTTTGCCTTTAATCTCTATCTCCAGTGGTTCAAAAGTTACTAGATTTATCTAGCAAAGGCAGATGCTGAAATCTAGATTACATTGACATATTCCAAAATATTCTGGCCTATCTATGCATCTTTCTTCTTGTAAATAGGGTTGTTTTTCATCCTTGTAGAGATAAGTCCATTGATATGCCATATGAGGGCACTAGACTCCTGCTATGGAAAGGTCCTAAAGAAACTGCTGTATAGTGACTAGCTCACTATTTCTGCTAAGGTTTAAGGTCTTCTATTTCTTGGCTTTTCTCACAAAAAGATTGAATGATAGAATGCCTAAAAAAATACATTCTAGCACTCAATTGTTCAAATTCCTCACTGGTGAGTTGTTTGATTTCTAGGTTACGAAAGGGATTGGGCGCTTTTTCTGGAGTTTTTTTTTTAAGCTGGCTGGTTAGGGTTCGAATGGTTACTCTCAATTGTTTTTTCTCGTCTAGGAGCTGATCTAGCTCTTCATTGACCTTTTTACCTTTATCCATGATTTTCTTGAAATTTCTAGTAAGGCCTTTACAATGTCTGCACATTTGGAGAAGATTTTGAGAATCTGGCTGAGGGTTAGTACTGCTGCTTCATGTTATCTGGCTAACTGGAACTCCACTAGTAGCAAGAATGGTTGACTACATCTCGCCCAATGTGTCTAGATAATCTTTAGCTATTTGGCTAATAAAATAACTAGTTCCTATTTGTCTGCGGGCATATGTACTGGTTGACTTAAAATCATAAAATCCTTTAAACTGAGGTACGGAAATTTTTTTAATTAAAGGTTCAACTTCTATCCAATCATGGTAAATACCAGGCTTAGTTCTTTTAACTACTGCATAGAAAGAAAAGCTTTTAGACAAAGGTTTATTCTGGATTTTTGAAAAATATATACTGAGAGAATTGAAAGCTGACAAATGTTTGGCTGGGTGGTTAAGGTTATTCCAAAGATTATCTAAAAGAAACTGTTGAACTTGGTCTACCTCAATTCCTGTTAATAGTTTTGAATTTGTTTCTGCCTTCATCAATGGGAAGAGTAAATCCCCCAAAGTTCATTGTTTTGCTGTTCTCCATTATCTGCACACAAATTAAACTGGTTATTTTCTTTTTCTAAATAAATTTTCTTACTTAGCCAATCTGTTAATTTATTATCACTCCCTTTAATATGTTCAAATTCTACTTTATATCCTTATCCTACTATACAATCTAAAAATTTTGCCTATATTCTACTACTAAGTTTACGCTCATTAAGTTTATTATGAAATCTAACTATGGCTTCACAGTCTGTTTTAATTGTAAAGGACTTGTGTAAAAATAATCTAAATTTGTTTATTGTATATACTATTCCTAATATTTCAAAATCTAAGCTGGTCATGGTTGTATCTTTTTATTTAAAATTTTCAAAACTATATTTACAAATACGCTCTTTATTTTTACTATCATATTTGCTAGGTTTAGCTAATAGTGTTGTTCCCCATCCTAATTGGCTTGCATCTGTTTCTATGACTATATGTTCTAATTCTAATGGAAGTTGTAGGTCGGATAAATTTCTACAAATGTCTATAATTTTTCTTACTAAAGCTATATCTTGTTGGTTAAAATATTTTTGTTCTGTGAGTGTGGTCTTGCTATATAAAGGTCCTATTATTTTGCTAAGGTTAGGAATATACATTCGTGTATAATTTAAAATCCCTATATTACTTTTTTAATATTATGTTTGAATCTAAGATTTAGGAATAGATTTGTGGAGGAAAATAAAAAATATATTTTAAAAAATTATAAAAAATTTAATTTATATTACATTCACATTTTTTTCCTCTTCAAATTTAAAATTCAAACATAACTTAAATCCCATCTCACAAACAAGTATTCTAATTAGTCTCAAATTTTTTCTATTGATCTATTAAGTTTTATTAGTGGAGATTTTCTTTCCGTGTAGTCATATTTTTTATTTTGATAGTGTTTTGGTGGACAACTATACCTTTTTATTAATGTGACAGATATGATGTAATACTTCAATGTGGTAGGTATTAATGTGACACTTCAAAAAAATTAAAAACCCTTTACTGTACTTTTTCCAAATGTGACAACGTGGTGAGTATGATATGATACTCCAAAACTTTTACTCAAAAAAAACTAAAAACTCCTTAGTGTATTTTTTTTTAAATGTGACAACGTGGCGTGACGGGTATAATATGACACTTCAAAAAAACTAAAAACTCCTTAATGTACTTTTTCCAAATGTGACAACGTGGCAGGTATGATGTGACATTCTTAAAAAAAAAAAATCTTTAGTGTACTTTTTCCAAATATGACAACGCGGCGGGTATGGTGTGACACGTCAAAAAAAATAATAACTTTTTAGTGTATTTTTTTCTAAATGTAACACTCTAATGTGATGGGTAAATGAGTCCATACACATTTAAAAGGACTAAATGAATCACAAGAAAAAATATGAGATTATATGGATTACAAGTTTAAAATATGAAACTTATTGGTCAATCTCCCTTAAATATAAAACAAATAAAATAAAAAGACATAAATATCCTCTTTTATTTTATTTTTATTATTACACTCAATTTGGTTGAGTTTTCATCAAAAAATTTTTTTTGAACAAATTAAAAACTAGTTTAGTGAAAAAATGAATTAAAAAAAAAAAAGCACTCACATGATTTTATTTTTTTAAGAAAAAAATATTTTTACATTTATTTTTCTCAAAAAATAAAAAAGAAAAAGAGCAAAAAACAGAATTTGAAAACAACCAAGGCTAGTCATTTCTTTTCTTTTTCCCTGGATCCAAACAGAGCCTTAGACCACAAACGCGTTTGAGATTACTGTAGAGAATCAGCCATGGTTGTGCCATCTTCTTCCTTGGACATATAAAACCAGAGCATTCTTCTTCTGGGCTCCTCTCTGTTTCGGATTTGAAGGATCCACAAACCCATACCAGGTTCAATCTGTACCTCAACTTTCTTTACATTCTAATCTGATTATTCATCTATAGACTTGCTATTGAATCTCACAATCTTGAAATGGGTAAATTTTCTTTCCGATTTATTTTTTATTATCCTTTGGCGATTCTATGCCCCCTGTTCTTTTCTCTTTTTTCAGAAGATTGAATGTTTGAATTTATTTTTTTGTTAAAAAAATTTGTGTCGTTTTGGTTGTTTCAATTTTTATCCGATTATAAATTGTTGAGGGACTTTCTATTGACAGAGATTGAAGATTAAATTAGGTTTTAATGAGGTTCTAATTCAATATATATATATATATATATATCCACCAGATCGATCCCTTGGTCTCCAATTCAATATTTGAATTGGGTTTATTTTGTATGGGTCGTTTCACATACATTTGTACAAGTAACTTCATCAATTTTTTGGGGTATTTGTACCTTTCCTGTTTTCATTTGAATTGGATGTATCTCAAAATGTCTTGTATGTAGTCGGTTTAAGTTACTTTGATTTGGGGACTCTGGCAAATTTATGAATCATGGTCATTTTCTGGTGTTGCATCCCTGATAGTCTGAATCATTCAACTTATACTAAAGTGTTCTTGTTCGTTGCTGTCGAAGGTCTTTTATGAAGAGTTGTATGGTGTTTGTTTTTGGTGTGATATTTACATTATGACTAATTAGCTTTTGTGACCAACATGAACTGTTGTTGATTTACCAATTGCAACTGGTTTGGTTTTTGTACAGGATATGGATTACATGGACATTGACCAGGTATGTGACGTGCCTGACACTCCAGATAGATTGGCTGCACAGAATATTAATCGCAGAGGTTGTATAGAAAAGGATAGTCATCCAGGAAACACCAATTTTTTTGATGAAGGGGCTAGAAATCAACTAAGAGGCAAGACTAAATTGGTAATTGATGGTGGGCCTGGCAAGAGGTTGTCTTTTTCCCCTGGAAAAAATCTTAGTATTTCCAACAAATCTGAGCGTGACGGTGGTTTGACAATTTCCTTAGGGAATTCATCTTCTCCCAAGAATGCTCATTTGTTTAGGAGAATGATGGTGGCAGACAAGACTGCTAATCGCGAGGACAAATATCCTTTACATTATCCACATACAGACAAAGGGAAAGCTCTGTGTGATTCTCAATCATCAACTTGGGGAGAAAATGCTGTAGTAGATTTGACAGACCATAGTGGGTCTGCCCAATTATTCCAAAAGGCATTCCGAAATAGATTATCAGAAGATCGTCATGCCAAAGAAACTAGAAAAGGACCAATATCAACCAATGGCCTCTCTTCTTTACGTGGGATATCAAATTCTTCAATGACAGCCCACAATGTCTATAAAGGAAAAGAAAAAATAGATGATACATGCAAGGGAGGTTCAGGTGTTGATCATGGAAAAGCAAGGTTTGGTGATTCTCAAACTAATGCTGGAAAGAGTTTGTCTTCATCTTTTCTTTCTATTCCCTCACCTAGAGTCAGTGGGCAAAAAAGATTGGTGCGGAATGGATGTATCGCTCCACATAATGTAGCAAAGGCCAAACAGTTGGCTGGAAATCACAGTTATGGTTCCACAGATGTACAGAATGATAAGGGAACTCTGGTATCTGATAGCTCATCGAGTCTGCGTAGGGATTTGGTTGCTGAAGTCGGTAATTCTTATAGAGGACAAAGGTTGATAAGTCATCTTTCTTCATCAAAAGAACCAGATACAAAAACCATAGATTTGACTACCAGGTACTTCATTTTTCAATGGAGATCTTTTGGGGTAAATTGCAGTTGTTGCTTGCAGTCATAGGTGGTGTTTGGGAAGTTTGTGTGTTGTGTTTTTTTTTTAATTTTTTCCACTAAAAGACAAACTTTTTTCAAAACCAAAAAAAATAAATCCAAACAAAATATCACATCTAATCCCGTAATCATTTCACTTTTTCTCTCACAAACATTACTTCCAACCACAAAAAAACCCAACTATCTTCCCAAACATCAAAATTTTTTTCTCCAATAAAATCCTACAACTAAAAAAACCTACATAAAAACCCACTTCCCAAACACTCTCATAGTTTCTTTATTAAGGAATCAAGATTGTAACTTGCAACCCTTAAAACCTAGATTAGTTTGTAAAGCTGTTAAAGTATGTAGGATGATTAGAGATATCTTTCAGTTGACCTCTCTTTCTGTCTCTTTGTTTGAACACCTCCCTCTCCTCTGATAAACCGTTTTCCCAATTTATATTTCGCTTGTGATATACTTGCAGACGTTCAACAACTTACAATGAAGAGTCCAGTGGAACTAGTAATGCCAGTGAAGGACTGGGTGGGTGGCGAAGTACACATAACCACACACAGAAAATAAATCTCCCCTCGTCTGATGAGGGTCAACCTCTTTCCAGGACAAAGGATGCCCCATTTTTTGTCAATCAACAACATAAACACAGGATGATGAGAAGAGATAAGGGGGATGGAAGTAGTAACAGGATTGACTATCATGATGACCAGAATGCAATTTCTTTCCAGCATGGGTCTGCTCCAACTGTATCTCGAGCAGCAGCCCGCCCAGTGTCACAGTCAGATCAAGTTAAAGGGCGTCGTACTGTTGCAAGCACTCTTATTAAAAGACAAAAGCAGGGCTCTGCTTCAAGTAATCGTGGTGAAACCTCTACATCGACCTCTGTTGACTCAGAAATAGTGTTTCTTGGCTCATTGGGTGAGCCATCAAATTCAAGATCAACCAGAAACCAGACTGGTCATGCTGTACGCATTTTGGATCCTGTTATTGAACTTGATGAATCCTCCCCTGAAATAAGATGCAGTGGCTCCCACAATGTAGGTCGTAGCAGTAATGTTGACTCAGATACTAGGGCAAGACAGGTAGAAGCAGATGAGATGTTGGCCCGTGAACTTCAAGAACAATTGTATAATGAGGGGTCGGGAGTCGGAGGTGGTGAGGTTTGTTCCCTCATTTCATTTCATTTCTATTAATTTTTTATTAACTTAGGGCCATATGCTTTATTGCCTTCTGTTTCCTTTTCCGTTTTCAATAATTGTTTACCTGCTATCAACAGATTGATGCACATATAGCATTGGCTTTGCAGCAGGAGGAAACTTCACAGCATGCTTTTTTTAGTGAAAATCACCCTGTTTTCAGTCCTGTAAGTATGCATCTTTACATATAATGGTTATTTATAATATCATAGCCAACGGCATGTTCAAAACATCTTGTAATTAGAAAATTCATCTATTGCTATAAATTTCTGAGTTCTAGCTGTTAGATTCCTCTTCCAACATAGTTTCTTAATCTATGCTTGAATTGTAAAACTAAACTGATATATTCTGATAAAGCATTAAGGCAAGCTTCATAGATGTTGAAGATAGTGACCAAATGGCCTGGAACCTTGTTTGGGTACCAAGGCCCAAGGCTAGGGCATCGCGTGCGCTAGACTTGGTTGGCATGATACACCTTGACTCCACTGTGGGGCGGGGAATTGAGGATATGCAATTGACCCTTATGTCACCTCGCTAAGCTGTCACTTGATGCGTAGCTTTATGGAGAGGCTGGGTGATGACATGGCGACACCTCATAACGAAGACGGACTTATATACCTATGGTTTGTAAACAAAAGGTTAAGGATATGCACACACAAAGATGGTGTATTTTGGGGACTGTTTAGGGTTGTTTTGGATGTTGCATGTACAGGGTACATGAAAACAGATAGTGCTATATGCTTTATTTGTTAGAGTTGAAGACTTGAAGGAAGAGAGGCTCAGGCTTGTAGAATGAGATTAATGGCGGGAAAGAGGTGTTGAAATAGATCTAGTTCTATGTTGTGAAGGGCTTAAAAGTGTAGAATACTAAAGTCGCAACATTACCACTAAATTCCCTTTGGCATAGCAACTAGGGTTAAAGGTTGCATCACAAAACCCCAAAGAAGCTTCAAAGTTTCAAAAAATTATCTAAATTTGTGTACAACAAGAATAATTACGTGCCTCTCTCTATATATACAGACTTTGAAAAACTCTTGATTCTAAAAGCATTGACTCCAAAAATTCGAAATTAAAGACTTTCACTTCTGAAATCCATCTAAACATACCAAAAATATATTTTAAGAGCCAATAGCATAATTTGATCCATATTATGACCCATAAGTGACCATCAGGGCCCATGTTCAGAAAATTATAAAGTTATCTTATTACCCTGACTATGAAACTTTAGATACCATATAGAAAATTGATTAGATTTATAAAAAAAAGGTCCTACCTAGTGCAAAACATGGTAGATTGGTTGGTAGGTAGTCTTAGCCTGCTCTCTTATGGAGATGCTGCTGCACATGACTAGATTTATAACCTAAATAACCATAAAGTAAGATTATATTGTGACTACAAAATAAAAAATGCAAGGTCCCTGTTCATGATTTGTAATTCAACCACTTTCTAGTTCTTGCTGCTTCTTGGAATATAATTTTTGTTGTTCTTCTTATGGACACTACAGAACAATTCTTAGTAGTTTTGGACAATGGAAGTTTTAGGTAGGAAAAATTGTATTAAAATATGATATGGCATTTGGTTTCTATGTTTAATTATATTGATGCAAGATGATAAAACCTTTTTTCATCTTTGAAAGCTATTTTGTTTGAATCATCCCATTGTGCTAATCTTACAATAGTTATCACCTTATTTTCCTAGATATTTATTGTTAAATGGTATGCTTATATTATTATTGTGATATGTTCTCAAAGGTTATTTCTTATGCATTTTATGCAGAGAGGTTCATTAATTTCAAATTTGTATAGACAATCCCAATCACGGTCTTCTCAAAACCCTTCAATTCGGAGAGGCACTCAGGCTCGAGGTCCTACCTCTTCACGATTGACACAGCTGAGGAGTCGTTTACCCAGACATGTACCTAGGACATTAAATAGGGAAAGAAATCCTGTCTTTCCTCCAAACATGGATTTGGATATGGTATTGGACTTATATCTCTATTCCTGATTTATAATATATATATTTTTAATTCTTTTTAAGTTTCATTCTTATGGTTACCTGGGTTCCTTGATATGTGGTTTGGGGTGGTGTGAATTGAAGAGATAGATAATTAAGTTGATCTCCTTGGTCTCTTATATTATTTTTCTCTTAAATCATATATTGGTTTATGAGATCATATGCTCAGAGTTCACATTCAACTTCAAATTATGTTTCTTTTTCAAAATTAATTAGTATTTTTAAATTTTAAAGGCATTTAATTTTAGACAACATGATTAACAATATTGAGTACGGTGATTTTTAATCTTGAAACTCTTACAGACAAATTTGATTAGGGTTCATGAGCTTCATAGTATCCAGTTAGATGTTTGTTAATAAATGGGCAGAAAACTAGCAGTCATAGATAAGCTTCTGTTAGTTAGCTACTGCTATTGGATGTGATAAAAATATTTTGACTCTCAATGTATGTTTTAGAGGTCATAGACAACAGAAAATGAATTTCTTAATTTAATTTTCAAATTCCATTCCCTTTCTGTTGTTTTGGTTTGGCTTTTTAAGGTTAACGAGGTATTAGATGTATGCATATCTACATGTCAGTTTCAAGATACATTTTTTTGTGGTCATGCAGAGATTTCATATATTGGGAACGTTAGAGGCCTTTAATGATATGGGAATGGCTGGTAACTTCCCTCAAGTGCAGCGTGAATTTAATGAGTAAGATACCATTTTATACTTCGATTCGTTTATCTAAAATCAACACGTTTTTAATATACAAGATATTATTTTGTATTTTCTTGTTCATTATTGACAATTATTGTTTGTTGGAAGAAGCTACTGCATGATTTTGTTGTTGGGCTGTTATAGAAGTATGTCTCAGTTTTAACATCATAAACCTTGGTTAATAAAATAGTTGATTTGGATGTTGTAAGTTTGACTTGAGGTTTTATATCCAAACTTCACAATCTCTCAGTATATTGAAGAGAAAGTTGGCCGAAATAAATTTTCCCCTGGACCTAGTAATTGTCTGCCCCAAGAAAATTTTTTAGTCTGGAAATCTGTGTTCAAGTTTTTTATCTATTTAGTTTTAAAATTTTAAATTCTTCCACATAAGGACATGGTTGTTCCCCACCTTAGTGATGAACAAGTCTGTTCTTTTCAAGAAATGGATTTTTGCATTGTAGACTCCTAATGGAATGCTATAAGAAAGTTCCTCCAACTTTATTTGTAAAATTGAAGTTTTCACAATAAACTAGTGGAGTAACTAGTTACTATAGTAAGCATTTTTCGGTGGAATTCATATTGTCTTCCAAAGTAAAAGTCACTGTACTGTTGAATCTTGTGAGCCGTTTGGAGCCAATCTTGCCATTTATCCCTTGTTCTTTCTACTTTTGAACACACTTATTACCTAGTTGCACCTAGTTAGATTTCTCAATTGAGTCATGTAACTAGGTCGCTACATTCAGTGTTAATAATCTTAGTGATTACCACCATTTTTCCCTTTCTCATGAAACTTTTCTATATTTTACCCCGTAAATTACATTTATGGCTATCTACACGGGCTTTAAAGAAACAAAATATGGGACCATTTGCCAATGAACCACCCTTAACTGTTCTCTTTAACGTTTTTTTTAATGTTGGGAACTCACACATCTTTTGTTGGTCTCTTTTGTTTTAGGTTTTGTACAAGTGTAGACAGTTATTTCTTGTCTATTCTTTTGTTTGATTTTATATATTTTTACTAATATTTCAGGAATGACTATGAAATGTTATTGGCACTTGATGAGAATAATCACCAGCATGGTGGTGCATCCCGTCATCAGATTAACATCTTGCCACAGTCAACAGTTCAGGTAATATACATTCATTAGTGAAATTGCCTGTGCTTGAAGACACTTCATTATTTAGGAAACAACACTAACCGTTAGATTTATTTAATTTTAACCCTCAACTAGCCACAGGACATTTTTCAAAAACTGATTTATTTTTTTTATGGATTAGACGTGTGCACATGTGTGTGATAAAGGCCTGAGGCAGCTAGATCCAATGGCTCACTTGCTATTGTTTGCTGATCTGTTGTGTCTTGCAGGGTAACAATTTTGATGAAGATTGTGCAATTTGTCTTGAAACCCCAACCTCCGGAGACACAATACGCCACCTCCCTTGCTTGCATAAATTTCACAAAGATGTAAGCATCTTTTTATCTTTGCTACTCATTATTCATTTCCTTTTTAAACCACCAAACCAAGCATCCAACTTCTTTTCTCCCATTCTTGCAGTGCATTGACCCATGGCTTAGAAGACGAACATCATGCCCGGTATGCAAGTCATCAATCACTTGATTAGGAAGTGGAATTTTGTTGCTCCACATCTTTTTGCTGTGAACGACACCAAATCTGTGAGCAGTGGTATTCAGGGTGTCAAGGTAAAAATCACAAACACACTTGTAGTGCATTGACACTATTTTTGGCTGCAAATTTGTGATCGAAGGGAAAAAAACTACCCCTGCTCTAGTTTTGTTTCACTGGAGTTTGTGGATGTGAAATCTGCTTTGGGATTAAACTGATGATAATGTATGCATGATACTTTTTGAATTGATTTATGGTCATGTTCGAAGTAGCCTGTTGCTTGGGATTGAATCAAACCAAGTCTTGTGCTTCAGAGCAATTGCAGAGTCATATATTAGATTTTAATGAAAGCCAATGTGTAACGGACAGCATCAAACTTGACCAACGGACTTGGCTTGTCATTGTTGGGAACCAGATGTCATAAGCAAGCTGCAATATGGAACGTTTTGTCAGGTCCATTGTGGCTTTGTCATTTTGGGGCTTCAGTGGCAAGAGAACTCTCTCAACTGGTCCTCTGTCAAAATTCTGCTTTCCTGTCTCACAGACATGAGCTTGGAAGTTTTAGCCTAATGAACAAATGTAATTGTATTTTTACCCATATAGATGCTTGCAATTGATGTTTATCTGCTACTATCCCTATCTTCCATTAGCGTTGCTTAGACTTTATCAACTATCATGATGGGAAAAAAAAGAAAAGAAAAGCAAGCAATTTGACCTTGTGTTTTTCAATAATAGAAAATTTTCGTATATTCTTTATTGATAACCTAAAGGAGCAATGAAGATAGCAATTTCACAATGCTTTTTTTTTTAATAAAAAAATTGGCTACATTTTATGGGTTTCAACTGTTAAAGCTTAAATCTTTATAAATTTGAAGTAAGGATGCAATAAATAAAGTAATAATTGTAAAAATTGTGACATTATGAGCACAGTTTCACTCTCTCACATTTGATATTTAGTTTCACTTCTACTGATTTACAATTACCTACAAATAAAATAGTGGTATATGTTCATGTAAGCATGTCTTGAGGAGGAGCTGTATGAAAAATTCTGTCCTGCATGCATACCCTAAAAAATTAGGATACAATAAAAATTGTACCACATTTATGTTTTAATTCCTTCAATTCAATGTGATCAGATTTCAAATTAATGTGCTTGGAAATGACATAATGGTATGCACTGTACAACAAATTGACAAATCTGACAACCTGCAATATTTCACAGCATTGAAAATTTCACCAATACTCCAAACACAATCGACAACGAAGACTTTAGCCTGCAAGAATTGTGATTGGTTCAACATTTCTTGTGAAAATCGAGCTGTCCTTGGCTATCCAGAATTTAGTGTTCCTTGCCTAATGAAGAACAAAATTATACAAATAAATTTTTTTAAAAAAAAAAAAGTCAAACTACAGATTAAGACCACCCATTGGTGGCCTTTTGTGACATCTATGGTCAGCCATTACAGTCACAGGAATATTTCAGATCGTCTATGGCTGGCCAACAACTCCTTATGTATCACATTATTGAGATATGATCATACCGGGCCTAAAGCCCCACAACTCACATTATTACATTGCTTTGCTAGAGTTTCCAACCTCAGCTATAACATTGTTCGCAGTAATTTGAAAAGAATGAACGGTGGATTCTATCGAGCATCCTTCGATAGCAGGTTGTTGCTCTCAATCTTCCGAGCATTGCAGAGCTCATCAACCGAGTCACCTCTTTCGAAAACAGCAGCAGCCCCCATTCCTGTGCCTGCAGTTACGTTGCAACCAAGGGTCATAATCCATATCTTCAAGCAATCAGAACAGGAAACACACAAAGAAGAGAAAATAAAATAGCTAAAGGGGGAGGGAAAGAATGAGAGAGAGGACCTATGCACATCGATATGACACCAAAGCGGCAGTCTTTGCCACGACGCTTCATCTCATGCAGTAATGTGGCAACACATCGTGCTCCTATAGCAGACAAGTCATCTCATTAGAAATCATGAAATGATAACCGAGGCACTATTATAGCATATTCATAGGTCAAATATTAAAACCCTCTGCAAGAAGATCTCAAGAATGGGGTGTGTGACGTATTTACACTTACATACGACGAGCATAAGAAAAAGATTGAAACAGAAACAGCTACGTGCACCATATGGAAAGCATCATTAATAAGTTGAAATGCTTGTCAAAAATACCTGTGGCACCCAAAGGATGCCCAATGGCCATTGCACCTCCATTAACATTGATCTTTTCTGGATCAAGTTCTAGCTTCTTACGGCAATATACGAATTGGGATGCAAATGCCTGTGCAAGACCAAACCATTGGAACAGTCGTACGTTTTATAAGTCATTACAAAAACATAAAAGCTTATAGTGAGAGTTTTTCCCATTTCAGAAGTCTGAAGATCATACATGCTGAAAGTAGCAAAATCTCATAATAAAATATTACGTACCTCATTTATCTCAAAAAGATCAATATCATCAAGTTCAAGACCTGCAGCCTTGACTGCAGCTGGAATTGCAGCGGCAGGACCAACACCCATGATAGCAGGGTCTACACCAACAGCAGCAAAAGTCCTACAAGTGCATCACCAGCTAATCTTTGAATATTCAGTAAGAACCTCGACTTTTTTCTATTCTATTTGAAGGGGTCCAGCGATGAAACGGATGAAAAGTGTGGGATGCAGCATTCTAAGTGTAGATTGTGTCACAACAGGAGCTAATATAGGATTGTCCTAGGCAATCAGTGTGCTAAAACATCAAAAAGGTGAAAATGCCTTCATAGTATTTCAACTCAAAGGACAAATAATAACCAAAACTGCTTGGTGATCACAGCATGATGTCATCCAGATGAAAAAATTTATCAATCATTTTAAATGAAAAAATATTACTTATCAGTTACACCATGACTTGAATCCTTGATCTAGATTTCTGCCCAGAAACAAGTGGAAGTATTTGCTTGTAAACTATTTGCAAGGAGGACAGGATTGACATCCGCCCAACGCGAATAGCTTAACCAAGCATACTTTAGATTTAATTCAATAAACATGTTCTACAAATTACAAACCTGAATACACCAAGAATGGGTAACCCTTTTTGCATTGCAAGGCTTCTCTTCATCAAGAGGACAGCTCCAGCACCATCACTCACTTGGCTAGAATTTCCTATAGTACAACCACCAAAAGTAGTTACAATCACAACCAATATATTCCTCAAATAAAATTCACATGAGCAGCATTTTGAAATACCAGCAGTGGTTGTCCCATCTTTCTTAAATACAGGCTTCAGTTTTGCCAGATCTGACAATGTTGCATTTGGCCGAATTCCATCATCAACGGAGATCGTAACTGGTTTCTCATCTCCAGTTTTTGGATCAACAATCTGTTTGAATAAGTATACACATCAGTGGCATATATGCACAAACTCGTAAAAACAGTGAGTGAACAACACAAATAAGACATCCCAACTTTACTGACACAGCAATCAAAAAGTTGTACCTTGGTTGCCACAGGGATTATTTCCTCTTTAAATTTACCAGAAGCAGTTGCTGCAGCAGCCTTTCTATGTGAATCAACCTAACAGCACATAGTTAAGGTAATCAATAATGTGACTGATCACATCAGAAGAATCACCCTACAGACAGATCTATCCAACTCACCGCAGCCTGGTCTTGCTCCTGCCTTGTTACATTAAAACGATGTGCAACATTTTCTGAAGTAACACCCATGGGGAGTAGACAATTTTGGGCTTGTGCCATTGTCTTGACCTAATATAATTACAGCACAGGCTAGTCAGCACCTATGGAAATCCTACTAAGGAAATTACCTCCCCAAGAAAACTCATTGAAGTCCAAAATCAATATATAGAGAGAGTGAAAGAAAAAATTAGCATACTCTTGGATTGACTGATCCTTCCCATGCCATTGCGTTTGATGTCATGGATTCCAACCCAGCACCAATCCCTATTTGGAAGAGACATACATTTTAAAGAATGAATAAGAACGACTGAGGCATCACGATTGCAAACATGTAAGGCATCCTCCAAAATATATCACTCTTACCAATATCATAAAATCCAGCTTTAATAGCTGCAGCTACATCAGCAACGGCCTGAAGACCAGATGAACATTGCCTATTCACAGTTCTAATAGGCACAGTTTCTTGGCGAAGGAGATAACAAATATGTCAGCAATGGAAGGGAAAGAAGCCAAGAATTATAATGAATTCATGCAAAGATATGTACCAGGGAAACCAGCATAAAATGCAGCCATCCTACATTCACTTGCCCTTTGAGAGCCTGGTGCCAATACTGTGCCCACAACGATGTCTCCAACTTCACTTGGGTTCAGATTTGTTTTCTCTATCAATGCCTGTACCATAGAGTCATCACATCATCAGTGTAGACTATCCTAAATTTTATCAAACCTCAATTTAGATTTTGTAGTGAAGCCAACTCAACAGATTAGAAGATCAACAAAGACAACAAACCTTCAGAACAGGTGTGAGTAAATCATCAGGAAAAGTATCCTTGAAACCTCCCCTCTTTGACTTGCAAAGTGCAGTCCGATATGCACTGTACAGAGTGAAAAGAACAAACTGTAATATATACATACATTACTTTAAATAGCGTACAAATATTATATTTCAACAGCAGAGTTACTTACGCGACTATGACTACGTCATCCCCATAAACAGAGGTCCTATGGTATGCTGCACTATCCCCAGCAGCACAGACAGATGACTGGATGTGAAGAATAATGATTAATCTAGTGATGAAACAAAGGATGGCCAAGACATATATGCATACTTTAGTGCGTGTGCATTTCTATTAGTCATCAATTCACAATAAGAGGATAGAAGTCAACCTGACAGAGTATTCTAACTACTCAAATTGAAACCTCTATATCATATCCTACAAATTTTAACATGGGAAAAGGCTACTATGGACACCCCTAAAAAGGTGCATATGATATGCACCTCATAATAACACCACAACAATTCATCACTTTTACCACACAATGACATAACTTTTCTCATCACAAAAAGTACAACTTTTTGCTCACAATTACAGCAAAGTGACATAAATTTGTCATTTGAAACTTTAGAGTGCACACCATAAATTCGTCATTTATAAAATCATAACTTTCATACAATGTGCGTCTTTTAAGAGTGCACGCAGTAGCCTTTTCCTTTAACATCAGAGAATACTTAGATTATAGCTGTATGTCAAAAGGACAACCGATAAAAAAAATGGAAAGATCTATAATCAACATGACACACTAAATTAATCTTGATATTCGACTCCGCAACACAATTATCAAGAAACTCAATTTGACAGGGGAGACGTGCTTCCAATACAGGTACGATACTCTTTTGAAATTGTGGGAAACATTTTGGATACTTTTGGGAAACGATGAAGGGAAACTTTAAAAGAAAACTTGTAAGAAACTCGGCATAAACTATTTGAAATCTTAATAGATATTTTAAGAACTCATTTTTCACACTATGTTTGGGAACCTATGAAAAAAAAGAAAAGAAATGATTACTTAAGTTATAAAAGAAAAGAAATGAAATAAAATGAAATGATTATGATTTCTCTCCTTCTTGTTTGGATAAGTAAAAAATAAAATAAAAGAAACGACTGTGATTTCTCTCTTTGTTTGGTTAGATTTCATAAGATAAAAGAAAAGAAACTGTTTTATGTTATATTACCGAAATAACATAAAAGCCCTTGAGGACATGGGTGTCAATCATTTTATTTCTTTTATTTTTACAGGGATAAAATTGATATTATGAAAATATAAGAATCTATTGGTTTCTTTTCTCTCCCAATCTCTCCACTTTTGGGAAGATTGAATATGCGAGTCATAAGAGAAATGGATTTCTCTTCGTTTCTCCCTATTTCTCTCCACTTAAGTTATCCAAACAAGTAAGAGAAATATATCTCTCCATTTCTTTTCTTTTCTCTCCAAATCCTCAATGTGTTTTGAGAAATTTCATTAAGAGATATATAGAGTTCTTGGAAAATATTAGCAAATATTGGAATGCTATTTGAAAACATTCAACTAGAAATGAGTTAAAAAATTTAACAAACTACGTAAACTCAAAAACTTATAATCCATGAAGTATTCATTTAGGTTTCAAAAAGTCTTTTAAAAGTTTGCTTTTTGTTTTACAAAATTTTTCACAAAGATCTTTTAAGGATGTGTTTAGTTCAAGAATTTGGGGAGAGATTTAGAAAGGAAAAAGAAAAAAAAAGACAGTGAAATGTGAATAAAATATAGCAACATTTCACTTAATTTCACACTATGTTATATGGGGTCGGGGTGCAGGTACATGTCTAAAAGTCGGACTTATCAAATCATAAATTTAAGGGTACGCGAACTTGACAAAAAAATATCATATTTCTATATGAATAATATTAGAAATCCCAAAAATTCTATCAAAAGTTCTACCAAATATCTCATATGGTTGTGGGACCCACATTTTCCATGGGAGACATTTGGTAAAACTTTTAAAATCTCTAATATTTTTATTTTTATATTTTTAATCAAATATGTGAGATAAAATGGTACAATATGTAACTTATACTGTCGAAAAAGACACTTATAACAATAACGCAACAAAATCTCTTCCCAAATCCATGAACCAACCACCACCTAAATGTTTCGGTTGTGCTCCCCGCATCAATATGCTCCTATCTATAGCCCTTGTCTGTTTTAAAAGAATCTAGTTTGGGCAAAGGATTCACAGAACAAACATGAAACAGAGAAACACCCAAATCTTGATCAGTGAGTCCATATAACCTCAAGCCTTTTTTTTGTAAGCTTAATAATTAAGGCTTAGTTTAGAAAGTGGGTTGGCTTTTTGATTTTTTTTTGACTATTTTAACCTGGAGCTAAAAAGCCTGATTTGGAATGGGCTTTTAGCTTTTTTGACTTTTTTGTGAGAGAAAGAATATAATGATTATGAGTTAGATGTGATGTTTGTCTTATTGAGACTAAAAAATCTATTTTATTTTTTCGTGACTATTTTAGCCCCAAACCCACCTCCCAAACAATGCCTAAGGGCTATTTTGAGAAGATGGTTATAATCAGCTTTTTAGTGAAAAGTTGTTTATAAGCAGTTTTTTTTGTGAGAGACGAAGTGGGTTATAATCTGGGAAGTGAATTATAACACACTTCCCAAAATAGGCCTAAATACACAGATCAGTACACTCGAATTGATACAAGATTAATGCCTCATTCATGAGTACATTTTCTTTCAGGTCTGTTTGATTAGAAAGAAAATTTTATTTTCTTGAATAAATTTGATCAATATGAAATTTTTACAAGAAAATGATAGGAAAATTTAAGTTTAAAGCTTGGAAATCATGAAAGTAGCAAGAAATTTGTTTAAACCTAAATTAACCTTATCTATACCAGTTTTAACTGTTAACAACGCCTTTGTTAAATTTTTGTCATCATCTTTTCGTACTTATAGCCAGATGACATGGGTACCGGTAGTAAAACAAAATCTGCCAGATCGGAAACTCAATGAGAGAAAGAAAACTGAATTTGAAGGTCCAGAGAGAGAGAGAGAGAGAGAGAGTGTGTGTTTTCTGGGAAAAATTGAACACTGATTATAAATGATGGGCGAAAATGGAAATCCACATCAAGTCTTACACTTTCCTGTATTCCCCTGCGTATATTACAGGAAAAAAGAGGGGTTGTACGGGAAACTTAAATGTGAAAACTTTCACTCCAAAAAACAAACGTGAAAAAAAAATTGTTGTTTTTCTTCTTCTTCTTTTTTTTTTTTCTTCTCTTTCCCACACTTTCTATCACTCTCCCGCTAATGAAACGCACCCTAGAATATATCCAGATTCAACATCTAGATAAGATATCACATCAAATTCACCAAGTTCAAGCTACGAATAAAAACCAGACCTCAAACAAAACTCTCAAAATCCAATCCAATTGTGACGAGTCAAATCAAATCAAATCAAATCAAATCGGTGGGGAAAAAGAAAAAAAAAATGGAGATTGGGGACTTACTGAAAGAGAAGATTCGATGTTCTCGAGGGAAGAAGAGGTGGAAGAGGGACGAAGGTGCTGGAGCACAACTCTCTGTCTATCGATTGCTTTCTCCATCTCTATCTCTCTGTCTCTCTACAGGTAAGGGTGTATCGGCAAGAGTAGAAACAGAGGAAGAGAGAGAGATACACAAGTGTGTATATATAAACTGATATATAGGTGGGGAACGGAGGAAGAAGATATGGCGGTGTCTCTGATATTTCTGTTATCAGGAAACCAACGAGGAAGCCTTTTTTTCAATAATAATTTACACTAGCGCGTGTCTTCACTCGCTAAATGAGCTACTACTTTTTTTTTTTTTAGATTAAAATGAGCTACTACTTTAATGGCCCTGTTTGTCAGCACTTATTTTCAGTTTTTAGCTTAATTTAAACTGTTTTGATATGTTTGGTTTAGCTTATGCTTATAGCTTATAGCTTTGTGGAAGTCAGAAATCAGCTTATTCTGTGAGCTGGGCTGGATATATTTTGAGAATAAGTTGAAAATCAGCTTAAACTGAAAGTTATAAGGTATAAGCTGTTTGGGCATAAACTATAAGCAGTCTCCCACAACTCTGCCAAACAGGGCCAATGGGCTTTAATAAGTGATTTGGAAGTTTAGTTAAAAAGTTGATTTTTTAGTTTTTTTTTTTTTTTCCATTAAAAATATGAGAGTTGATGTGATTCAAAATGGGTTAGTTAACTTTTCAAATTGTCTCAAAGTCTAAGCCTCGTTTGTCAATTATATATTTTAATCAAATAGTCACTATAAGTTATCAAATAACTCTCTTTATTTTTCTGTATATTTTTTTGTAAAAAATCAAAAAAATTATTAAAATAATATTTTTCCAAATGAGGCCTAAAAGGTTATTATAGTTTATTTTAATTTAATGTGTTAGACAATTTAATGTAATTTTTACTTATAATTTATTAGGCATAATTTTTACTTATAATTTATTAGGCATAAATAATTTAAATAAGTTAAATAAATTGATTATTTAAAAATTAAGAAGGAAATACTTTTAATTTTTCTTTTTAATTATTAAATTTCTACTTAAAAAAAGTTTTACTAAACATAACCAATATATGTCCTTTTCTTTTCTTTTCTTTTTTTTTCTTTTGGTCCAGATTTTATGTGGGATAAATTACACTTATTTCCTTTCTAAAAAATTACATTTATTTCTCTTTTGAAGTTTAAAAACAAAAATACAATTAATTTTACATTTATAATTAAACTGATATCACTTTCAGTATGACTAAAACAATTAAGACTAATATAGATCGTAACTGTCTCACTTAAATAAAAATATATAAATATATATTGAAAATGTTAAAAGTAACTTTTAAGACTATTATTAGCATTAACAAAGTGTTTCAAAAAATATATATATATATTAAAGTGTTTTGAGATATGTGAAAAGTATATTAAGATTATAAATTCATTGCTATTTTGTAGTGCTTATGTCACACCCTTAAAATTATCATTAAGCAAAATCCTAATTTACCCTTTTATATTAACTATCATATGTTGTAATAAAAATTATATGTGAGATAACATGAGAAATTACATGTGAAAATTTGAGATAAAATATTTTTCTAATATTTTAAAAACTTTTTTTACTTAATAGGAGGTAGGATAGGATAGTAGTCCGTGTAGCTGTCTTTTAGGACAGTAAGAAGGCAGAGGTTCCGAGTTCTAGTCGATGGAGCGACTATGACTCTTTTATTGTAATCTAATTTACTAATCCACTAACATCCTTTCGTGTGGGGAAAAAAAAATTAATAGAAGGGATCGTGGGCAATTAATTCACAGAAATTTTCTTTCATTTATTAGCATTTATTTATCATCAAAATTTTACTTGTTTATTAGATTTGACTAAATATCCTTAAATGTTGATTAAATATAGAAAACTTCGATTTTACATTTTAATTATTTTTAAAAAAACAATCTCAGCGTAGTTAAAAAAATCTATTTTATTCACTTATATGAAAGAAAACAATTTGTAATTAATTTTTTGTGAAAAAAAATCATTAGATTTCAATAAAAATACGATAGCTATAAATTTGATGAAGGATTTAGAATTTTTTTGATTTGATATAAGTTTGATGAAATAATTAAAACTTATTTTTAATTATTGTTCATCAAATTTAAATTTGAAAGAATGATTAAATGAAATATTGGAGACGCTTGTATGAATGTTGTTTGCCACAAGATATTTTTGACATTTTTTATATTTTTTTGTATTTTTTTTTTCGTGTTTGGTATAATGAAAAATGAAAATGTTTGGTAAATATTTTTCACGGTAAACAGAAAAAGCATATATGGGTAGAAAATATTTTTCACTTTTAAAAGATGAAAAACATTTTCCGAATTAAAATTTTACTAATATCACCATACTATCACCACCACTCCTGCTTCCACCATCGCGCCACCATCATCATGACCACTACCACCATCACTGTTGCTATTGTCACCACCACCCCATCACCATGCCACCAACATCACCTCCACCTTCGTTCCACCACTACCACCACCAAACAAAGCAAAATATTTTCTATCTAAACAAAGAGTTATACTAGAGATCCCAAATAAATTATCAAACAAATTATCAAATCTCTCACGTGGTTTGATAATTTGTTTGGTAATTTACTAGAATCTATAGCATTTTCCCTAAACAAATGGAGCGGTAAAGTGTACAATGTTGATTGTCATAATTAAAGGAGTTGAATTTCAACTCGTAATTTAGACAGGAGGATGTTACCCTAGAAATTTGTTGTTTTAATGATTTGGACAGTTTATTTTGTGAGATTCCTTGTGTATATTATTTTCAAAAAATAATTAAGTCGATCTGATAATTGTAACATATTAAATTTATTGTATTTATGTCAAAACAAAATAAGCATATATATTTTTTTAAATAAACTATTTATTTAAAAAGTGATTTAATTTTTTGAGTAAATGAGATATACGAAAGACTGTATAAAATAAACAATTCGAACAACACTCTCATATCCATGATTTGGACCGAAATCCAATTATAATTAAAAAAAATCAACCATTTGATATTAAAAAAGATAAATTACAAATACATCTACTGACATTTACTTAAAATAAGATTTGTCCAATATAATTTTAAAAATTACATTTCATCCATTGAAATTTATAATTTCATAACAAATTATTCATATTTCATTAATAAATCATCAAGTCAATTAACAGTTATTAATGATGTCAAAAATTTATTTCAATTAATAATTTAATTAATTTTATTATTGTATATAAGAACAGTTAAAAATTTTATTTTTTTTTAATTAATTATGTTAAATAAATTTTTTTTGACAAAGAGATATTTATAATTTTTCAAATTACATAAGGTAATATATATTTTATATAAATCTTAAAGAGTGCATTTATATTTTATCCTAAAAAATATATATAAAAGTTATAAGTATAATTAACTTTATTTATTGATCTTCTTAACATGTTTATTCATTGTTGCAAAGTGGTGTTTTGAAAAAATAATAAAAAATTGATTTTTTGACTTTTTAATTTTATTTTTTTTTTTGCTTAACGTGGAAAGTAATGTTACTCAAAATTTGTAAAAAGTTAACTTTTAGCTTTTTTTGGTCCATTTCCAAAGGGTATGGCTTCTGTCTAGTCTTTAATCGGATTGGACCGTGTTGTTGGGCCCGTGGGGGCCTATCACGGGTCCCGTTTTGATAATCTGAACCGTCAATGTGTAGAACTGATCGAGTACTATATAATTATAAAAATTCACGTTAATCGGATATCGATAGCTATGTGATCAAATCAGTTTTGTATAAAAAAAATGAACGGTGAATAAATTAACAGTTGACAAAAATTTGTTTTGATCATATAGCTATCAATATCCGATTAACGTGATTTTTTACAGGCATATAGTACTCGACGAGTTCTACATATTGAACTGTTTAGATTATCAAAATGGGACCCGTGATAAGTCTCCACGGACCCAATAACACGGTCCAGTCCGATTAAGGACTGGACAAAAACCATTCCCCTTTCCAAAACACCCCAAAGAAAGAAAAAGGGTGTTAGAATGCACACACTCGGGAAGTGTGATTAGGATTAGGGCTATGTAAAATATCGTTTAATCCGTAAAAATTGTATCAATCCGCATTGATCTGCATTGCTCTAACCGTTAATTGCAGTTTAAATTTTAAAATTTATAATCCGCCTTCCAAACCGCTCCGTTCCGTTATAGTTAATATATATATATATATTTTAACCTCCAATAAAATATCAATATAAAAATGAATGTGAAAGAGATTTAAGATATAAAATTTATTACAAATTAATTGTTATATATAGAAACATATTATATAAAATTATTTTGTATTATATATATTATATACATTAATATTATATATTATGTAAATATATAATAATTAATAAGAATATTTCTCAATTCGTCAAACCGTTTAAATTCCAATTTACCAATCGGATAATTCACCTACTTGTTATTCAATTCATAATTGGGTAAATTACATTTACCTCCCCTGAGGTTTCTGACAAATACAGGGACCTCCCCTGTGGTTTGAATAATTACAGTAACCTCCCCTACTTTACCTGACAATGTCAAGATTCCCCCAAAATTTGACCGCCGTTTATGGACCTAGCCGACCCTGCTGATGTCATCAACTGTAAACACAAAAATACCTAAAATGCCCTCAAGCGCCTATAATGCCTATAATGTAAATACTAAAGTGCCAAATGTAAACACTTAATTTTATTTTTTTTATTTTAAATATATATTTTTTATTTAAATATTTTATTTTATTTTGTAAATATTTTAATTTTTTAATTTTAAGATTTTAAACTCAAAATACAATTTCACACTCAAATCGTAACTAAACACATAACTCAAAACTCAATTCAAAAATTATTTTCAAACCTCATAACCAAACACATAACTCGAAACTCCACACTATTTTCAAAACTCTACACTCAAATCATAACAAAACACATAACAAAAAAATTAAAATATTTAAAAATATATTTGTAAAATAAAATAAAATATTTAAAATAAAAAAATTAAAAAAAAATAATATTTAAAAAATATATTTAACATAAGTTTGTATTTTTTTAAGTTTGTGTTTGGTTATGAGTTTTGAAAATAATTTTTGAATTGACCAACACAAGCATAAAGCTCAATTCAAAAATTATTTTCAAACATTATACCCAAACACATAACTCGAAATTCCACACTATTTTCAAAACTCTACACTCAAATCATAACAAAACACATAAAAAAATTAAAATATTTAAAAATATATTTATAAAATAAAATAAAATATTTAAAATAAAAAAATAAAAATTTTAATATTTAAAAAATATATTTAACATAAGTTTGTATTTTTTTAAGTTTGTGTTTGGTTATGAGTTTTGAAAATAATTTTTGAATTGACCAACAAAACCATAAAACTCAATTCAAAAATTATTTTCAAACATTATATCCAAACACATAACTCGAAACTCTACACTATTTTCAAAACTTTATATTTGGTTAAGACTCTATGAGTTTTGAAAAGATTTTTGAAAATTTCTAATTGGAATTGTAATTCTAAAAGAAAACCAAACATGTTTCTAAAAAAAATATTTTTTCGGAACATGTTTGTACTCAAAACTCAATTTAAAAATTATTTTCAAAAACTCATAACCAAACACAAATTTAAAACTCAATTCAAAACTCAAAACCAAACTTTTTCCAAAACTCTATTTTAAAAGAAAAAATTAAAAAAATATATTTTATTTTTTAAAATTATTTTTAGAGTCATGATTTGAGTGTGGAGTTGTATTTTGAGTTTTGAGTTTTGAAAAGAAAAAATTTATTTTGTTATAAGTTTTGAAATTTTTCGAATTTATTTTTTTAGGGTAAATATTTTATATTTTAAATATTTTTTATTTATTTTAATGTGCATTATATTTCATACATTTATGTGTTGTATTTTTTAATATTTTAAATATATTTTTTAAATATTAAAATTTTTTTAAAAAATTATTTTTTATTTTAAATGTGTCATTTTTAATATAAATATTTTTAAATTATTTTATTTTATGGTTGTGTTGGTCAAAGCAAAGGGTTTTTTCGTCTTTCACTTTATGGCAGTGATGTTCATCTTGAAGAAAAGGGTTTTTCGGCTTTTTGCAGGCAAAGCAAGGGTAATATGGTCATTTTATATAAAATACTAACGTCGTTTGTGCAAAATAGACAGAATGGGGGAATCTTGACATTGTCAGGTAAAGTAGGGGAGGTTACTGTAATTATTCAAACCACAGGGGAGGTCCCTGTATTTGTCAGAAACCTCAGGGAGGTAAATGTAATTTACCCTTCTATATACTGTTCTATGGGTACTTTGCGCTTCTCTCATCACCTGCTTCATATACTAGATAGAAAAAATATATTTGTTTGTCATCAACAAAAATAAAAAATTTAAAAAATGTTTGCATGTCATGGGTACTACATATATACCGAAAATGAGGAATGAAAAACAAGTGTTTCATCTAAAATTCTCTCATCACTTGCCTAGGTTGCCCTATATATTAACTAAAATATATGGGTATATACATATATATATATATATATATATGAAAGAACGTTGAGTACATGTTTTCAATAAAATATAAGAGTTTTGGTAATAAATCCTTCTATTTCAAATTTTATTGCCAAAAGGACAAGACAAAAATATTTGATTCATTAAAGACAAAGTTTAAAATATTTAAAAAATATGACAATAATACCCTTAACTTCTATTATTTTCTTAAATTAGCACAACCACCACCGACTATTGTCTGCCATCACCGACCACTGCCGGCCACTGTTAATCACCCCGGTTGCTGATAATTTTTCGGCAATCACTGTTGGTTTGACGAAATTTTCCGACGAGATTTTTACTGTTTACTTTAAACATATAAATAGTAAATTTTTGCCATTGTTATCACTAACCACCACACTTACTATAATTATTACCATTATTCATATGGCTATTAAATGAGCAATCAGTCAGAACATTGAACTAATAAAGTTAACAACAAAATTTTACTCTTTGAACGTACTAAAATAACATTTTTGTTTAAGATCTCAAAATCAATATTCAAACTGATATTAACAACAACAAAAAATGCACTAAAATAAAAATATATACATATAGAGAGAGAAAAAGAGAAAAAATAGAGAGATAGAGAGATAGAAAGAGCATATATATTACCTTAGATATGTTTCAAACCAAAGTAAAATTTTACTGTCTAAAAAACAGAGCTTGATGAAGAGATAAAGAGAAAAAGAGGGAGAGAATATTGATCTGAGACTTGGAGGCTAATGATGACGATGGTGGTTGCCCGTGGTTCAATGGCATCGAATAGCGCTGGTGGTTGAGATGGTGGTGGTCAAACGGTAGTGGTGGTGGCGGTACCGGTGCTGGTGACGAGCAACGTCGATAGTTGAGACGGTGTTGGTGGAGACGATCAGAGCCAGCCCTGGACATAGGCCCACCAGGCCATGGTTTAGGGCATCTCAAAATAGACCTAAAAAAGGGTGCCCCCTCTTATTATAGTTTAATGTAATATATTAGGTATGTTTTAAGTCCAAAAAAATTTAAAGAAAGCCCAAACTAACGTAAAATAAATTAACCCTTTTAAAAAATTAAAAGGCCCATTCAAAATTAAAAGGGCCCATTCTCTCTCTCTATTTAATTTCTAACCCTAACTCTTAATTCAATTTTTTCAAAAATTTGAGAGAAGCAGTACAAGAGAGCACTAACGAATTTCTTAAGAATTCAGAGCAGCAATACAGCACAGGTAGGTCTTTTTGTCTATCCAATTAATTAAATATTTATCTTGTCTTTTGCTTAATTAATTAAATTAGATTATGCAAGTATGACTAATTTATTTGCTTCTAAAAATGCAAGAAGAGCGAAGAGTAAGTGATACTTATTAGTTGTTATAATGTAATGTTAAGTATTTTTTGTGATTTTGACACAAATCCTTTGTCCTTTACCTTCAAATTTTTTTTCCGTTGAATGAAAAAAAAATATTTGTAGGGCCCCAAATGATCTAGTAATATTTATTAGTTGATTATCGACTTTAAATCTCAGAAATCTCAAAGCCGGGCCTAGAGATAATGGAAACGATGGTCGTCATGATAGTCATGGTAGTGGAGATGATGATGGTGGTGGTAGTGGGAGTAGTAGTAGTAGTAGAGAGAGCTCTTAGACAGAGATAGAGAAGAAAGAAAGAATTGAGAGAGAGATGACAAACTAATGGAGAGAAAAAGGAGAAACATATAGAGTGAGTGTGTAAAAGGGTAAATTTGTCATATAAAATATAAATTTGAAATTTTTTGTCTTTCTTACAAAATTTTTTTATTTTGAGGGAGTTTATGAGCCAAAAAATTATAACTTGTCCTTTTCAAGAAAAAGGGGTTCTAGGAAAGAGTAATGGCAAAAAATTCCTAAAATGGGGTATTGAACTACATGTGTATATATATATTGTCATAAAAAAATACATATTTGTCTATTGCATGTTTGGTATAGTAGTGTATTTGCACCGCGTGGATACTAACATCAAAATAATGGTCATTGTATACGCAACAAGTTTGAACGAGTTTGAATTGAATTATGTCATACAGAAGGTACAAAAATATTATTAAATTACACTTTATGAATAATTAGCCTGTATCAAAATGATCAGGTTGAATAAAAAAAAAAATTACATAAAAATAGTTTATATATATTACATTTTATATAAATATATATATATATATATACTTTCTCATCAGTTATGCTATAGAAAAGAGGAATGGTGAGTACAAATTTTCTGTAAAGTGCATTTGAACCACATGTACAATAACTTTACACATTAATTACATTTCATTTTTTTCATAATTTTTCTTATATACACATTATAGTTACACTAACATCAAAATGATGGTCATTAACAAGTTTGAATTGAATTATATCCTACAGAAGGCACAAAATTAAATTTGAATCACTTAAAAAAAAAAAAAAAAAAACACACACACACATTTGGAAGCTTGAATTCAGGTACTTGACTTTATTGTTTTCAATTTTCCGTGTAAATAAAATTCATTGTCTTTATTGAAAATTCGAAACCAACTATAAATTACAAGAGAAAAGTTAGGGATCATGAAAATGATCATGAAAGATTTATAATCTTTAGATTACCTTGATTAATGTGTGGTACTTTATTTTAAGTGTAATTTAAGAGTCACAAAACTTTCATGATTATTTTCATAAAAAGTTTTTCATGATACCTAACATTGCTGAAATCACAAACCTTGCAGAAGATGATAGAAATGGGTTTTGTGGCAGCAAACAGGGCTGCAAAGCCCTATACTAAGTGCCCCCAGTCCACTATACAAAATTACTCAAAGAAGTGCAATGCTTTTACTTGTTTATTTATTTTTGTCAATGGTTAATAGAGTCAGATTACCATAATGGATCTATGTTAGTACATTAATTCGAACTTAAAATCTCATCTCACTGGTATTTAAAAGTATCTTTCATGATCATGTGGGCTATAAATCGGGTCAAAGTGCAATGCATGGTAGTGTTTTTTTTAAGGCCCATTATTGTTTAATTTGTGGTAGTGGTTTCTTATAAAACAAAAATTAATATTTACTTAAATTGGAGGAATTGTACATTTGCTTCATCATATATATACTTATTTGTCTTATCAATTTATGTTTATTCATGTGAAATACAAAAATGAAACTAAAGTATTGATGCATACAAAAATAAAATAAAATGTCACACTTTGTTGAGTTTGAAATTTTCAAAATTTAGAATTAAAAGTGTGAAATTTAATTTTCAAAATTTCAGTTTCTGATACTATAAAATTTCACACTTTTTTGAAATGTAAAGAAAAAGAATTTGTGAATTTCACAATATCAAAAAAGAAAATCATTTTCAATCATGAAACTCCCACCATGCAATACGTAAATAACATCAACCAAGCAGTACACTCAATTACACACACCTATTGTCTCACCTAATCACAAAGTATCTTAAAAAAATTATTAAATGAAAACAGGAGAGAATTTAAAAAAAAAAAAAAAAAAAAAAAAAATCAATGTGAAAAGCAGAAATGGGCAATTACATGGGACAATTTGGACAAAAGGGAAGAAAAAAAATGCACCATATAAGTGTTCTACGTTGTGTAGTTTATAATAATAGCATAAATAATAAAAATGACACCCAAAAAAAAAAAAAAAAAATCATTAAAAAAAAATCACCATCGCTACCTTTAGATCGTCAAAAAGGCTTTGTCACCACTAGTTTCTTTTACAACAGCCGTCATCACCATTAGTTTCTCATTATTTTTTAGTTTCAAATCTCTTCTGCTTGAATTGAAATTTAAATAAAAATTTTAAAATTACCTTAAGTTTTTTTTTATAATAATTTAAATTATTAAAACGAGACTTATAATAAATACTTTAGATTCCAACAACACTTTTCAATTTAAATTTAAACCAAAAGTAAAAAATCCAATTCAATTTAGGAGAATTACATGTAGGTAGGAGAAGAGGAAAAAAATTACCAATATATAGAAGGATACAAGTGACACTTACACTCTTATAATTTTTTATTTATACCCTACTATAGATACACTTATGCCCCATACATTTATAATTTTTTTCCTAAACTGCGAGTAATTTCCCTTTCAACATAATGTGCTATGTTTAACGGGACGCGCTATAACAAAAACACATTTTAGTGATACTATATTAGTGGCATGTTTTTAAAAAATGTTACAGAAAGAATATTTGGTGGCATATTTTAGAAAAATGTCACAGAGCCACAAACATACAAGACTCTAGTGGTATTTCAATAAAAAAAAGTGTCACTTCACTACAACAAAAATGTGATTTAATAGGATCAATTTTATGATATTTTATAAAAGAATGACACAAGAAATTATTTTAATGACATTTATCAAAAGATGCCACTAAAATTTAGTAGTAATGACATTTTTTTTAAAGTATCACTAAACTAGATAGATGTAAGTTACTTTTTATGGCATTAAGTGAAAAGTGTCATAAACAAATATTTTATGGCATTTTGAGAAATGTCACTAAACCAAAAAATTTCTAAGAGCATCCCTAACGGTTCACCAAATCTTTCACCAAATCTGAGTTAAAAAAAAAACCATTTTCTCAGTCTGATACAGACTACTCCAATGGTTGTCATAAAAGCAGGGATTGACCAATTAGTGTATTTTTTTTTTTTTTTTTTTACCTCTTTGAACCTTTTGACCTGTTTGAACCAACCTATTTGCAAGGGAACCGATCGGCCGGTCGGTCAATCGGCCGGTCAACCGACTGGTTGACCGGTTGGTCTCCCCCAACGGTCACACACAGTAAATTGGTGAAATCTTCCCCCTGTTCTTACTTTGATGAAAAATTTGGTGAATTCTCGCTTTGATACCAATTTGATGAAACCATTGGAGCTGCAAAAAGTGACTTTTTCACCAAATTTCAAATCTGATGCAAGGTTTGGTAAAGGGTTGGAGATGGTCTAAGCTATTTAATGTTAGTTTTTGAAAAAACAAAAAATGTCAATATACTTCCAAAATTTTTTAAAATGTACAAAATAAATTGAACTCAATATAACATGCTATCAATTGGACCAATTTGAAACAAAATAAAAAATTCAAGGTTAAAATCGATTCAATTAAAATTACAAAACTAAAATAACACAATAGCTAAAATAGAGGGACTAATAGTGTAATTTGCCCTAATTGTTAGCATTTTTTAATGACAAATATGCATATAAGTGACATATGTCATTTTTTTAGAGGCAAAATAATAAATTTGCTCAACTCGGTAAGTTAATCTAAACAAATTCAACGATCATTTTTCATCAAAAATACTGACGGTATTATTAATTAGACCAAATTGACACAAAATTAAAAATTAAAATTGATCTAAATAAAAATACAAAGATCAAAAATAATATTTATTTATTTATTTAAAATGTGAACAAATTTATTTATAAAGAAATAAATAAATTTTTGGTAAACTACTTGTAGCGACCTTAATTTTTCTTAAGTCATTATTTATTATTATTATTACTTTTTTTTTGGCTTTATTAATTGCGTGGATACATGAAAATTTAATGTGATATTTAATTATATATAATTAATCTGCATATTTATATGTTTTATATATATATATATATAAAGGTGTTATATATAGGGGAATTTTTTTTAAAGTCTCTGGTATTAAGATTTTACAGCATAAAGGACACTCAATATTTTCATAATGTCTAAGGTCCCTCAAGTTGATCCAGAGAAAATTGATCTAGAGAAAATTGGTCCAAAGAAATTTCTCTCCAGTGAAATTCTGAAAATTTCTCTGGACTTCGGAATTTCTCTCCAGAGAAATTCTGGATTTATCTCCAGAAAAATTTTGAATTTCTCTGACTTCGGAATGTGTTTTAAAGAAATTTCTCTGATTCAGAATTTATCAAATGTATTTTCATAATGTGTTTTAACCAAATTTCTCTGACTTCCGAATTTATCTCCAGAGAAATTCTGAATTTATCTCCAGAGAAATTTTGAATTTCTCTTGAACTGATATTGATGTTTTATGGCAGGGTAGGAAAATACAAAGGCTGAATGCTTGTATGATGATAGGGAGAATCAAGTAAAACAAGGACAAAGCATTGCAAATTCGTCCACCAAATTTCTCTGGACGTTGGAATTTCTCTCCAGAGAAATTCGGAATTTCTCTGGATAATCTAAGCACAATGGGAGCTGTTTGCTCGGCTGGGACGACTATGAAGAAAAATCCAGAGTTCCGAGAAAAGAATTCGGGATTTTCTGGGAAACTCAAGTCCATGAGGAGCTTTAGTAAGCATACGGATGATTCTTATTCGTATTCAAATGTTGACGGTTTCGAGAACCCTTCACAAAATTTTGATTCCGGCGAGCTTCGATTGTCCATTTCTCGTGAACTCAAGCCTTCTACATCTGCTAGGACGTGCTTTTGTGAAACATAATTGTTCGAGAAAATGGAAGATAAGAAAGATGGCGTTGTGGTGTGGGTTGCTCGTCGAAGAGGCATTTCAACCTATCAGGATTCTGGTTTCAGATCTGGAGTTGAGGAAGATATTTCAAGGTATAGTAATGACTTTTCAACTGAGCAAGTCTTGAACAAGAAATTCTGCTTTGATCAATCAGAGACTCCAGCCTTTGTTCCGTGGAGAGAATGCAAACTCGTGTCATTGCGACAACTTAACTTTGTTGGGACTTCTGGAGCAGGACAAAGGGCAAGCAAGTGGAACTGTATGATAATGTTGTATAGAGCAGCAACGGCTGGAGGAAACCCGAAGCAGAGCTGCTTGAAGAAGAAGAACCTGGGTCTCTTGAGAGAGAGAGAGAGAGTAGGCTCAGATTTTCTTCAACGAGAAATTATTTGGTGGATTGACTTGAGAGAGTTAATTTTCTCTGTGATATATTGGTGTGGAAGTTAAGGGACCTTAGACATCATAATATAATATGGTGGATCTCTTCCATCACTAAAATTGGGAGAAGGACCTTAGACCAAATTTCCCTTATATATATTGATTTTATATAGCATATTTATACATATTGTATTTATATAATAAAATATAATATAATAGTTATTAGATTATGGCAAAAAACAAAAGAAAGGTTGTGCCTGTAAAATAAAATATAAAAAAAAATGGGGGGAAGGGCTACGCCTGTGTGAACCAAAACAAAAAACAAAACAAAAAAAAGAGAGGGCGAGAGAGAAAGTCGAAAGAGAGTCGAGAGAGAGAGAGATGGTCGAGTTCTAAGAAAGGGAACAGAAAACAAGAAAAGGTTTTATTTTAGTGATTTCGTTAATTTTGTAAGTACTTCTTGATTTTTAAAAAAATAATTGTGAGCGTAAAATTCACTTTTCCTGATTTATATTTATCCTGTTGTTTTTATTTATTTAATGTTGGTTTGATATTAAACTTGTATATAGATGATAGATTGATTTCAACTATTTTGGTTAGTTTTGTATATAAGGTTTAGGGTTTTTATATGTATTTATTTTATGATTGTAATTACACTCATGAATATATTAAATTAAAATAGATTAAGAACTCATAGATAAATTCTGAATACTCTACCATACCTCCATGAATTGTTGTTTCATTTGAGTGCTGGTGAGAAAAAGTATATAAAAAAAAGTAAGAATTATGAGATTTATTTCAATGCCTTAGGTTCGGCATTATTATGTTTGTTCCCATGAGTAGATGATGGATTGTGTATATATATTGTTACCTCGTTCTTAGGAGTAGACGAGTGCTTTAATTTACACGCGTATGTATATGCTAACCGTCCGGGAAGTGTAGGTCAAACTCGGGTTGATATTCTCGTGTAAGTTTGGTTTCGAAGCGATGTTAGGTATACAGGAGGCACATGGGATATATGTGTAGACCAGAAGTGAAGGGTAGAAGTGGTGGAGTTAAGGTATAAAGAATTACATATGAATTTATTGGTATAGCTTGAATTGTTTTGATTTGTACATCTCGAAAAATAGTAAACGACCTCAATAAATTATGAAATTTGGGCAAAGGCATGTATACGTAATTCTAGACAACTTTTGTATTTTAAATTTTTACTAAAAAAAATGATTAGAACTTGTAATCGGATAATTTTGGTTACAATAGTTTTTATTCATTTTAACAATGTAGATTTTAGATGTTGTTTTAACCCACGAAACGAGTTCATTTTTATTGATTTCGTGTAAACTGAAATAAAACATTATTCTGAACACTTTTTGTGTTTTGAACTTTTTCGAAAAAAATCATCTTAGGGCAATTTTTTTTCATTTTCAGCTTCAAATTTTTCGGTCAAATTCTGTCTAAGTTCTTCTATCAAGTTTTTCTCTCAACCTACTCACTTTATACTAAATTCATTTTGCGAAGCCTTTTAGAAAATTTGATTCTATACAACTTTTGTTCTTTGAATTTTGGTCAATTCGAATTATTTAAGCATTAAGTGGTATATTTTTGTACTTCTTCAGTAATTTACTTATGATTAAATTATACTAACTTTATTTATTGCAGAATGGTGGTCTTACTAAATTTTTTTATGCAGGGCTAACCCACCATATTTATTTTTTATTTTCATTATTTTTTTTATATACTCAATTTATGTTTAGTTGTGTACGGGTAAGAAACTAAATGTCACCGTATCTCGGAAAACTATCCTTCATCTTTGTGCGAGTGGAACTATTTGTCTTGTCCCGTAATAAGAATTGTATGTACTTTTGTTTGTATCTGGTGGACACGTGTGTGTCACATCTTGTACTCATATCAGTATACTTGTATACTGACTCGTTTTGTATCTTGGCATCTCATAACAAGAATTAAATGTATTTTTATTAATGTTTTCCTACACATATATATACATACATATATCTATGTATATAATTAAATATACTTTTGTTTGTGTGCGTGTTTGTAAAATTAATAGGTTCAAATTTGATTAGGTCACAATAGCTTCTAGTTCTCTTGACATGGCAGTTCGACATCAAGTATGGTCTTTGTCATCGATACAAGATGCCTCTCTTACTCAGGTACCCACTAAGAGCTAATCATATATATGTGACGACCCAGACTTGCTAATCGCGATTTTAATTAATTAATTATGTGTTAATTCTAATTTAACTAAGTGCCTAGTAAATTAATTTGTGCATGTCTGTCCAAATTAAAAAAATTACCTATTAATGTTACAACTTTGAAACTGAAATTGACAATATTATTGGGTGCACAAATTGAAATTGAGTGCATGGATGGACTCATGGGAATTTTTGGAGCCATTTGGGAAGTTTAATTGAAAATTGATTCAGTTTACTAAAATTGTCTGTGATTGAATTGAGCCTTAATTGAAACTATTAATTATGTTCCTACAAGTTAATTATGTGATTAAGTATTATCGATTGTTTTGAGATTTATTGACTTGTATTGTTTGAATAGATAGGTTAGAATAAAAATTAAACCTGTCTGATTCGCTAATTTTAACAAGTTAGAATTAAATAATTGGATAAGAATTAGAGCCTAATTCACCTTAGTATAATTTAATTTAGTGTAATTCAGATCATAAAATGATGAGAATTAATTTAAGTGATTGAATTTGATTTATATTAATTAATGTGATTTATTATTAGCTTAAGTTAACTTTGAAGAATAAGATGACATATATATATATATATATAAAGAAAAAGAAATGAATAATAAATAAATCCCACTCATCAATGGACTAAAGTAGAGAACTTGTGGGGCTTCTCATGCAATACATGTAGAGAGAGAAAGGGAAAGTAAACATTTGAGAGTTCACCAAAGATTAGAAGAAGAAGAAGAAGAAGAAGAAGAAGAAGAAGAAATTGAAGAGAGCGTTAGGAAAAACACATTCAAGACAACTCAAATTGTTCACTCTAGGTAAGAACTCCTCTCTTGAATCTTATGGAATGGAAGTAATGTACTCATAACTTAAGGAAATTCAAGAATGTTTAAAGAATTCATAAGTTTATTTAAGATTTGTTGATATAGATAGAAATTGATACATGCATGGCAAGATTCTTAATTATTCTTGATTAAACATTCATGTACTTGCATGAACCTCCAAATTGAAGAGAAAACTCCATGGGAATTGAGAATTTAAGGCTTAATATGGCAATGTTTATGATTATACATTACAAGTCTTGTAGTAAAATTGGAGATGAGAATATATGATCATAGAAATAAGAAATTAGATACATTAATTTTTAAACCTTACCATGCATGGCATAATTCTTGAATTTCATGGTCATCTATGTATTTTCTTGTATGAGTTTTCAAAGTTGAAGGGAATGTTTTATGAGATTTGAAGATTGAAGCTCAAAGATGGAAAATTGTATGAAGTAGCATGATAATTCAAGCCTTAATTGAGAATTAATTAAACTCAATTGAAATTGAGTTAGACTTAAGATTATGGAAATAAATGTGAAGATTAATTATTTGGGCCTTGATTTGCTTGAAAATGGAGTTGAAATTGCAAAATGTACATATTTATGAATTTCTAATTCAATAATTTAAATATGACTGAATAATTGTAATTTAATGTGTATGAGCCTAATTTAAATTTGATTGTTTAATTAGTGAAGTTAATTAGGGTTGGTATATGATTAGATTATTTATATTTAATTAGTTTAGTTAATACATAGCTAAATAAATTTTAATTGGAGCTTAATAATCTAATTTATTCCTAATACTAGTCATCCATATTTAAAAGGAATGGAAAAAAAATAAATAGGAACAACCGAATAAAAAATTAGAATCAAATGAGAGAAAACGAACAGAGATCGAACGATCGAATTGAATAGAATTGTAAGAGTGTGATTGTAATTGTGCTGTGCTCGACTTTATTTGTTTAGGTTGGACGTCGAATCATTAGTACGTGTACCGAGAAGCCTACTGTGAGTAACACTGTTGTAAAAATATGTTCAAATTATATTTATTTTCTAAATGATTACTGTTTTTGAATTCGTTATGTGATTGATTGAATGGTTTATTGAAAAGTTATTTTGTAAGGAGCCTACTGTGAGTAACACTGTTATAAAGATACGTTCAAATTATATTTATTTTCTGATTGATAAATTATATTGGTCTCTAAAGTGATATTTTTTATTGATTGAATGATGATCCTATTTTCTAAACTGTATTCGTGACATCCATATAGCATATTGCTATTGTTATTAATATTGTTATCGCTATTGTTACAGATATCTCTGTCAGTTTCAATTATTGGAACTATTGTCTATTGTTTGATGGCCATCAATTGATTGTTCGGTCTTTAAGACCAATTGTATTGTTGTTATTGGATGTACCACGTATGACTTATATGAATCTGAATGATTGTTAAATTGAACGATTGAATGAGTGATTGGCACAAGTTATTGATTAAGAAAATGTTCTATTGATAATCGATTGTTTCAAATATTGCGAGGACATCATTCATAACCCCTTTACGCAGTTGTTATTCACTAGGCTCTAACTCATTGTTTATTATATATATATGTAGGTGATCGGCCACCGGATCAGAGTTAGCGGCGTCAACTCGAACCCTGTTTTTGTCAAGCCAACTACTGTGCCTTACTGCGAGGTTCCGAACCATTGCATGTCAAGGTTTATTAGGTGATTCAAATTCACCATTTTGACATTGTGTTTATGAGATAAGAGTGTTTATTGAGTTTTGTTAACTGTTTTAGGCAATGAGATTTAATTCCCTACCTTTTGTTTTGTTATGTACACGTGTGTTATGGACTTAAGTGTTTATGTATATACCTGTGTGTATGCAAGTTTATTTTCATTTAAGTCCCCGCAGCTTATTGGATGGTATTTTCTATTATTGTTTGGCTTCCGTCAACCCCCATTATTATGTTATTGTTATTATTGTTAAATAGGCCTTTGGTAATTACGGATTACTGGCCGGTTACGACGCTAAACCTATAGGAGCGGGTTTGAGTCGTGACAATATATCACATTACTTCCAGCTTTATTTAAGAATAACATGCAAAACTTGTCTTACAATTAATCAAGGAATGAATATTATGGACCTAAATTCCATTGTTTAAATCTAGACAAAATGTGCTACATAGTAAAAACCATGACATAGCGAAACTTGTGTTTTTTTTTTATTTATTTATAATTTTCTTGTGAAGCTCCAACAAGACATCTCTCAATCATTTATTACCACATGAGCTCTTTCTGATTCCCTCATAATCTTGCTTGAAAGTAATTAGTTGATTGTTATTTTTCACAATTTGATTTATATTGTTGAGTTTAGGGATCCTGATATTCATAATGGGCATGGTTTTGATTGTTTTTGATTTGTGCCTTTGGTTGTTATTGATTTTTTAAACTATTGTTTGATATTGTCAAAAGACTTGCGGTTGTTACTTTTATATAATTTGTTGTAGTTTTGTGAACCAATTAAGTGATTAAATTATGTGGCTTGCTTATCTACTAGAGAAATGCATATCACTTTCAGTTGTAATCATATTCACTCTGGCACTTTTAACTAGTTTATTTTTAAAATATTATTTATTAATTGTAAATATATAATTACTTAAGTAGTTAAATCTTAATTTACATGTGAGAGATATAGTTTTTCTAAAAAGTATTATTAGGCCAACAGAAACAGTTGCAATCAGAGTACTTAAAAGCATAGACCTATTTAAAGTAGATTGAGAGGTATATGTTCAAGTGTCAGTCAAACCTAATGAGAACTTGATCCGATCATATGAACTTGTCAAAACAATTGGACAAGCTATTGGAGCTCTTACTTGACTTGCTCCATTTGTGGCATATTTCTTTCGTAAATACTAATTTCATTAACAAATTCATATTAACTTAATATAGTTTCAATTACCTTTATATGTTTATCTTTTGGATGTAGATTTCACAAGTTATTGATGCTAATCGAAAATGTTTATACAAGCGACGTTGATAATTTGGGAACTGAATTTGTTTTAATAATGTCTATTTGGAAGATGGTGTTGTCAAAAGATTCTTCGAAAATAATTAACTTAACAGAATTAGAGATCAGAACAAGTCATAAAGTATGAACAGAAATTTAAGAGCAGAATTATAATACAGATAATCATTAAAAAAAAAAAATAGAAACTTACAACTTTCTGCAAATTCAATCCTTAGAACAAATTTTGTGATTGAGGCCAGTGTTTGGACACTGTGTCTTTAAGACAGAAATTCGTCCTCTCCTAGGTGCTCGAGAATAACGGACGTCCTGCCTCCAGGATTCAACAATCACCCCAAACAGATGCCGCACAGCAAACTAGTTTGTACAGCGAACCAGAATGAATTTTCGGAACTCTCACAAGATGCAAAATGATGAATATAACTTGCAGAAAATTGAGAAGATTGGAACAGAAATTGTCTGTTTAATCTGGAATGAAGGATTGCTTTATATAAAGGCCAAACAGTGCCAATTCCGGAACAGTTAAAACTATTATGAAGAAGAGTCGCAACTGGTCGGAAATTCTAGAAGAAGTATAACCGAAAATTTTGAATTCAAAAATTTTGGTATTTGAATGTTTCCCGCAGAAATTTATTTGAATAAATTCAAATAATTTTGGAGCAAAAATAAAGGACGGGTTAGACCCAAACCCGCGCCCGCCCCGACGGACGGCGGCGCGCGCGTGTGGTGATGGTTTTGGGTTTGTCCATAACTCCTCCTCCTACAAAACTTGGGTACCCCTTGGGGCCCAACCCAAGGTCTCCACCTTAGAGCTTATAAACACTTTGAAACTCTTCTATGTTTCCTATGTGGGACAAAGTTTTAGATACCAATTCAAAGTAACCACACAAAACATTTTCCATGTTTATGAGGCTCACTTCGGTATCAATTTCTCATTCACTCGTAAATGGTTTCAACCACCCGAGTATATATTCTTGTTCACCACATGGCAAGGAACGTATTGCCACTCGGACCCACCCAAACCGAGGTGTGGGTCCTACATTAATTAAAGCTCAAAGTTACCGGAATTTAATGGTTATAAACCATTTTTCTCTAACAGATGGATATCATTATGGCTTTTCAGAACTTATGGTTAAAATAATTTTCTTTTAAATTTTTTTGCTTTAACTTTGTTAGTATGGTAGAATTTTTATAATTTTGATTGTGATTTTTATTGCAATATAAATAAATTTATATTTTTAGAGAAAAAATGATTGTGGTGTGATTTTATTTTATTTGATATGATGATCCTATGGTGGTGGTATTTATTTATTATTATGAAAATATTATGAAAATATTACAAGATGAATGGATGCCAAATTAATATAAGATGTGGCAATTAATATTCAATTATTTATAAAATCGATTCAATTTTTACAGATATTTACGCATGCTTAGTTGTGACTTTTAAAAGTGTCAATGAAAAGAACATATAAGTGGCATTTTGTAATAGTGGTAGCAGTTTTGCAAAGTGCCACTAGAATAAACTCCAATGACACTTATATCCATTTAATAGCACAAATGAATTGGATTTAATGACATTTATGAAGTTGTTAAAAATATCAATTGTGTATAACAAGCGTCATTAAAAATTCATATAATGACATTTTTTAGATTGTACGTCTTATTTAATGGCACTTAATAGCGTCATGAATTGTATCTACTATGACATTAAAGTGTCACTAAAATTTTTTAACTCTGATAGTGTAATGACACTTATAAATGTTACTGAAATGTCGCTAAGTCTTTTTTTAATACCGCTTGATATTGTCACAAATAATCTTAGTCATCACATCAAAGTATCATTGAAAGTTTTTAATCATGATGGTATAGTGGCACTTGCAAGCGATACATTAATACCACTAATATCTACCGTGACACAAACATAAATGACACTTATTTAAAATATCACAAGACTAAAAAATATTAAGGCACTTTCACAAGTCAATAAACTAAAAAAATGTTATAGTAACGTCATGCAGTTACACCTCTATAGTACCAAATTGTCCTCTCTATTTTGACGAGCTATCTAACTGGCAGTGAGGCCTTGTTTGGCATAACCTATATAATCCATCTTTTTATCTTTTTATCTTTTTTCCATCACATCACCTCTCTACTTTTTTGCACATCTTTTCGTAAAAAGACAAAAAGTGCACTTTTTTAGGATACCCCAAACCAACCCTCAATATCAAAGTACCCGAATCCCCTAAAAAAAGCACTTCAGCTGCAATTGTGGTTCAGGTTTTTTTTTTTAAAAAATTTTTAATTAAAATATTTATTATTATTTTTATAATTTTATAAATATCATTGATTTATTTTTAATATTTTTTTATATAAATTTTAGAGCAAATCACATAACGGTATCGTCAATAATATATATATATATATATATTATAAATATTAATAATTAAAATTATAAATTTTATCATAAATTTATAATAATTTTTAAGAATTACAATCGAGTGGTAATTTTCCTTAAATTTTAGGATATATTATAAATACCTTTTTTAAGTTTTGTTTAAAGAGTAAATTACACTGACATCCCATGAGGTTTCATTCAATTACACCTCACCCTTGACATTTTAAAAATTATATTTTCACCCCTGTGATTAATAGTCTCATTTCACAAACCCCCTATTTATGTAAAAAGTAACAACTCCTTGTAAAAAAATAAAAAATATTACATTGAAAAAAGTAAAGTAAAGGAAAAGAAAAACAAAACAAGTAAAGCAAAGTAAAAAAAGAGAGAATGCATGAGTTCAATATTTTCATTCTGTCTAAATAATTACAATGATGAGAGGGAGATTTGCGCTGAACAAGATGGCCGAGCTATGGTAGCGCGGGATATGGTGATGGGCCTTGTGAGGACCGGACCGTGTCTGACTGAACTGAATCGACACGGCTCCTCAACCCATCACGTTGGGCCAAGCAAGATCGTCGGCCAGAATGTGGAAACATGCATATGCTCAACCGAGCTATGATTCGGCCTGATATTTAGTTGGATTCGCAGTGATGCGTTGGGACTGAGCCGAGTACAGTCCGGAATGAATTTGGGCCAAGATGTAGAACCGCAAGCCTCACAGTCGGTCAGTTCAGATGGACCGACTTATTATAGTTCGGCTGTCCCAGTCATGGTGGTGTTTCTCCCCAAGTGATAGGTTCGTCGTGATAGCCCGGTTGTGTAAGTCACCTAGACTAATGATGTGAAGAAGGGAAAATCTGCTCTTGGTATGCGTCAATACCGTTTGGCGGTTCGACAAACATTGTTTGGAGGTTTTGGTCTCTACACGTGTAAGGAAAGTAGAAGGGAGCACAGCCGCCTGTCCAAGGAAGGACAATAGAGGTGGTGCGCCCACAATCTCTGAGGCTGCATGGCCAGCCTAAAAAATGAGAAATGGGGAAACGTTAGAGGTAAGAAACCTGAAGGAATTCACGACTCTCTCTCTCGCTAAAGTGCTCTATTCCCATTCTTCTTCTTTTCAAAGTGTGCTAACTTGATCGTCGAAGGGTTTATCTGGCAGCACACTGCCGAGCAGCTCACCTTCTTTTTGTTTTTAGGATAAGCGGCATTATGTGAAGCTTAGGCTCAAGGAGTACCGAAGACAGAGAATGTTTCACCCTCGTACAAATGACATAGGGTTAGTGTAATTTTCCAAACGTCAGAGGGTGATATTTATTAAATCCAAACCTCAATGGGTGTAAGTGTAATTTGTCCTTGTTTAAAATATGAAAGGTTCCCTATGTTCTAAAAGTTACGAATTTTTTCAATTTTTGTAACAGAATTAATAAAAAAATGAAATCCTTCACTAACCTTCTATGTAATAATAAAATTATCAAAATTATTATTTAAAATATATTTCTAATATCATTAAAATTTGTAATTGATTTAATGATTTATTAATAAAAATAATTATTTGTTATGCAATTAAAAATTTAAGAGACAATATGTAATTTTCAAAATTACAAATAACAACTTATATTTTAAGTAAATCTTAACAAATGTATTTGCAATTTACCTTAAATTTTAGAGTAAATTATAAATACATCTCCTAATATTTACTTAAAATATGAATTGTTCCGTGTAATTTTGAAAATTATATCTTACCTTTTGAAAATTTTAATTTCATGACAATAGTCTTTTTTATTAATAAATTATCAAAGCAATTAATAATTTTTAATGGTATCAAAAATTTATTTCAATTAATAATTTAAATAATTTTACTATTATATTAAAATGGAGCTAGAAATTTTATTTTTTTTAATTAAATCTACCAAACAAAAAAATTTAATAATGAAATATTTATAATTTTTTAAATTATAAAAAATAATTCATATTTTAAATAAATTTTAAAGAGTATATTTGACTGTGTCAATCCCATTGAACCACGTTGGTTGGAGTGAGAGGACTAATCACGGTGGGGATGTCATCGACGGTTTCCGTACAGTGGAGTACGGTAGCGGATTACGGCATGGAGGACAGAATCAACTACAGTACTTCCTTTGTTTTAAAAAAATACTCTCATAAAGAATTTGGATTGTTTGGGATAACCTAAATAAATATATTTTTTATCTTTTTATGAAAAGATATTCAGAAAAGTAGAGAGGTGATGTGATGAAAAAAAGATAAAAAGATAGATTAGTTTTGGGTTATCAAACTTGGCCTTAATTTTTTTGAAAAAATTAAAAAAAGAAAAAGAAAAAAAGAGCACACAAACAAGATTTAACGTGTTTTTCACATTAAGTCCTAACATTTTAACTTTAACAATTTAAACCTTGAATTTTTAACCGTGTCCCAATATTAACTCTCTATCTATTTCCGTTTATTTCTGTTAACTTTTTACACTTATTTGATACGAGTCCGGATCCTCGGCCGCCATTCTCAGTAGCCCTTCCCTACAACCCCCAAAACGACGTCGTTTTGGGAGCAATTTTTAAGAGAAAAAAAAAAATACACACAAAACCAGAACATAACCGAAATCTGAAACACCCAAATCCATTTTCCCCCCTTCTTTCATACCCTTCAGATCTTCGTTTTCTTGTAAATCTGCCATCACCAATCAGTGAATTTGCCATCACCAATCTGTTTTTTTTTTTGATCTGGAGATGATGAAGATCTGTGTTGTTGTTGATGAAGATGTTGATATTGATGAAGATGGGGAATTAGGACAGATCCAGAGAGGAAGAGAGAAGAGGAAGATCTGTGTTGTTGTTGATGAAGATGTTGATGATGTTGAAGATGATGAAGATAATGATGATGTTTTCTCTGCAGATCCACGCTAAATTTGTTGATGAAGATGATATATATATATATATATCTTTATATCTATAAAAATTTACGATACATATATATATAAGGTTGAAAAAATTTATTGAAAAATTTCTCAACATACATAATTCTACCTAACTTTTTCTAGATTAGAGGCTGGGTTCAAAGGCTGGGAAAAAAAAAAAAAAAAACTACTTTACATACTCATAAAGCTCCTCTCTGTGTCATCAATAGGGAAAGCTCCTCTCTGTGTCATCAATGAGGAACCACAACGGTTGTTTCTTGAGGAGAAAAAAAATGATGAAAAGAAAAAAGAAAAAATTTGTTGATGAAAAATCTGCAGAAAAACGCAGAAAAAAGAAAAAAAAAATTTGTTGATGTTGATCTGGATTGAAGATAAAGGAAAAAAAATTCTGTTGTGCATTACATTATGTCTTCTCTCTCTGTGTATTCTGCATTTTTCTTCTTTTTTCTTCTTCTTCAGCTTCAGAAATGGAGAAAAAAAAAAAAGAAAAAAAAGACACCAAAACGATGATAGGAATGCAATTTAATTAGATAAGGGTTTGTTGGAAGTTACAGGTTTCGATTCTTCGGAAACAAAGTGGAAGAAGGGAATCAGTTGCGCAAGCAATGAACCCATCTCTGTTTTTTTCTTTTTTTTTAGAAAATTTGCCCCCAAAACGACGTCGTTTTGGAGGCTGCAGGAAAGGGCTGCTGAGAATGGCGGCCGAGGATCCGGACTCTATTCGATACATGTGTCACTTTTTGATTCATCCATAATTATTATAATTATTTTATTTCTAAATTATTATTTTTTTCTATCAGCTCTCTCTCTCTCTCTCCAAAATCAATCCAAAAAATTATCAACCACAGTCGAGATCCCATCTGCACCAAAGGGTAAATCTTCTTTTCTAAAGAAGAAGTTACTCTTAACCCAGCAAGGACAACTGAAGAAGAAGATCACTTGAACCGTAGCACCAAGAAAATTAAAGGTGCCGAAGCCTCCCAGGACGTAGCCATGACCAATGAGGGGCAACTGGTTCCTGATTCACCGAAGGAGGGAAACTCTGAACCTGTTCTTGGGACAATGGGAGCTCCTCCCCCACCCCTGAAATCTTTCAAAGAAGCTCTGACCACGAAAGGCAGAAACGACTATCATTTTGACAGCAGGGTCGAAATTCTGTCTTCGGATGAAGAGGATGATGAACAAGAGCGGCAAACTGAAATCCATACCTCTTCCTCAGAACACCTGGGTCTTCCTCGGGTTACCTTACCAAAGAAACTCTTGGAGAAGATTAGACAACCATGGAAGAATACCCTCATTATCAGACTTTTAGGCAAGACCATTGGGTACAAGATGCTCTGTACTCGTGTCAAGAACATTTGGGGTCTTCAAGGGGAATTTTCTGCCATTGACCTGGGCAACAATTACTTCCTTTTTAAATTCTCCGACCAGTCGGATTACACTACTGTATTCACGGGAGGACCATGGGTGATCATGGACCATTACCTCACTGTTAGAAGGTGGGAACCAAATTTCAAACCTTCGGAAGCTTTTGAAACCACAACTGCTATTTGGGTTCGGTTTCCCGAGCTTCCGATAGAGTATTACCAGGAGAAAGTATTATTCGCCATAGCCAAAACTATTGGCAAACCACTAAAGATTGATTGGAATACGGCAATGGCGACAAGGGGGAAATTTGCAAGAATTTGTGTCGAAATGGACCTTAGCCAACCTCTGAAACCAAAGTTTATTTTGGAAGATCGATACTATAGCATTGAGTATGAGTCCTTACATTCTTTTTGCTTTCATTGTGGCAGAATTGATCACCGTAAAGAAGCTTGCAGGTTCAACCGGTCCTCCGTCCCACCGGTGGTGAAGAATATAGCCGTTACTAACACTGTAATGCCTGACAATCAAATGACCGAGGCTAACGGCAACCTGCACTCAGAACAACAGGAGGAAGACTCATTCGGCCCATGGATGTTAGCTACCAAAAGAGGTAGACGTCCAACCCAACCCAGACGGGCCCAACCAATCCCTGGCCCACTACCTAATACCAACAAATTCAAATATTTGGAGGACAGTCCAGAGGGCCAAGAGAAAGTTCCCAGGGGAAAGAAGACATACAGGTCTGGATTTGAAAAAGGGCACAGTGAGCCCAGTACTGTAGTCAACAACAATCCAACGAATGACCCTAAGGGCAAAGGTAAAATCGGGTCCTCCCTTCTCAAACCTAAAGCACCGGAGTCCCTATCTCTACAACAGCCAAATCAGAAGTTAATGGAGGTGAGCACATCGAATCTACCCACCAATCTTAGGGCAGAGTCACAAGTCTGTGACCAAGCAATGGTCTTGTCCACACCTGATGGCACGCAATCGATCTTGTCGTCCTCTGCCACGATTCCTACTTCGGAAACTCCACCTAGAGCTGTTGACTGCAACATGGCAGAAGCTACTTCACCCTCTTCTACTTATGCCAGACCAATACCAGCCATCAACGCTGCCCAGAAACCTCTAGACTCGCTGAATATAGAAAGACAACCACCGGATCCAGGAGAAGACAGTAATGGAGCCGAAAGACACACAGAACTCAGGAGAGCAGATAATCGACGTGGAGGAACACCGGAATCAGACCAGCACGGTGGCCCTGTTGTTAGAACCAGAGAGCGAAGCTGCTCACCTAGTCGCTTTCGCTTGGTGGATAGAACAAATTCGCATGACACTCGAGCTAAATTGGGAGGGCACCAGTCTCAAGCCATTTCACTCGATCCAAATGGCCTCCATGAGATCGGAGGAGGCCGATCGCCGGCGGATTCGCAGCATTGTTAAGGATATGGTAATTGACTCCCCCCTTATTTACCCATCCATGGATTTATTACGCATTTTATTCTGGAATTGCCGTGGAGCCGGCAATAACAATTTCAAACGTAACCTAACAGAAATAGTTCGTGCCCACAAACCTGAAATTCTTATTCTTATGGAAACAAAAGTGCCTTTTAGCAAAATGGGTAATTTCTTTAATAGATTGGGCTTCACAGCTTCGACTATTGTAGACCCAATTGGCCGTGTAGGAGGGATATGGATTGTTTGGGATACAAGCCAGGTTAATGTGCGAGCTTCTTCAGTCAACTCCCAGGCTATTCATGCCACCATCCACAAAGAAGACTATGATGAATGGGTCTTAGCAGCAGTTTATGCTAGCCCAAATCCTGTTGTGAGAGAGCACCTTTGGGATGATCTAGAGGCAGTGGCTGTTAACATGTCTAAACCATGGTTGGTCGCCGGCGATTTCAATGATTATGCCAACCAAGGGGAAAGAAGAAGCTTCAACCCAAGACACAATGCTGCTAGAAATCAGAAGTTCTTGGATAGAGTCAACAATTGTAACCTGATTGATTTAGGGAGCTCTGGACCAAGAATGACATGGACTAATAACAGACAGGGTCTTGCCAACACAATGGAAAGATTGGATAGGGCTATGAGCAACTCAGAATGGCGAACCATGTTCCCGGAGGCCACTGTGAGAGTCCTCCCTAGGACTTATTCAGACCATTCACCTCTTTTGGTCTACACCCAAGGTATGCATACCCTCAATCCTCTCACTCGGCCTTTTAGATTTGAAGCTGCTTGGATCACACACCCTGGCCTCCTTGATGTTATTAAATCCTCTTGGTCTGATATGAACCAAAACCTCATTGATTCCACTGCTGAATTCACCTGTCGAATTAAGGAGTGGAACAAAGAGGTTTTTGGTAATATCTTTCAAAGAAAAAGGCACCTCCTTGCTAGGATAGAAGGCATACAAAGATCCTTAGCTAATTACTTTTCTCATAACCTTCAGTCTCTTGAAAAGGACCTTATTTATCAATATAATGCTTGTTTGTTTCAAGAAGAAGTTTTATGGTTCCAAAAATCTAGGTCTAAACATATCACTCTGGGTGATAGAAATTCTAAATATTTCCATGTTTCTACTATTACCAAGAGAAGAAAGAATAAAATCAATGCTCTTAAAGACACCTCTGGAAATTGGATCACTGATTCTGTTAATATCAAGGCTAGTATTCTTGAATATTTTCAGCACCTCTTCAGGGAAGAAGTTGTTTCCAATCTGGATCACTGGAACAACCTAACCCCTACCTACTTCACTCAAGAGGACAATGATGGTTTATCCAAACCCCTCACTAACTCTGAGATTTTAAAAGCTGTGAAAGATATTGGTGCCTTCAAAGCACCAGGCAGGGATGGCATCCAAGCCATTTTTTATCACAAATACTGGAATATTGTCCATCATTCGGTGTGTGACTTTGTGAAAAATTGTTTTCATAATAAAATGGTCCCTCAGGTCATTAATGAAACTCTTATTGTGCTTATACCTAAGATTGATAACCCTGAGAACATTAGGCAATTTAGACCCATCAGCTTATGCAATGTTTCTTACAAAATCATTACTAAGATTATAGTTGGTCGTATTAGACCCCTTCTTGACAATTTGATAAGCCCTAATCAAGGCAGTTTTATACCGGGAAGAAACACCACTGATAACATCATCATCACACAAGAAATCTTGCATTCTTTGAGAAATAAGAAAGGAACTCAAGGCGGCATGATATTTAAGATTGACTTGGAAAAAGCTTATGATCGGTTGTCCTGGGACTTCATCAAAGCTACTCTTCTTGAACTGAAACTTAATGATCATTGGATTGATTTAATCATGAGTTGTGTTTCTAACCAACACTCTTCTATCTTGTGGAATGGTGAGATTATTGAGGGTGTCCAGAATGGGAGAGGGCTCAGGCAAGGTGATCCCCTTTCTCCCTACCTATTTGTGCTTTGTATGGAAAGGTTATCCAATATGATCAACTTTAAAGTCCAACAGGGTTCTTGGAAAGGCATCAAGGCTTCTCGGAATAGTCCTCCTATTTCCCATTTGTTTTTCGCTGATGACCTCATCCTTTTTGCTCAAGCTAACCAAATGAATTGTGATACTATAAAAGATGTTCTTTGTGAATTTTGTGAGGTGTCTGGTCAGAAAATCAATTATGCTAAGTCTAAGCTCTTTATTTCCCCTAATATCCCTAGACTTTTAGCCAAATCCATCAGCACCTCTAGTGGCATTTCCCTTACTCAGGATCTTGGTAAATATCTAGGCTCCCCTTTACTCCATAAGAGAGTTAATAAGAGCACTTTCAATGACATTATTGAGAAGATGAAACTCAAACTCTCAGGTTGGAAAGCTAAAAATCTTACCATGGCCGGGAGAGCAACTCTTATTCAATCAGTTACCTCTGCTATCCCCTCTTATCACATGCAAACTATGGAACTTCCTAGAAAACTCTGTGATGAGATAGATAAACTCAATAGAAATTTCCTTTGGGGTGACTCTGAAAATCACAAGAAAGTTCACCTAGTTAACTGGGATAGTGTGTGCAAAAGAAAAGTTGAAGGAGGCCTTGGCATTCGCAAGGCCAGAGATCATAACGCTGCTCTTCTTACCAAACTTGGGTGGAAAATTCTGTGTGATAAGAATAAGCTTTGGTGCAAAATTCTCCATTCCAAATATTTGAAGCACCATAGCCTGTATACTTGGCCTCAAAACAAGAGAGCTTCTCACATTTGGAGAAGCATTTGTAAAAATAGGGATATCCTTCGTAAGGGTGTTAAATGGGTTGTTGGAAATGGGGAAAACATTTCCCTTTGGAATGATTGGTGGTGTGGTACTCAACCTTTAGCTCAAATTAATAACACCTACCAATTCAATGATCTTGATAAAGTTAGCTCTATTTTAAATGATGAGGGAAATTGGGATGTTGAGAAACTTAAAACCCTTGTCACTCAACAGGACTTGGAGGAAATTCTAAAAATCTACAGACCTAGGTTTGTTACCTTCACTGATGCTCCTGCCTGGAGTGGCTCTACCTGTGGTAATTTTAATACTGGCTCTGCTTTTAACATTATTACTAATTCTGTTGTGGATGGCAGGGATTGGAAATGGGTTTGGAAAATCAAAACTCCTCAAAAATTGAAATATTTTCTCTGGCTTATCTTAAAAGGCAGGTTGTTGACCAACCATTTGCGCCTTGAAAGAAATATGGCTTCCTCAGATCTTTGTCCTAGATGTGGGCAGGCTAGTGAAACTCTTCAACATCTCCTTAGAGACTGTGTCTGCTCCAGAAATATTTGGATTCACATCCAACACAACTCTTGGTGGGAGGCAGCGACTAATCTGCCCCTCTTTGATTGGGTGACTTGCAATATGAGCAGTAAAACAACTCTTTTTGGGTCTAAATGGTCTCTTATTTTTATTGTTACCCTTTGGCAGATCTGGAAAGACCGTAACAGACTGGTTTTTGATAACTTCTCAAACCCCACTCAAAATAGTCTTAAGTCCATTCGGGACTATGTGCATGAAATTGAAGAGGCCTTCCAATCCCCTCTTCATCCCCATTCTTCTGTACCTAGATTAATTAAATGGTGTCTTCCTCCTGCAGGTAAACTTAAGCTCAACACGGATGGTTGCTCAAAAGGAGACCCAGGACAAGCGGGGTATGGGGGACTTTTGCGAGATGAAACAGGCACTTGGATATGGGGCTATTATGGAAAACTAGGACACTGTACCAGCATCGAGGCGGAAATCTGGGCTATATATAGAGGACTAACAATTCTGTTCCAGAAAGGAACCACAAATGTGGTGATAGAAACGGATTCCGAGCAGGCCATCCAGCAAATCCAGCATGGTCCAACTCCAAATTCTCCCTTTAAGGCCCTCATTGAGGATGCTAAATTTCTCCTGCAGAGGTGTAACTGCTCCCTAGTTCACACATTCAGAGAGGGTAACAAAGTTGCTGATCTGCTAGCTAATCTGGGTGTTGCCCAAGCTGAGCATGTGCTGATCCTTGAGGACCCCCCAGCTGAAGCTACTGCTTTTCTTATAGCTGATATGCTTGGAGTCCCTGCTCTGAGGGATTAAATCTCTGTTAGGATACATTATCTTTCTCTTGATGTGGTTGCTGTAATGATGTTTTAACCTTCTCTTTCATTTGAATCAAAAAAAAATATAAATACAGCTATGATGTTTGTATATATGTATTTTTGTATAAATTAAGGTTTTGATATCTGTGTGCAGTATGAATGGCTGGAGGTGGCGCAGCTGCGAAAGCGAGCTCCGACGTCCGTGGTGGTGTTCGCATCGTCATCCCCAGCGAACGCGACATTGGCAAATCGAGTTTGATTGTCGCCGCCGCCACCATTCCTAGATTTTCCAACACCGCAACCATCGGAACCACCCACTAACCTCCTCTTATATAACCCACATCCCAATTTCAACTTCATTCCACCCATCCTCGCCAAAGCCCTCACCATCGCCTGTCTCTTCTTCCTCGCCATTCTCTACTGGAAACGCACAACTTCGACAGATCTGAAGCCCCCTCACCGCTGCTCTTATCCTCTCCTCCGCCGCGCCACCTCATCTTTCTCTGCCGCCAACAATCTCGGTCAAGGTGGGTTCGGGTCGGTTTACATATATATATATATATATATGTAATGTGTGTGTATGTTTAGATTAGAAATGAATTTGCAGAGAAAGAAAGAGAGTATAAAGACGAATCAAATAAAAGAGAGAGAGAGAGAGAGCTGATAAAAAAATAAAAAAATAAAAATAATTTAGAAATAAAATAATTATAATAATTTATACTATATATTAAGTAAAATGGAGTTTTTAACCCCAAGGCTTGTGGGAGCTCCAATCTCCCAATCTAAATTTCTTGATTTTTTGATTTAAAAAAAAAAAAAAAACTTAGCATTTATTAATTTCTCCCAACCCCCAAGTCTTACCATCATAATAACACTTTAATGCATTAAAACAAGCATAAAAAAAATTCTTGAAAAGTCCAACACATATGATTATTATCAAAATATTAAACTTTAATATAATATAATATTTAAAAAAAGACATTTAATTCTTTAAAAAGTCCAACACATATGATTATTATCAAAATATTAAACTTTAATATAATATAAAAAAAGGGAAAAAAAAAGATATTTAAAAAAAAAAAACATTTAAAAATCGCAATTCATATATATAGATAATTGTAAATATATTAAGAAAAATGGGGTTTCTAAACCCCAAGCATTGTGGGAGTTCCAATCTCTCAATCTTAATTTTCTAAATTTTTGATTTAAAAAAAAAAACTCAGCGTTTATTGATTTGGTCAAAATCTCCTGATCAGTATTTATTAACTTTTTTAATCCACATACCTGCATTTATTGATTTGGTAAAAATTCCTGATTAGCATTTAAAATCTCCTCATACAAATAATTATAGATACAGCCCGTGCATAGTTACTGCAGTAGCTTTTTTAATTTCTCCTGTACACTATGGTTATTGATAAGATTGTTAAATTATTTTTATAAAAAATCTTAAAAAACATAATTTATATATTAAAAAAAATTAAAACAAATATAAATATCTATAATTATCCCGTGTATAGTACAGGTGATAAACTAATATTATATAAAGAAAATGAGATTTCTAACCGAATCCGGATCCTCTGCCGCGTTTCTCTGCAACGATCCCTACGGCACCTCCAAAACGACGTTGTTTTGGGGCAAAATTTCAAAAAAAAAAAAAAATGCAAAAACACAGAAAAATAGAGGAAAAGAGAGAGAGAAGAAAGCAACCCAAACTCAATTGGGCTTTTGAACCCTAACCCCTCTTATGTTGTGTTTGGTTGGGAGATTTGGGGAGGAATTTGGAAAGGGAAAGGGAAAAGGTGTGTGAAACTAAGTGAAATGTAGGTATATTTTATTTACATTTCATCTAACTTTTCCCTTTCCCTTTCCAAATCCCTCCGCAAATCCTCCAACCAAACACAGCGTTAGAAACCCCTTTCTCTCCCTCCGCTTCGGCTACCGCCCCACCGTCGTGGTTTCATTTTCCTTTGCCGCCAAACAATTCTTCATCCACCACAACGATATCGCATTCACCAACCGACCCAAGTCCCTCTCAAGCAAGCACCTCGGCTACAAAGGTAGCACTATCGGATTCAACCCCTACAGCAATCTCTGGCGTAACCTTCGCCGCGTCACCACCATTAAGATCTTCTCCTCCGCCAGCCTCCACCACTCCTCCAACGTCGGAATCGAGGAAATTCAATTTCTCACCGGAAAGATGTTTCGAGCCTTTGGTGGGGAAACCCAGAAGGTGAATCTGAAATTTGTGTTCTGTGAGTTGGTTATGAACGTGATAATGAGGATCTGAAGATTGTGTTCAACATTTTTCATTAGAAGATTGTGTTCTCTCTCTCTCTCTCTCGCATAGAAATGGTCAGTTTGTGAATGTTGTGTTGTTTCTTAGTTGGATTTCTCACCAGATTCAGTGCTTTGATGTTATAGTAATGTTATTGTAATCTTGTGTGTTTGTTAGTATTTGAAGAGATGATACTGCTCTCTCTCTCTCTCTCTCTCTCTCTCTCTCTCTTCCTCTGCTTTCTTCTTTTGATTCCGTGTTTCTGCGTCTTTTTCTTTTTTTTTGAAATTTTGGCCCAAAACGACATTGTTTTGGGGCGCTACAGGGACAGTCGTAGAAAAACGCGACAGAGGATCTGGATTTTTAACCCACAAGCCATGTGGAAGCTCCAATATCTAATATTAATTTTCCAATTTTTTGATTTAAAAAAAAAAAAAAAAACCTCAACATTTATTAACAAACCCACAAGACTTTTTGATTTCTTCCACACTTATTACTACACCCTTTTTAACTTATCCCATACACTATGGTTAGTGATGAGATTATTAAATGATTTTTATAAAAAATAAAAAATAATAATTTTGTATATTAAAAAAATATTGAAAACAAATACAAATTCTTATTAAATCTATTTATCTATCTATATATTATATAAATAAAATGAGATTTCTAACCACAAGTTTTATGGGAGCTCCAATATCTCAAACTGAAATTTCTAATTTTTTTATTATAAATAATTAAAAAAATCCTCTATAGCTCTCATTCAAAAAAAAAAAAAAGATATTAATATCTCTTAATTTATGACTTTTAAATAGAAAGTATATCAAATATATAAAATAAAAAATAAAAAGTATACTAATCCATTTCAAAATTCAAATTTGAGAGGTACTAAATATGGAAAGCATTCCCTTAATTTAAATTTAAAATTATAATAATTTATACCATAATATATAAGTTTTAAATAATGATCTATTTCATTATTTATGTATATATTTATATACAATTATAATTGCAAAATATTGTCATTTCGTTAAGGTTGAAAGTTGTAATTTTTTTTTCTCATTTTTTTATTTGGTTTAATTTTTTGTTAATATGTGTTATAATATAATTGGTCTATAAATTAATTATATATTTTTAAAATAAAATTTCAAATTTTGATTCTTACTTAAATTAAGTTACTATAATTGGAATGAGATCAATATTCATTCCTTAAATTTTACATCCTTTATTAAATTATAAAATAAAATTTCAAATTTAAATTCTTTTTTCAACTTTCAACTCCCATTAAATTTTTAATAGTCGAAATTGTCCTTCAAATAATGATTATTCATCATTTATGATTATTTATAAAGGAACATAATGATTTGACATTTATTTTGATTTTAAAAACTTTAAAACATCAACTTTTAAATTGAAAAAACTACCCAAAAAAAAAATTATGTGCAAAAAAAAAATTGTTTTGTTTTTTTTTTTGAAAAATTTGAAAATTTGATTTTTTTTTTTTTTAATGCAAAACCAAAAATTTGATATCTATAAAGGAGCATGATGATGAAACGTTGATTTGCAAAATTGAAAAAAAAAATTAAAAATGAAAAAATTGATAATTTTCTCAGTTTTAAAATTAGAAAAAAATGTTAATGTTGTTGGTTTTATTGGATAGTTGAATCAAACTAATAAGTAGAAGGGCAAAAACGTTTAATCTCATACTCTGTTTTTTTCATCAGTTAGTGAAATAATTATCTGAACTATTACTATGCAAAATTGATAATGTTCTTAGTTTTAAAAATTGAAAAAAATGATAATATTCCCAGTTTTACTAAATAGGACTTATTGATTTAACAAATCTTAAATAAGACCTGAGTTACCATAACATTTGTAAATAGGATTTTTAGGTAATTAACTCTTAAAAAATTTTAAGTTTGACTCAAGTTGCTTGGGTTGAGCTCATCTAAGTTTGCAATTCTAACAGGGAGTTAAAAGTTACATGATTAAATTTGTGATAAATTAAAAAACAATAAATAAATTATGATAAAATTGTGAGTCTTAAATTGTAAATTTTAATCTTCTTTGCATACAAAATTTAACTATTTATATTATTTTGTATAAAAATATATATTTATTTTTTTTACATGCCATGCATAGTACGGAGTTACCACTAGTCTATCTATACTTACTATATATTAAGCAAAAATGAGTTTTTAACCCCAAGTCTTGTGAGAGCTCCAATCTCCCAATCTAAATTTCTTGATTTTTTTATTTAAAAAGAAAAAAACCTTAGCATTTATTAACTTCTCCCAATCCCCAAGTCTTACTCTCATAATAACACTTTAATGCATTAAGAAACAAGCATAAAAAAAATTCTTTGAAATCAAACACATATGAATTCCTTGAAAAGTCCCAACACATATGATTATTATCCCTCATAATAACACTTTAATGCATTAAGAACAAATATAAAAAAAAATTCTTAAAAAGTCCAACACATATGATTATTATCAAAATATTAAACTTTAATATAATATAATATAATAAAAAAAAAGACATTTAATTCATTGAAAATCTATACTATATATTAAGCAAAATGGGGTTTTTAACCCCAAGCCTTCTTGGGTTTTTAACCCCAAGACATTTAAATATATGATAGAATTATGTGTTATGACATGTATGATTTTTTGATTTGTTATACAACCAATAATGTCGACTCTAATTTTATTATCATATCCCAACCCCAAGTCTTACCTTCATAATAACACTTTAATACATTAAGAAACAAGTATTAAAAAAATTCTTTGAAATCAAACACATATGAATTTCTTGAAAAGTCCCAACACATATGATTATTATCCCTCATAATAACACTTTAATGCATTAAGAACAAGTATAAAAAAAAATTCTTAAAAAGTCCAACACATATGATTATTATCAAAATATTAAACTTTAATATAATATAATATATATAAAAAAAAAAGACATTTAATTCCTTGAAAATCTATACTATATATTAAGTAAAATGAGGTTTTTAACCCCAAGCCTTCTTGGGTTTTTAACCCCAAGACATTTAAATATATGATAGAATTATGTGTTATGATATATATGATTTTTTGATTTGTTATACAACCAATAATGTCGACTCCAATTTTATTATCATATCATTTTGGGTGAATTCATGAGTTTTAAATATTTCTTTCGAATTCATAAAAAAAAAATTAAAAAAATTACAATGTATAGTTGTTTTCAACAGATAAATATAAAACAAATACTAAGATAATTCTCTTATCTGAAAAAAATACTAAGATAAGTCACTGAACTAATAAAGAATCAGAAGAAAATATATACATATTCACACTCTCACAACAACTGATCAATTTTATTAATAAGTAAATTAATAATTTTTAATGATATGAAAAAAGATTTCAGTTAACTATTTTGTTAATAAATAAATTATTAAGTCAATTAATAATTTTTTAATGATATGAGAAATATTTTTTAATAAACAATTTTGATAATTTATTATTGCATAGGAGAATAGTTTTCTTTCTTTCTTTCTTTCTTTTCCTTGAGCATTGTATAAATTAAAATTTATCACAAAAGATAGTTGTAATTTCCACTATTATATGACCAATTCATATTTTAAATAAATTTTATGGTATATTTGTAATTTGTTAAAAAAATAAAAGATTTATGTTTTACAATTAACCAAGAATATCCCAATCTAAATTTGCTGATTTTTTGATTTAAAAAAAAAAAAAAAACCTTAGCATTTATTAATTTCTCCCAACCCCCACGTCTTACCCTTATAATAACACTTTAATGCATTAAGAACAAGTATAAAAAAAAAAAATATGAAATCCAACACATATGAATTCCTTGAAAAGTCCCAACACATATGATTATTATCCCTCATAATAAAACTTTAATGTATTAAGAACAAGCATAAAAAAATTTCTTGAAAAATCCAACACATATGATTATTATCAAAATATTAAAATTTAATATAATATAATAATAAAAAAAGACATTTAATTTCTTAAAAAGTCTAACGTATATGATTATTATCAAAATGTTAAACTTTAATATAATATAAAAAAGAAAAAAAAAGACATTTAAAAAAAAAAAGAAAGATATTTAAAAATACCAATTTACATATATAGATAATTGTAAATATAATCCGTGCATAGTACGGGTGATATGCTAGTTATGGATGAATCAAAAGGTAACACAAGTATCAAATAAGTGTAAAAGTTAACAAAAATAAATGGAAACAAACATAGGGTCAACATTGGGACACGGTTAAAAATTCAGGGTTTAAATTGTTAAAATAAAAATGTTGGGGTTTAATGTGAAAAATACTCTAAACCTTGTTTTTTTTTTTTTTGTAATTTCCCTTATTTTTTTTTTTTGATAGTATAATCATTATATTTTTAAAATATTCAACTTGTTTGGTTTTGATTTTCAGAAAATACTTTTAAGAAAATTAAGGTGTTTTTAATGAATACACTTAACATAAATACATTTAAAAAACATAATATTTATGAAATTTCTTTAAAAAAATTCACTAAATACCAAAAATACTAAAATTCAATACATTTTTCGTATTTTTATCTATTTATTAATTTTTTAAAATATTTTTTTACAAATATCTTACTATTTAGATACATCTAAGTAAGGTGCATCTATTAATCCTGATATACATTGTCCCCAGACTATTTGGTTGAACTGGATTTGTATCATATGTTTGTTTAGTTATGGAATTAGATGTCTAGATTAGACTATTCTATTGAATTCTATGTTTATTTGGGATATTATAGAGAAGAATAAATGCTTAAAAGACTATTTTGCCCTTTTAAATTATTTACTAAATAATAGGAATATTAAATTTGAATTATAAATTTTATTTAATTTTTTTACTAGAACTTTTAAAAAATTAAATAAATAGAATATTAATAAAAATTACATAAATTTATTTTAATTTATAGTTAAGATTTTTAAATTGTATTTTACTTTACTAAGTATAATTAATACCATATGATTATTAAAATAAATAATTTAATAAATAAAATTTATTAAGTATAAATAATTTAATAAATAAATTTTATTTTTAAAAGATATTAAATAGTAGAGGGTTAAAAATGTAATTTCACTACTTAATCTCATGGGATGAATTATCCTACGAATTGTATCCCACTCCCATAGGATAGAACAATTCCATAGATTTGGGATGGATAAATTATTGATAAATCTCATTTAGAAGTGTTTTAACCTAAGAAGTTCATGAAGGAATTTTTTAACCCATTTAGTCCCATGTATGTATAGTTTTATTCCATAAAGTCCTTTTTCTTGATTTACACTATTTTCTTAGACACTTATACCCTTATATTTAATTTTGATACCCTTATTGGTTAGCAATTTTATGATGTGAACATTCATATTTTAAAATTCATATTGGTAGGAATGTAAAATTGGCCCGTGAGCGGCCCGAAACCCGCCCGCGAGCTGAGGCGAGCCCGGCCCGTTGACAATATGAATATTCATATTGACATGTTAACATTCATATTAATAGGAGTACAAAATTGGCCCGCGTCCCGTGGCGGCGCAAAACCCGCCTGCGGTCCATGGGTGGCTCGGGGCGGGCCCGGTCCGGCCCGTTGACAATGTTAATATTCACATTGACATGTTAGCATTCACATTGATAAAAGTATAAAATTGGCCTGCGGCCCATAACTGGCCAAAAGCCCACCCGTCACCCGGGTGCGGGCCCGGCCCGGCCCGTTGACAATGTGAATATTCACATTGACATGTTAACATTCACATTGATAGGAGTGTAAAATTAGCTCGTGTCTCGTGGCTGCCCGAAACCCGCTCACGGCTCATGGGCGGCCCGGCCTATTAACAATGTGAATATTCACATTGACATGTTAGCGGGCTCGACCCGGCCCGTTGACAATATAAATATTCACATTGACATGTTAACATTCACATTGATAAAAGTATAAAACTGGCCAGCGGCCCAAGACGGGCCTAACCCGGCCCGTTGACAATGTGAATATTCACATTGACATATTAATATTCACATTGATAGGAGTATAAAATTGGCTAGCGGCCTAGGGCGGGCCCGATCCAGCCCGTTGACAATGTGAATATTCACATTGACATGATAACATTCACATTGATAGGAGTATAAAATTGGCTAGCGGCCCAGGGCGGGCCCGATCCGGCCCGTTGACAATGTGAATATTCACGTTGACATGTTAACATTCACATTGATAGGAGTATAAAATTGGCCAGCGGCCTAGGGCAGACCCAACTCGGCCCGTTGACAATGTGAATATTCACATTGACATGTTAACATTCACATTAATAAGAGTATAAAATTGGCTAGCGGCCCAGGGCGGGCCCGACCTGGCCCGTCGACAATGTGAATATTTACATTGACATGTTAACATTCACATTGATAGGAGCATAAAATTGGCCTGCACTTTGTGGCTGCCCGAAACCCGTCCATGGCCCATAGGTAGCCCGGGGCAGGCCCGGCCCGGCCTGTTGACAATGTGAATATTCACATTGACATGTTAACATTCACATTGATAAGAGTATAAAATTGGCCAGCGGCCCAGGACGGGCCCGACCCAGCCCGTTGACAATGTGAATATTCACATTGACATGTTAACATTCATATTGATAAAAGTGTAAAATTGGCCTGCAGCCCGTGGACGGCCCGAAGCCCGACCGCAGCCCGAGACGGGCTTGGCTTGACCCATGACAATGTGAATATTCACATTGACATGTAAACATTAGCATTGATAGGAGTGTAAAATTTGCCCGCTGCCCAAAGCTTGCCCGCGGCCCGGGGTAGGCCCAGTCCGGCCCGTTGACAATGTGAATATTCACATTGACATGTTAAAATGCACATTGATAGGAATGTAGAATTGGGCCGAAGCCCGGGGCAGGCTCGTTTCGGTCCGAGCCCGAGCATGTCCGAGACCCTAGGTTAGGGCCTAGGTCATCACTTTGAAGCCCGGTCCGGCCCATTGGCCCGCTTAAGGCCCATTCAAGGCTCGGTCCGAGGCCCAGCCTGCCCAAGGCGCATTGTATTTTTTTGTGAAAAATAATAAAATTTTGGTAGAAAAAATTAAAAAGAATTTTAAAAAAATGGCTAGGCCCGCCCAAGCCCGACCTAAGCTCAAGGCTAGGCCCAGGCCCATCACCTAGACCCGAGACTCGATCCATCGGCCCGTCCAAAGCCGGAATACCCTTGTGCCAAGGCTGGGCCTAGGCCTAATTTTTTGGCCCGTGGACCAGCCCGGGAAAGGCTCGTTTGGGCCCAAGCTCGAGCCTAGTCCGAGACCCTAGGCTAGGGCCTGGGCCATCACTTTGAAGCCCGGCCTCGCCCATCGGCCCGATTAAGGCCCACTCAAGGCTCGGTTCGAAGCTTGGCCTGTGTCAAGGCCTAGTGTCTTTTTTTGTTGAAAATAATAAAATTTTGGTAGAAAAAATTAAAAAGAATTAAAAAAAATGGCCAGGTCCGCCCCAGGCCGCCCACGAGCCGTGAGCTAGTTTCGGGCAGCCACGAGACACAGACTAATTTTATACTCCTATCAATGTGAATGTTAACATATCAATGTGAATATTCACATTGTCAACGGGTCGGGCCCGCCCTGGGCCATTGGCCAATTTTATACTCTTATCAATGTGAATGTTAACATGTCAATGTGAATATTCACATTGTCAACAGGTCGGCCCGGGCCCGGGCCCGCCCCAGGCCGCCTACGGGCCGTGGGCGGGTTTCGGGCAGCCACGAGGCGCGGACTAATTTTACACTCCTATCAATGTGAATGTTAACATGTCAATGTGAATATTCACATTGTCAACGGGCCGGGCCGGACCCACCCCGGGCCGTGGGCGGGCTTTTGGTCGCCCATGGGCCGCGGGCCAATTTTATACTCTTATCAATGTGAATGTTAATATGTCAATGTGAATATTCACATTGTCAACGGGCCGGACCGAGCCCGCGCTCGGGCCGCCCATGGTCTGCTGGCGGGTTTCGCACCGCCACGGGACGCGGGCCAATTTTAAACTCCTATTAATGTGAATGTTAACATGTCAATGTGAATATTCACATTGTCAATGGGCCGGGCCCGCCCCGGCTCGACCCGAATTTTTCCGGGCACCCACGAGGATCGACATGGGCCGGGCCTCTACACATTGACGGTGTGAACATTCACATTAAGGGTATTTTGGTAATTATATCACCCATAGGACTTATTGAAACATAAGAAAATAATGTGAACTAAATAGAATATAAGTAGATGAAAAGGGTATTTTGGTCTTCTTATTTCAAATAAGACCTAATGGAATGGTCAAAAAGAATATGGATTAGATGGAATAAAACTCTTAGAAAGTAGATTTATCAAAAAAGCTCCCATTTGGGATTCATAGTTCGGTATAAAAATTTTGAATCAAACAACGAACTATTAATCTGGATGGACTATTAGTCCTATCCCATGCTTGAATCTTCTTAAACAAACACTACCTTGAGGTCCCCTTTGAAAAATTGGTTATTTTAGTAGGTTATCACTATTTTAATATGCTAAAATAATTATGTTTGAGAAGAGAGTTGGATTTTTTTATAATTAAATATGATATTTATGAGACAAAAAATAAAATAATTATAATTTGATTTAATATTTTGTCTTATTGATTATTTTAGTTAATTTTATCTTTTAGTATTATTTTAGCCTAAAAATTAAAAAAAAAAATTCTTTCCAAACACCCCCTAGAAGAAAGATAAAATAGAAAATTCTTATTATTTTAATTTTTGATTTTTTTAAAATGAATTAATATTTTTGGATAATAAAAAATAAAATAACAAACTAATATTTTAGAATAGATAGATTATTTGTTGATAATTTAGGAAAATGGTTACGTAATCTTTTATCGTAATATAATTGATAAAAAATAAAATATTAATTATTTATATCAAATAATTAAGGGTAAATTACATTTACCTCCCCTGAGATTTCTGACAAATACAGGGACATCCCCTGTGGTTTGAATAATTACAGTAACCTCCCTTACTTTACCTGACAATATCAAGATTCCCCCCTGCTGTCAAAAATCACTAAACGGTGTTACTTTTTCCTTAGGAAATTACCTTATTGCCCTTCCCTTGAAAATATTAAAAAATGTTTTTGGATTGGAGGATAGGTTTGGAGTATTTCGAACAGTGCTTTTGGATTTATTTTTTTAAAATATTAAAAAATGTTTTAAAAAAATTATTTTTTATTTTAAATATATAATTTTTATTTAAATATTTTATTTTATTTTGTAAACATTTTATTTTTTAAATATATATATATATATATTAAACTCAAAACACAATTTCACACTCAAATCGTAATCAAACACAAAACTCAAAACTCAATTCTCAATTCAAAAATTATTTTCAAACCTCATAACCAAACACATAACTCGACACTCCACACTACTTTCAAAATTCTACATTCAAATCGTAACCAAACGCATAACAAAAAAATTAAAATATTTAAAAATATATCTATACAATAAAATAAAATATTTAAAATAAAACTATATATTTAAAATAAAAATAAATATTTTAATTTTAATATTTTAAACTCAAAACACAATTTCACACTCAAATAGTAACCAAACACAACTCTAAACTCAATTAAAAAATTATTTTCAAACCTCATAACCAAATACATAACTCGACACTCCACACTACTTTCAAAATTCTACATTTAAATCGTAACCAAACTCATAACTAAAAGAGAATCAAATATGTTTCTAAAAAAAATCTTTTTTCGGAACATGTTTTTACTCAAAACTCAATTCAAAAATTATTTTCAAAACTTATAACCAAACACAAACTTAAAACTCAATTCAAAACTTTTTTTCAAAACTCAAAACCAAACGTTTTCAAAAACTCTATTTTAAAAGGAAAAAAAAAAATTCAAAAAAAGTTTATTTTATTTTTTTAAATTATTTTTAGAATCATGAATTGAGTGTGGAGTCGTATTTTGAGTTATGAGTTTTGAAAAGAAAAAATTTGTTTGGTTATAAATTTTGAAATTTTTTGAATTTATTTTTTTAGGGTAAATATTTTATATTTTAAATATTTATTTATTTATTTTAATGTGCATTATATTTCATACATCTATGTGTTGTATTTTTTTTAATATTTTAAATATATTTTTTAAATATTAAAATTTTAATCTTTATTTTAAATATATAGTTTTTATTTTAAATATTTTATTTTATTTTATAAATATATTTTTAAATATTTTATTTTTTTGTTATGCGTTTGGTTACGATTTGAATGTAGAGTTTTGAAAGTAGTGTGGAGTGTTGAGTTATGTGTTTGGTTATGAGGTTTGAAAATAATTTTTGAACTGAGTTTTGAGTTATGTGATTGGTTACAATTTGAGTGTGAAATTGTGTTTTGAGTTTAAAATATTAAAATTAAAAAATTAAAATGTTTACAAAATAAAAAAAATATTTAAATAAAAGTTATATATTTAAAATAAAAAAATAATTTTTTTTAAAAACATTTTTTAATATTTTTAAAAAATAAATCAAAAAATACTGTTCCAAACACTCTAAACCTATCCTCCAATCCAAAAACATTTTTTAATATTTTTAAAGGGAAGGGCAATAAAGTAATTTCTGAAGGAAAAAGTAACACCGTTTAGTGATTTTTGACAGCAGGGGGGAATCTTGATATTGTCAGGTAAAGTAAGGGAGGTTACTGTAATTATTCAAACCACAGGGGAGGTCCCTGTATTTGTCAGAAACCTCAGGGGAGGTAAATGTAATTTACCCGTATATAGTTACATATTAAAGGTAATAGAAAAATGTTAGAGATCTTAAATGTTTTATCAAATATTTCACATGAGTGTGAGACTCACGTGATGTGGATCTTACATCTATATGAAATATTTAGTAAAATATTTGAAATCTTTAACATTACTTAATGTAATAAATAACGTAACTGATGAGAGAAGCATTTTTAATTATATATATTTATACAATTGTAGCATATCTTTTAATTGATGAGAGAAATAAAAGTGAAATCTATGAATGGAACCGAAAGCACATAGACGTTGATACGATTTTCTGTACAGATAATACACCTTAAGTTTCATGTTGTATTTGAATTATGAATTTATATAGAAATGTAGAGAAGAAAAAGAAAAATAAAAAAATTAATTTATATTAAGATTTTAAATTATATTTCATTCACAGTTTCTTTACATTCATTCTCTCTCTCTCTCTCTCAATACACAATCCAAACACAGCTTATACTATGACGCTACAAGTTGGGGTTTTGTATATGATTGATATTGAAAATAATTTCTTATATAAGTATCGTAGCAAAGGAAATATACTTCATGAAGAGAAAAATAAATAAATTTGTCAAGTCTTTTTAAAAGTTTTGAACTATTAATCACATATATGTTAATATATAGTTAGTTAGACTAAAGTTTTAACCCATTTTGTTGGTTAATATAATCTAATAATAAAAAAATATAGATATCATTTGATTTTTAAAATAAAAAAAAGTGACATATATATCTTATATTAACAAAACCGACTTGATAAAATTGATTCTATTAACTACATGTGAAATAATTTCAGACCATCTCATTATACTTTATTAAATACTAATGAAATTGCTAACAGAGTGTGCGTGTGTAGACGTCCCCGAACGCCCCGGGAGGATGACTCCCCGTTCCGTTCGTTTGTGGGTCTACTACAGGTCGGACTCAAATTTGTCACGGTTCTAAATCTGAACCAAAGAGTCCAAATCCGGCAAATCGTTTTGAGAAAACAGATTTTTGAAAGAAGTGCCAAACATGGACTGTTTTGCTAGATACAGAGTCGCCACCTAAATATTTTTTAATGGGGGAATTTAGGAAACCCTGACTCGGTGCCAAAGGCCACGTGTCCGTCGTCACCAAAGTTGCTTCGGCTTGGGAATTTGGGTACGATTGGGGAAGGTCAACTATGAGCACCCCTTCTCGCCCGATCCGAAGATCGGCCTCTACTAACCATGATATCTTGTTTTGAAAACATTATGCGTTCTTGTTCCGGTTGTTAGCCTAGAATTACTATGTTATGCGCACAGCAAACAAGTTATAGACCAAATCGCCTAAATTGGAACAAAACATTTCATGTTTGTTTTGAAAATGGTTTGCTACTCATAAGTAGGCTAAAATGCAGGTTTTGCCACCCTCGAGTGGGCTTTTTTAGAAAAGATGGTTTTGCCATAATCTAGTGGGCTTAAAACTCATGTTCAATGCATTGTTCCAATTTAAACAACTCAACCTCCACCCACAGGCATTCAAGCAGTTATAACACATAAGCAGCTAGCATCATGGGAATCATGCTATTATGGCAACACTCACACGCATGTGGTATGCTAAAGCATAAAAGCTTACCTAGTACTCCAAGCCAAAACAGAAACTAGTTAGTAATCATATGCATGATCCTAGTTCATGTTAAGGTGGTTAATGCAACACATGCAAAATGCAACTATAATATGCTCGGCTATCCTAAAGATGGCATGTGAAATGCTGCAACTAACAAGTACTCAACTTGGAATTGAAATACAAGTGCAGTTAGCATGATGTGCCGAGCCCGGTGCATGTAAGACAAATGAATTGATGCACGTAAGCATAGCATAAGGTATGCTAAATTAAACATGACCTAATACTAACCATTGAGAGCAGGTAAGTAAAAGGGAGAAAGAAGTGGAGGTTGGAAGACATACACACACTCACCCACACTTATTACAAATTCGCCCTCGCTCGGAGGGACCAAAAGAATAATACAAATTAATTAACCTACAAGCTAATTAAATAATGCATGAGTGGATTTTCCACCCAAAAAAGCCACTGTTCTGCTCCAGATGCCTTTGTTGCACAGTAGAACACTTGTACTAATTTCCACCTCAGAACCAACTCTGTTCTGTTTCAACAAGTCACTGTTGGATTTTGTAAAGGTGGCTGGCAGGCTAGAAGTGGTGGCCTGCCAGCTACTGATGCTTGGTTCTTCTCACTGCAACATAGAGCAAACAGAGCAAGAGCAGGGTATTCTCAAGGGTTGTTTGCACAACTTGTCCCTCCTTATCATCAAACAACTCAAAAGAATGGTAAACTTGATTCACAAACCATCAATCGATGCAATTTCATTGCATGATGGCCTATGAACCAAAGTGTGCAAGTTCAATAAATGCAACAAATAAAGACTCTCAAACCCCCTCCTTATCATGGATTCATCAAGGGAAGTTGTTGACATTGATTCTTTAACTGTTTACATCACTAACAAGTATGAAACGCTTCAAGACTTAAGGGTTCAATTAACGTCCGATTAAACCTAAACCAAGTTATTATCTTGCATAATTTTAGTCCAAGTTTTATTATTCCATTTTAATTACCTTTTGATTTTTTAATTTATTAAGTCCAAAGGTAAGCTTTAAGTCCTCTAATGGAAAGAAGTATCAAACCAAGTGTTGTTTTGGGATGAGAGAAGCTTCATGCTGTAACGTCCCCAGAATAATAACATAAATACATCCACAAACATATATATAAATGATAGCATAAATCAAAGTAAATAATCTTTTCATTACATGAAGTTAATAATATAAGAGTTTAACATAATTAAATGCCCTATTGGTTTACATCTTTCCAAGCCTTGACTTGGTTACACAAAAGGAGACTAGCTCATACACATTTAGCCCTAGGCTTTACAAAAATATACAATTCAAATAAAGAAGCTATTGCTCCCAAAATGTCCCTTCAAGCTATTGCCTTGGTGGAGGTAACATAAAAGAAAAGAAGACATTCAAACACTTAGAAGAAAGGAAACAACTTGCATTCACAGAAGGTTACTTGTTCACATTACAAAAGCGGCACGTCGGCCAAATATGAAAACTAAAGCATTGTTCTGACAAAACAAAGTACAAACAAAGGAAAAGAAAAAATGAAATATCCTAAGTGCTAGAATTGGCTTGATTGGATGGTAGTGTTGCAGTCTTGTCAGCTTCTATTTTAGCATCCATTCCTTGTAAAGTCTTATCCAGACTCTTTTCAATACACCGGACCTCGGCTTCAGATATAGTTGGTTTGGGGGAGACGTCCTTGGAAGCCAAGTCATCCTCCTCATCCTGAGTTAGATCAATTTGCTCATTGAGGGTGGGAGACTTGGCATTAGTGGCAGCCTCCTCCTCCACTTCGTCGGCTTCATCATCCTCGGCGTCATCCTCGGGCTCTGGTGGGAAGGGCACCTCGAGCTGGTTAATGTCTCAAAGATTGGAATCCATAGAACCAACCAATTTGTTGAGGGTCGCCGTCCAACCGAGGTAGTAACCTGGGTTACAAGCCAAGTTGACTTGTTGCTTGTATTGGTCACGAACGGGGGCATGTCCCTCTTCAAAGGCTTTTTAATCGGCCGCCTTTACCTCGGCCTCTTTATTAGCAAGAGCCTCCTGAAGCTTGGCTTCCATATCAGCCACTTTGGCATTGGCAGCTTCGAGGTCGGCTCTTGCTGCCTTTGCTTCATCTTTTGCCGCTTTGGCCTTTTCCTCGGCCAGACCTTGAGCAGTTTTGGCGTCCTTGGCCGGGTCCATAAGAGCGCGATTGCTGGCCTCGGCTTTATTAAGGGAGGATAGGAGTTTGGCTGCTTCTTTTGTCTTCTTTGCCAAATCCTTCCTCATCATCTCGGTCTTCGTGGCATAGGAGTGAGCATGCTGGATGGCCTGCAAGAAATAACACAGATTAGTGGAATCACACTAAGTATGGAAAGACTACCAAAAGAGTAGGAAAAACGTTTACCAAGACCGAATGCTGTATCATAAAAGTGAAATCTTCATACTCGTGTAACTCGGCCATACGATTCATATCTTCGGATAGAAGAACTGTCATAGACAGAGCCGCGCCGACCTTAAGGTTCACAGCACTGTCACCGGCAGTAAGAGGTCTGTCGTCGAGCATGATCTCGGGCACCTAGACCATGCCTCGGGAGTGGCTACTGCCCTCTTGGTGATTGGACCTCGACTTTTTGGTTGGTAGGGCCTCAGATGCTGGGTCTTCGGCGGGACACTTTTTGACAGAAGGGGCGCTCTTCTCGGCCTCGGCCAGCTTTGAGATAGGCACAGTGTCCTCAGAATCGATCTGAGTCACTGTGGCCTTTGCCTTGGCCTTCTTCATTTGTTTTGGCTTTGGGGTTAGCTGAGAAGGAGAATGTGAGGATTGGACTGTGACGACACCAGGGATGTTAAGCAAGCAGGTCTTCAACAACTACATGTTTGTGCCTTATCTAGTCAGCGGTGGCAGCGACTGTGACTTTGGCGTCGAAATGAATTGTCGGAAGTGCTGTTGGTAGGTTGGCTAGATCAGAAACCGACGCCTCAGCCTACCCTTTTGTTTTCAGCCTTTACAAAGTCACTATAGGAGGAATTTAAGGGTGGAAGGGAAAACTTTATAGAAAAGTCCGGGTAGCTGGGTGTAAAAGGAGTACCAAAGGGTGAAAGCCCTAGGAGATGGCAGATATCAAGAACGGTGGGGGCCATCATGCCACACCGAAATTGGAAAAAATTAAAAGCCATGTTCCAAAAGCAAAGTGTAGCAGGAATCAAAAAAGAGTCTTCAGGAATGATAAACTTGGAAAGACGAAGGGCGTCGAGAATACAGAGCTCTTGTAGGTCATCTTCTCTTGCAGGCACAACTCTGTCATACCATTCCTCCCATTCAGCTCTCAATGTCGGCCAGCAACGGTGAGGTCGGGTCATTCTCCAATTTCCCCAGTCGAGCCCTCCTTCGTAGAGAAGAAAGTGGTCCTCCAAGCGAGGGTATAAAGCTGGAAGTTGAGCAGGAGCTTCTCGAAAGATGAGACCTAGGACATATTCTTGTTTGTTACTGTGGCAAGGAACAGAGAGGCATCCGTCTATGGCACTTGATCCATCAGCTGTTAACTTGGCAATTTCTTCATCAATACATCTTTTCAAAGCCATGGTTGGGCTTATACGATCGCCAACGAGTACTTTCAGAGAAGAAGAATCCATTGGTAGCAAGCAGCAAGGAAGAGAGGGTTAATAAAGGGGAAGGGTTTGTGTGTTAAGCGAGTGAGTAATTTCAAAACACGAAATAAAAGGGTTTTAAAAAAACCTTTGTGTCTGGGAAATATATCGTGTAATTCGTAAAGTACTAAAGAGATTTCGTCCTCCAAACTCCAAGAATTGGATGTGGATTATTTGGTATACCCCTTCTTTTGCTGCTTTGTTGCAGACCTTACCTTAGATGCCTACCAACGATTATATACCGCGTAGCGCCAACTGAGGGCCTCAAAAGAGACGATAATGATGGGCCTAGCTCAAACTCCTCCTTACACCAAACTACCTAAGGTCCAAATACAACCGCTCCATTCAAGGGTTCCGAACAACCGGTTGTGCAAGACTTGCTCATTTTAATCCACTACTAATATCAACTTAACATTCTCATCATTTATGATGTATGACTAGTGTGGTCGTTAAACCTCTTTACCAACCCATTTCATTTTCCCCTTTTCACATTAAGTGTATTACACATTAGTGGTTAGCACAAGTAAGAACAAAATAAGGCCATTCAAGGTGAAACTCAAGCATGAAAGTATAACATATATTACAACAATAAGTCATGATAGCACAAAAGCATTAACTACAACAAGAACCGCATTGTTTAGATTTCCAGCACCGCACCTGTTCAAAAATAAATATAGAAAAAATATTTTTTAAGGGTTTCAGAATGTGGCTTCTAGAGGATTTGTAGAGAATCAAGTCTAGCTTCAGAACCATTTTACGAAACTAGGGTGGCCCTTTTTGATTTTTAGATATTTAAGAAATACACAGACTCTGTCCAAATTTGACAACTGTTACAAAATTTTGTGTTTCTCTTAAAACACTCATTCATTTTCATTGAAATAATTTTTTTTTGAAAGATAATCTTCAAAGGAAGAATTTGATGTAAAAATTAACGTGATACCATTTTTATATAATTTTCTAGAATTTTCCAAAATCCTCTGTTTTAACAGGTTCTTTGCAGCAAGTATTTAGAAAAATAAAAGGGGTTATAAAAACACATCCAGGGTCTTAGCCAAAATTTTCACATACTCTCTATATATGTCAATTAATACCCCTTTAAAACAGTTTTTGAGTTGGTGAAGGTTTTCTATGGAAATAAAATCAAAAACCTTTAGAAAAGCTTGCTGGAAATTGCAAGGAAGAAAAAGGACATTTCATTTTCAAACCATACATCATCTAATAATGTAGTAACTTTTAATATCATGTGAAATATATTTTTAGAATGTATTATGAAGGGGAAAAACATGATGATTCATTGAGGAGAGGTGTATGAGATTTACCTTAGTTTGTTAGATCTTTTTCTTACTTGTTGCTCTATTTTCTTCTCTTTTTCTCTCAAGCTCGCTAGCTCTCCCTTTCCTCCTCTCTCAGCTGTGTGTTGTGTGTGTATGGAGTGAAATACAATAGCTAGCAAGGCTTGTATTTATAGGCCAATGAGGAAATAAAAAGGTTGGTTTGGTTTGGTTGGTTTTCAATAGAAACTATTCAAGTTTGGTTGGTTTGTAATTGGATCCAATTAAGATTTGTGTTAATTAATCTTGATTAAGAGAAAGTAATCCTATTTACTAGTTAATTGGGAGACAAAAAAGATATAGCAATAAATGCCCCCCATTCCTCCATGATGGTCAAAGATTTGTTGCATTTATGTACAAGATTTGCTATGAATAAAAAATACATTTTTAGGTCCTTTTCACCACCTATAGCCAGGTACCCTATTCACCCATGTGAAATTTTGATTTTTTTGTTAATAAATATAGAGGATATTTTGTATAAATTAATAGAAATTATACCTTTATTGAATAAAATATTAAGGTTTTGGGGCCAAAATGCAATAATTAAGAAAGAAAAGGGTACAATCGGAAATTTTGAAATAAAACATATGTTTAAGTTATATAATTAATAAAATAATGATAGGAAAAATAATTCGGGTCATGTGGTGCCAATTCGCAACAAAAGGCGAGATACCGGGCTAAAACTGCGATTACCAAAAATTAGGGTTTTTCTCTTGTAATTTTTTATTCTAGGGTTTCTAAATTATTAATTCAAGGTTTTAAAATGTTTCTTAAGTTCTTAGAGTTGATTAGGGTTTGCTAATTAGCTCGCACAATTGCTCTTGATTTCTAGGGTTTAATTTGCAAGAAATGGAGAAACAAGATTTCTCATTGAAATTCTTCAATTATAAGCGTTTGGGGACATTACAAAAAGTTAGGGTCTCACAAATTGGGAGGGACCTTACAGAATCATCTCTGTAGCTGGTAATGGTGCATATCGGCTTGAGAACAGTGATGGCAAAGAGTTGCCAAGATGCTGGAACGCTTGAAATTCGAAATTTTTTTATCATTAAATTTTTGTTTATGTTATAATTTTATTAGCTGAGGTATCAATAAAGTTTTAGTGTGGTAAAATTGAAATTGTGTGATTGGATTGAAAAGACCTATTTTTTAATATATATATGTAACAAGCCCGCGAGGGACCTCGTTACAGTTCGGACTCGATTTTGTCGCAGTTCCAAATCTTGAACCAAAGAGTCCAAATCCGGCAAATCGTTTTTGAGAAAAACAGATTTTTTGAAAGAAGTGGCAAACATGGACTGCTTTGCCAGATAACAGAGTCGCCACCTAAATATTTTAAAATGGGAAATTTAGGAAACCCTGACTCGGTGCCAAAAGGCCACGTATCCGTCATCACCAAAGTTGGCACGGGAACTTAGGTACGATTGGGAAAGGTCACATCGTGAGCACCCCCGCTCGCCCGGTCAAAGACCGGCCTCTACTAACCATGATATCTGTTTTTTGAAAACATTGTGAGTTCTTATTCCGGTTATTAGCCTAGGTTACTATGTGATGCGCACAGCATACAAGTATAGACTGAATCGCCTGAATTGGAACTGAACATCTCATGTTTGTTTGTTTGAAAATGGTTTGATGGTGCTACCCGCAAGTAGGCTAAGACGCGGATTTGCCACCCTCAGGTGGGCTTAAGAAAACAATGATTTTGCCACTATCTAGTGGGCTTAAAACAAGCATTAGATGAATTATTCCAATTCAGATAACTCAACCTCCACCCACAGGCATTCAAGGCAGTTATATCATATAAGCACATAGCCTCATGGTAAGCATGCTATTCATGGTAACACTCACACGCATGCAAGGATGGTAAAGCATAAAACTCACCGAGTACTCCTAGCCAAAACAAAAGCTGATTAGAAATCATGCATGATCCTAAATGTGCTGAAATGCCTAATGCAACACATGCAAAATGCAACTATAGCAGACTCGGCTATTCTAAACATGGTATATGAGATGCTACAGTTAGCATGTATTCAATTTGGAATTGAAATACAGATGCAGTTTGTATGATGCGCCGAGCCCGGTGCGTGCAAAAACAGATGAATGATGCAAACATGCTGTCATACTGTATGCTAATTGAAATATGTCCTATATCTAACCATCGTAAGCAGGTAAATAAAAGGGAGAAAGAAATGGGGGTTGGAAGACATACATCACACTCACACACCCTTATTACAACATTGCCCTCGCGCAGAGGGTCCGAATAAATAATACAGACCCGAATAAAAGAATAGTACAGTCCGAATATTACAGTCCGAATAATATACAAAAATCCTAATTAATTTACAAATTAAATAAAGAAAGACTGTAAACTGGCATGCAAGCCAGGGGGTGCCTTGCTTCTGATGAATAGTGTATGCTGGGCTACCTTCGCGCGGAAATCCATTGGGATGCCCCAATTAGCCTCTATTTGCAATTTTCTCGAAATGCGTGTCAGACTCTAAAAAGTTACTGATCCTTGATTTTGCTGCAACAGAGAGCAGGAAAAGGGCATAGCAATGTATTTCACAAATATATGCATGCCTCGATCCTCGTGCCATCAATCACGCATATCGATGCATGATGGCCGAGGAGTCGGATTGCACAACTCAATGTAAGATGAATGCAGATGAATGCTACAACAAAACCTAACTCCATCATGGGTAATCCAGAGTGTCGGTGACTTGGGAATTGAGACCCGTTCTGTTACTCGGAGTACTGAACGTGCCTCGTTTCCCGTGCCCGGGCTAACTCCTATCCCGAACACGATGCAATATGCACGACATGCATGAATGCAACTAAAATATGATCTAGCATGCACAATGCTATAAAAATGAGATGCCTCGAAATGCGTGCACACGGGCATGCAAACTGAGGCAATGATACTAAAGCATGAACTGACATGAAATATGATATACGATGAGACTAAAGTGAGATGCCTCGAAATGCGTGCCCATGGGCACGCGAACCGAGGCGGTGACATATAGACATGAAATGGCATACAGGATGCAAATTGGGCTTACACTAACATGAGAGAGCCTCAGCCGCACTCACATAAGAGGCCGTCGGATAAAAATGAAGTGCCTCGAAATGCGTGCATGCGGGCACGCAAACCGAGGCAAAGGCATACGCAATGCAAATGACATGGAAAATGCAAATTGGGCTTACACTAACATGAGAGGACCTCAGCCGCACTCACATAAGAGGCCGTCGGATAAAAAAGGAGTGCCTCGAAATGCGTGCACACGGGCACGCAAACCGAGGCGGTGGCCCTAAGGCATGAAATGATACTCCAAATGCAGATTGGACTTACACTAACATGAGGGAGCCTCAGCTACACTCACATAAGAGGCCGATGAAGGAAAATGAGATGCCTCGAAATGCGTGCACACGGGCACGCAAACCGAGGCAATGGCCCTAAGGCATGAAATGACATGCAAATGCGACGTGGCATATGGCATATGGAAAACGAAAATTTCAGCAGCCAAAATGATGCAAAAACAGCCCCCGAATTATAGCAAAATTACACCCGATGCCCGAAATGCAATGTTATGCACCCGAAATGGCCTACAGCTATGCCAATCATGCACAATATGGACATGAAGTGTAAAGACAGATTCTAGGAAGCCCCTAAAATAGCATTTTTCCAGTACAAAGAATGTCCAAACAACAATCACAAGTACGGCAAAATCAGCATGCAAGAATGGGGGAAAATAGGGGAACAATGAAACAAGTGATATGTAAAATGCTCAAACTGAAAAATACAGTTCTACAACATTAAAGAGGGACCAAAAATATGCACATTTACAGTAGATGACATCCTCCAATTCAGTATGTAGATATGCTCAAAATAGCATGCAAAATATGAGCCAACAAAGGCTATAACATGAGGTATCAAAAGGATGCACCAAAAAGCCTAAGACCCTTAACAAAAAATGAATAATGAGTTATTTTAAGACTCTTTCCAAGCCTGATGAAGGCTCAAAAACAGAAGCATGATGAGCTAGCAAGGCATGCAAAAATAAGGGGGTATAAGAGGGTATAACATGAAGTACCAAAAGTATTCATCAAATAGCATAAGACCCTTAACAAAACATGACAAGAAGGAAAAAATAAGGCTCTTTTCAGGCCTGATGAAGGCTGAAATCAGAAGCCAAATAAGCTTAAAAAAGGCATGCAAAATGGGGCCAAAGAGAGGTACAAAGAGAGGCCATGCATGGAGGCCCCAAACAAGATTGATCCCTTCTACAATGTTGTAGAGGGACCTAAAATAAGATCAATATCAGTTAATGGCATGCTCAAAATCAGACTTCAAATAGGCTAAAGAAACCATGCAATTTTACGGTAAATATGAAAAATTACAAAGCAAGTGCATGATAGAGAGGCCAAACATGGTTGAGCCCTTCTTAAATGTTTAAGAGGGGCTCAAAATAAGCACATTTACAGTTTATATTAGGCCCGAAAAGAAATGACACATAGGCCAAATATTCAATGCAAAATAATGGCATATAAGAGGATATTGAAGGAAGTGTAAGATAGAGGGCTCAAACAGAGTTGGGCCCTTAAACAAACATCAAGAATAGCTCAAAATATGACCACTTTCAGTATTGGTCGGAGCTCAAAACAGTGAGAAAGTAGGGTTAAGAAAAGAGGCAAGAAAATGGTGTAAAAGAGAGGGATTGAGACTTACCCTTGAAGACCTTTCTTTCCTTGCTTCTTGACTTGAGAAATGTTGCTTCTAAGCCTCTAAGAACCTCTTCTTGTTGCTGGAAATGGAGTAGTGATGGTAGTGCTTGATGATGATGAACAAAATGCACCAAAACTTGAAGTTTTTGAGGTTTTTGGAGAGATAGAGATAGATATGCTTGTAGATCCTTGAGAGATATTTTTCAACCCCTCAAAAAGATCTGGGAGGCCAGCTATATAGGCAAGAAAATTGGAGAAAAGGTGGGCAAAAAGTGCTTTAGTTGCAGGTGGCTGGCCGGCTGGAAATGGTGGCCGGCCGGCTAGGGTCAAAAGGTCCAAGGCATAGAACTAGTTGGCCATGTAGCCCTTGAAGTTAGCTTTCCAATGCCGCAAACCTTGCATCAAAATTCCTCCTGTAGAAAAAGTTATGCCAGTTTCCGTAAAGCCGCGCAGATTCGGTCTAACCAGACTTCAACCAACCATATCTCCTCCCCCCGGATCTGGACTTAGGATATTCTTGAGTGAAAAATGAAGCCCCGGAAGTAATCTTTCCAATGGTGGTGGCCTCATATTTTAATTCCTCTTGTGCAAAGATTTACGCCTGTTTCGGTGAAGCCGCGCAGACTTTTCTCCTTCCCGGATTCACGCTGAACCACTTTTGACCAAACAAAAAGTTGGTTGTCAGAACAATTACTGGCCTCCCACCCTCCTACAAGCTTCCTAACCATGAAAATAAGGCCTCCACCAAAAATGAGCCCAAACCGATGCAAAATGAAGGCTCGGGGGGCCAAAACACGCAGTTCGAGGTCCCGAAAACAAGCTGTTGGGCACCGGGAGTGGTGTTCGACCACGAAGTGGGTATCTAAGACCCTAGTGTCCCTCGAAAAGGAGTAAATGAGATGCATGCCAAAAACCGGAGAAATCGGAGATGGTTGGGCGGTCCCGAACCGAGGCACACGGCCTGACGGCTCCGAAAACCGGGAACCGGGCTCCGAAATGGGCAAAATGGCCTACGGCCACGAAATGTAGCCCACGGCCACTGAGAAATAGTCTACGGGACCACTCCCTCCCCTCAGGAAAGAAAATAGAGAAAACCGAGTCTGGTTCACAAACTGAGACAAGGCACAGAAGAGGGTTCGGAAGTCCGGAGGCAAGGCGCACGGCCGCGACTCTGAGACTTCTGAACGAGCACAGTATGCAACATCACCGAGCGCTCAATCGGTGACGTCTGAGTCTTAAGGTCGGTCAAAAATGGGGTGTCTACAGTTGCCCCTCTTTGACAGAACTCGAAAGTCATAAGAATGACGGGAGTGAATGTCAAAGCCCAGAGACGACCCATTTTTGACAAGGCCAAAGACTTAGACAAAGCAGACAAGATAGACAAAGATGTGCCCGCAGGCATGCCCGCAGGTAGGGGCAAAATGCAAAATGATATGCATGAAGATTTTGACAATTGGACTTACATGCTACGCGAAGCCGGTTTGAAAATTGGACTTATACACTACGCGAAGCCGGTTTGAAAATTGGACTTATACGCTACGCGAAGCCTGTTTGACAATTGGACTTATACGCTAAGCGAAGCCAGTTTGACGATTGAGGATTCATGCAATGCACTGTAATGTAGTGGCTAAAATGCAATGTGATAACTAGGAAAAGGGAGGTACCTTACAGGGGCAATTGGCAATGACTTACCTCAGCAATGTCCTACCTTATGCTGATGTGAGAATCTTCCGCTTCTTCTTGGTTGAACCACAGGTACTACTTTTCTCCCTGACTATGGTCGCAGCTTTTCCTATTCTCTAACAGGGTGACAGACTAGGTTGATTCAGTATCCAGAATTGAGGTGCATACACATGCTATCTCAATCTATGGGGCTGCCATACAGATTTCAAGCCGAGGATATACCCCTGGGTATTTAAACCAGACTTTAGTCTCGGAAATCCCGAACCTTTGCGTTCTAGGCATGAGCCATTCGAACTCTAGTTTCCACCGTCTCAATTGGTCTCCTAGGAACTCACCGCTAACACAGGCAGGTGGCTATACCAAACCACCGGAAGTCGTTCGGGCACGACAAACACCAAAGGAATTGCACCTTTAGAGGATTTAAGGTCTCCTAGACCGGACAATGAAACAGATATGATGCAATGGATGTGATAGATGTGATGCAATGGATAATAGATGCGATGTAACAGAGAGTACAATGGACGCAAAATGGTGACATACTCCAACCGCGCTGGACTCGTGGGAGGAGAGAGAACAAAGAAAATCAATCAGGAGCGTGTTCCACACAACCTAAGATAAATTTCAAACACGCTGAAAATCGTGTGAGGAAGGGGACACTCAAAACACACTGATAGTCGCGAGAGGAGGTCCGAAAACAACCGCCCAGGTGCGTACACAACGCAACCTGAGATAAATTCCAAACACGCTGAAATCGCGTAAGGAAAGGAACACTCTAACCACGCTGAAATCGTGAGAAGAGGTAAACAAAAACAACCCGCCCAGCGCGTCCACAACGCAACCTGGGAAAAATTCCAAACACGCTGAAATCGCGTAAGGAAAGGAACACTCTAACCACGCTGAAATCGTGAGAAGAGGTAACCAAAAGCAACCCGCCCAGCGCGTCCACAACACAACCTGGGATAAATTCCAAACACGCTGAAATCGCGTAAGGAAAGGAACACTCTAACCACGCTGAAATCGTGAGAAGAGGAACGAGACACTCTAACCACGCTGAAATCGTGAGAAGAGGAACGAGACACTCTAACCACGCTGAAATCGTGAGAAGAGGTAAACAAAAACAACCCGCCCAACGCGTCCACAACGCAACCTGAGATAAATTCCAAACACGCTGAAATCGCGTAAGGAAAGGAACACTCTAACCACGTTGAAATCGTGAGAAGAGGAACGAGACACTCTAACCACGCTGAAATCGTGAGAAGAGGAACGAGACACTCTAACCACGCTGAAATCGTGAGAAGAGGTAAACAAAAACAACCCGCCCAGCGCGTCCACAACGCAACCTGTGATAAATTCCAAACACGCTGAAAACCGCGTAAAGAAAGAACCAAACTCTAACCACGCTGAAATCGTGAGAAGAGGAACGGGACACTTAAACCACGCTGAAATCGTGAGAAGAGGTCAAAACAACCGCCCAGGTGCGTACACAACGCAACCTGAGATAGATTCCAAACACGCTGAAATCGCGTAAGGAAAGAACCAAACTCTAACCACGCTGAAATCGTGAGAAGAGGAACGGGACACTCAAACCACGCTGAAATCGTGAGAGGAGGTCCAAACAACAATATTCTGAACACGCAGCTCATAATACAATACTCTGTTTATTCGGCACACAGCTCATAAAGACGAAACTTACAGAAGTTGAAACACACTCAGATGCTCCAAAATTTCCATCTTTTCTTTTGCTTGGTAGCCCGGAACTTTCATAGCTTCAGATGGGTCCTGGTTTTACTGTTTTCACATGACTTGGGTTGAACCCCGCGGCTTTAACAAATTCTGTTTTGCACAAATGTGGAGAATGGCACAGCATTCGGAGCACAAAACGATTTTATTTTTTGAAATTGAGAGATGGATTTTCGACCAGGTATTGAGCCTATGACTGAAGACAGCAAAACGACTCAACACGGAAATAAAAGGCACACAACCTAGACACATCAAGTAACACTCGAAACGACTCAAAACAAGAATCGAGATAAAACAAAAAGACATGACACTCAGACGTGCACAGGGAGCCTATTTCACCGGGTAGGTTTCCCACCCTTTCTTATTTGTGATTCTCACATCACTCGGCCCTCAAGCTCGGCTTTTCTCACAAAACCTTTTTCTCACTTTTTCTCTCATCGCACATCTCTCTATTCTTAAATCTCTCATTTTTCATCCCCCCTTGGGTGGTTGATGGATAAACAGCAAGTTGAAGGCTCGGGCCCCTAGCATTCTGCTTGATTCTCTTTCTTCCGCTCACAGCTAGTGAATTCCTCCCACAGAGGGGTTGCACTACATTTGGGTGTGTAGCAAATCTGCAGCTGACATCGGTTGACGATGCTTTGCTGGGGAGTTTGGACATGATCAGATCCATCTAGATGAGGGAGTGGAATATCCTGATCCATTCCAGTTCGTGCTTCGCACTTGGCTTGATACCTCGCTGCTTGGAGGATACGAGAGCTTTCTGCCCTTTCTAGCTTCAGTTGTGCCCTCTTCTGGCAAGTAGAGTGCCCTTTTTTTTGGCAAATGCATTGACAACAGGGAAAAGACAGGAAGCCTGACTCAACTGTGCCCCTAGTTCATCATTTCGACCATTTTTTGTTTTTGGCTTTCTACTAAAACAATTTTGACCAAAAATGAGAGTTAGATTAACATGCTTGTTCAGTTTTTGATTTGAAATCATGCAAGTCAGGCTATGAGCACTGAAAATTTTCCTTTTTTAGGTCCAAGAAATGGTCCAGTTTTGGAAAAGATAGAATGATTTTTCGAGAAAATTAGCCAACCTCAGTAAAAATTCTCAAAAACTATTTTTGCAAACGGCCACTTGCTCAACGAGCATGAAACCTACTCCTGAGATGCACAACCTCGGATCCAAAGGAAAACTGCCCCGTACTTGAAGAGAGCTGCATGGCAACGGAAAGTTGCCCCTTGTTTGAACGGCACCGCGGCGCATTGAATGGCAACGGAAAGTTGCCCCTTGTTTGAACGGCACCGCAGCGCATTGTAGTCAGTCCTCGGAGCGATGATTGCAACCGTACTCTCGGATACAAAGAAGGCAAGGATGGTCAAAACCATTACATGGACACAATTGAATTTGAATCGTTTTACGGCTGGACTTCAGAATGAAGTTGCGTACGTATCCCAAAGATGGGAATCAAGCCTTACGTAGTTCGGGGGTTAAGGTACACTCGGGTATTTAACCTCTCCTTTTTATGCTCTAACTTTTGCCAAGACGCCTGTTACAGGTTTTCGACCTTGCGAGCTTTGTTTTTCTTTCTTTTCTTTTTTTTTTCTATTCTTTTCATTCCTTTTTCTTCTTCTTTTTTGCATTTTTCTTTTCTTTTCTTTTTTTGCATTTTTTGTATCTTTGCATTTTTTCTTTTTGCATTTTTGTATATATATTTTTCTTGTCTCGCTCTAACTTTTGCCTGGGTCGCCCTTTCGGGTTTTCGGCCCAGCGAGCCTCTCAAAGGGTAAAAATGTAACCAGTCCATGCCAAATGGTTCTGAGATTGAAGCCCTCTATATCCAGGAGAGTGGCTGTTGTATTGACTTGCAGAAAGATCCACCTTTGGCTCTTCGAGCACATCGGATATTTTTTGCCCCTAGTTCGAGGGGTGCTTCTGCTCTAGCCTTGCAAGCTTCTTCTGATGAGGTCTGACCTTCTTGATCTGACTTTGGTGCCTCTTGTTCGAGGGCTGCTTCGAATCTGGCCACACAGGCCTCACATCATAGTTGACCTTTGAACATTCTGAATGCAAGTCCAAGGTTTGAAAATGAGGGGTCGAGTCTCGAGGCTGAGAGCGATCCTAAGCTGCACAATCTCAAGAGTGATTCCACACAGGTCTTCGCAGGACTGCGCAAAACATTTTTGACAGTTTTTAAGAAAGCGACAAATCGCTCGCGCAGAAGATAGTGTGGAACCAATCTGGATCAAGCCAGGATCCTTCTCAGTACTCACGCTAACAAGCATGATTTCATTCATTAAGGGCTTAGCATGCCTCTCTTTCTCTCATTTGATCAAAGTTTTGCAAATCCCGAGGAATTCCTTCTTTTTCGTTTTCACCGCAGTGTTCAAAAAGTTTTTGAAAAACTTAGGTCGTTACAATGACTTCAGGGCACAGGAGAGCAGGTGGAATGCACTGCCATTTCATTCAAATCCCGGCACAACTAGCACACGGCAGAAGCAAATGCGAGAGCGTGGAAATCACTGCTGTTTCATTCAAAATCTGTTGGCATAACTGGCTCCCTGGCAGAAACAGACTCAAAACAAAATAAAAAGACAAACGCGAAACAAAATGGTGACGCCCGAGGTAACACCCCCGGAATCACTTGACTTCTATACAACAGGACTGACTCGATACAACAAGACAGACCCAAGACAAAAGAGACTGACTCAAAACAAAAAGACAGACTCAAAACAAAGTAACAAAAACTGACCCAATACCCAAGTCAGAAAGCACAAAACTGGTATTTGCATATTGCTCAGAACAGTGCGTGCCATTCCCACGTCTGGAGTTGATTGACCGCCGCCCGCAGGTGGTTCATCCCCCATTCACATAACATTATCCCCCAAGTTCACTGACCCAGTGCCGATAGACTTTGCTGAGCTCGGCGGAAGGATGACCTCGTTTTCAAATAGATCCTGTACTTCATGGCGAAAACGGAAGCAGTTGTTGGTAGCATGGCCAGTTTGCTGATGGTATGCGCAGTACTGGGTAGCATCATGTGTAGCCGGAAGAGGGTTCGGGAGAGACCGAGGCTCAAGGGGTTTGAGATGGCCTTGTCCAACAAGGATTTGGAAAGCTTTGGATAAAGGCATGTGGAGGGCATGGAAGACCCTCTGACCTCGGGGTTGGTACTTCAAGGTTTGTGGATTTTTGCTGGACGCACCAGTAGAGGGATTGGCAGGTGCTGGCCTGGTTTGTTGATCTCTTCTAAGTGGAGGATTAGAGCTAACAGGATTGCCTCTAGTATAACGGCCCTTCTCCCGGTTTTCCCTTTGATTCGGACTGCCCCTGACTTGAGTGGCGAAAATGCCGTCCACAGTTTTTGCAACAACTACGAGCACTTGCTCTTTGTTCAGTCCCTCGGCTTTCAAGGCCTCAACAGCCAACAGAAGATACTCATGGGGATCCATGTCTACCCTTACCTTATTCTTTCCACTCGCTTCCACTTTGCCACGGGATTGGCCTTCCTCAGATGTAGCCCGCCTCAGGACTGGGGAGCCTTTTGACATGAACTCCCTGGTATGTGATGTGACTGATGATGGAGCCAATGTCCCAGAGGCCAAATCTGTTACAGTTCTTTGAAGATCTTCGATCATTCTCTTTAGCTCAGAAGTAGTGGGCTCACGGGTTTGAGATGATTGGGGTCCAGGTGCATCCATCATTTATAAGTCCATGCCTTCCGGAATGAACACCTCAGGCTTGGGTAGACGGGCTGGGGTGATGTATATGCTGGGGTCGTAGGTGGATGGCAGTATATGGATGAGGTTGAGATGTGGATGAGGTACTTGGTCCTTGGGGTTTTGAGGTGGAACTATTGTCTCTTCATCAATAAGGTCCTGAATCTTATGACAGAGGCGGATGCAACGGTTCGTATCATGACCGTGCTGTTGATGGTAGGCACAGTATTTAGCTGGGTCATACCTTGGTGGAAGAGGATTTGGGAGGGGTTGGGGTTCTAGGAGTTCTAGGTGCCCTTCTTCTTGCAGCTTTTTCAAAGCTTGGGAGAGACTCATGTAAAGAGGATGGAATTTTCGGGCTTGGGGCCGAGCTGAAGTGGTTGGTTTTTGGCCATTGGGGGAAGTGGTGATAGTGTCTACTTCTGAGCATTTCGCAGCTGTGCTACCATTAGTAGTAGCATTGGAACTACGAGTAACATTCCTCCTCAAAGGCTCATTATCTTCTGCGAAGATCCCTTGTCTGATGGCATCCTCGATTTGAACCCCCATTTCATGAAGGGCTGGAAAGGTAAACAGAAGTAGAACGACCATCTTTTGCAGCAACTCGCCATGCAGATTCCGAACAATCATCCTGATCTGATCTTTGTCGGAAGGCCTTATAGTCATCATTGAGGCCTTTGCCCTCAATCTCATCACGAACTTTGAGAAACCCTCATTTGGTTCTTGGCGGGTGACTTCGAGATCACGAGTTGTGACCTCGATCTGTGTGTTATAGGAGTATTGAGCAACAAAGGCCTCAGCCAGCTCTTCCTAGTTCTGTTTCACAGAGCTCTCTAATTTTGCATACCAAATTGCGGCTATCCCAGACAGGGTTCGGCCGAATAGTGACAATTTCTGGGCTGTAGTCAAACCCATTGGCCTCAGGATATCAGAAAACAGTTGGAGGTGCACCATTGGGTCTTCAGAGCCATCGAATCGATCGATATGTGGCAGCTTGAACCGATCCGGTAATGTCACCACTGAGTTGGTAAAACCATCCTCTATGTCAGGAATAGAATGGGCCCCCTGAGACTTTTTGAACAATTCCTCAAGCTTGCTCACTTTTAATGCTGTGGGGTCCGTCTTGAACTCAAAAGGGGAGTCTGGTAGGTTGGTGGGTGTTTTAGATAGTTGGGGTAGAACCAGGGGCGGAGCTGGCCTACCTGGAATGTCCGTATCATCCTGGACATTAGCTGTCTCCCCGAGCGTTGGAACCCTGGGTAGGGGAGGAGCCTGGTGTGAAGTAGATACTCCAGTTTGCTGCTCTAGCCTGGCAATTGTCTCTGCCTGTTGGGCTATAATCTCAGCCTGGCTTTTGGCAAATTCCGCTTGACGGGCAGTGTCCTGCTGCATGAGTTTCATACTTTCCTGGAGTTGACGCATCATTTCCTCCATCCCTGCCATATTGCCCTGGTCTAACTGAACAACCGGTATAACTGTCCCTGACTGGCCTTTTTACCCTGCCTTTGGTGAAGGAACACTGATTGCCCGTGAACTGAATTTCTGACCCGACAAAGTCTATCAGCACAAGTCTAATGATCCTCGAGGGATATTGGAGCCTTCTGAAGCTATGGTTCCCAAGACTACCTAGCAAAAGAGAAAACAGACAGCATCTCAGCCTGATTTCACCATAGCCAATATGAGCAAAGCTGAATGAGTGTGCTCTCTACTGAATTCTGCCTCAAAATTCCGCCTCAAATCTGATACCCTCGGGTAAACTGAATCCCGAAATACTAAATTGGTGCCCGCAGGCCTGATGCCCAAACTCATAGACTGATACATGCATTCCCTGTAGAGACGCACTCTAACAAGCACATAACAGATAAGTGAGAGCCAAAACACCCCTATGTTGGGGTAGGGTTTCCCTGTCCTATTTTGTCAGGAACTAGGGTTTCACTACGCACGCAGCGGCTTCAAACAACCTATAAACGGGTAAGTAACCTGTCCTAGTTTGGAATGGTCACTATGGATCCGAATATGCACTAGGTCGAATAGTCAAAAAGGGTGCCCCGGTAAAACCGGGGTTTGTGTTCCCATGCTGTCAGAGCCCAGAGCCGATCAGCCTTACGGACATGACTTGACAAGACAAGCCTCCGGCAAATCGTTCGGGAATGGCATATGGCAAACACGGTGTCCTAGGCGCACCAATGCAAATGCAATGCAAAGAAACACACAAGTGTAGTCAAAACCAGATATCACGAGTTCGAGTCAAGTTCTCTAAATCCCCAGCAGAGTCGACAGAAACTGTAACAAGCCCGCGAGGGACCTCGTTACAGTTCGGACTCGATTTTGTCGCAGTTCCAAATCTTGAACCAAAGAGTCCAAATCCGACAAATCGTTTTTGAGAAAAACAGATTTTTTGAAAGCAGTGGCAAACATGGACTGCTTTGCCAGATAACAGAGTCGCCACCTAAATATTTTAAAATGGGAAATTTAGGAAACCCTGACTCGGTGCCAAAAGGCCACGTATCCGTCATCACCAAAGTTGGCTCGGGAACTTGGGTACGATTGGGGAAGGTCACATCGTGAGCACCCCCGCTCGCCCGGTCAAAGACCGGCCTCTACTAACCATGATATCTGTTTTTTGAAAACATTGTGAGTTCTTATTCCGGTTATTAGCCTAGGTTACTATGTGATGCGCACAGCATACAAGTATAGACTGAATCGCCTGAATTGGAACTGAACATCTCATGTTTGTTTGTTTGAAAATGGTTTGATGGTGCTACCCGCAAGTAGGCTAAGACGCGGATTTGCCTCCCTCAGGTGGGCTGAAGAAAACAATGATTTTGCCACTATCTAGTGGGCTTAAAACAAGCATTTGATGAATTATTCCAATTCAGATAACTCAACCTCCACCCACAGGCATTCAAGGCAGTTATATCATATAAGCACATGCTATTCATGGTAAGCATGCTATTCATGGTAACACTCACACGCATGCAAGGATGGTAAAGCATAAAACTCACCGAGTACTCCTAGCCAAAACAAAAGCTGATTAGAAATCATGCATGATCCTAAATGTGCTGAAATGCCTAATGTAACACATGCAAAATGCAACTATAGCAGGCTCGGCTATTCTAAACATGGTATATGAGATGCTACAGTTAGCATGTATTCAATTTGGAATTGACATACAGATGCAGTTTGTATGATGCGCCGAGCCCGGTGCGTGCAAAAACAGATGAATGATGCAAACATGCTGTCATACTGTATGCTAATTGAAATATGCCCTATATCTAACCATCGTAAGCAGGTAAATAAAAGGGAGAAAGAAATGGGGGTTGGAAGACATACATCACACTCACACACCCTTATTACAACATTGCCCTCGCGCAGAGGGTCCGAATAAATAATACAGACCTGAATAAAAGAATAGTACAGTCCGAATAATATACAAAAATCCTAATTAATTTACAAATTAAATAAAGAAAGACTGTAAACTGGCATGCAAGCCAGGGGGTGCCTTGCTTCTGATGAATAGTGTATGCTGGGCTGCCTTCGCGCGGAAATCCATTGGGATGCCCCAATTAGCCTCTGTTTGCAATTTTCTCGAAATGCGTGTCAGACTCCGAAAAGTTGCTGATCCTTGATTTTGCTGCAACAGAGAGCAGGAAAAGGACATAGCAATGTATTTCACAAATATATGCATGCCTCGATCCTCGTGCCATCAATCACGCATATCGATGCATGATGGCCGAGGAGTCGGATTGCACAACTCAATGTAAGATGAATGCAGATGAATGCTACAACAAAACCTAACTCCATCATGGGTAATCCAGAGTGTCGGTAACTTGGGAATTGAGACCCGTTCTGTTACTCGAAGTACTGAACGTGCCTCGTTTCCCGTGCCCGGGCTAACTCCTATCCCGAACACGATGCAATATGCACGACATGCATGAATGCAACTAAAATATGATCTAGCATGCACAATGCTATGAAAATGAGATGCCTCGAAATGCGTGCACACGGGCATGCAAACCGAGGTAATGATACTAAAGCATGAACTGACATGAAATATGATATATGATGAGACTAAAGTGAGATGCCTCGAAATGCGTGCCCACGGGCACGCGAACCGAGGCGGTGACATATAGACATGAAATGGCATACAGGATGCAAATTGGGCTTACACTAACATGAGAGAGCCTCAGCCGCACTCACATAAGAGGCCGTCAGATAAAAATGAAGTGCCTCGAAATGCGTGCACGCGGGCACGCAAACCGAGGCAAAGGCATACGCAATGTAAATGACATGGAAAATGCAAATTGGGCTTACACTAACATGAGAGGACCTCAGCCGCACTCACATAAGAGGCCGTCGGATAAAAAAGGAGTGCCTCGAAATGCGTGCACACAGGCACGCAAACCGAGGCGGTGGCCCTAAGGCATGAAATGATACTCCAAATGCAGATTGGACTTACACTAACATGAGGGAGCCTCAGCTACACTCACATAAGAGGCCGATGAATGAAAATGAGATGCCTCGAAATGCGTGCACACGGGCACGCAAACCGAGACAATGGCCCTAAGGCATGAAATGACATGCAAATGCGACGTGGCATATGGCATATGGAAAACGCAAATTTCAGCAGCCAAAATGATGCAAAAACAGCCCCCGAATTATAGCAAAATTACACCCGATGCCCGAAATGCAATGTTATGCACCCGAAATGGCCTACAGCTATGCCAATCATGCACAATATGGACATGAAGTGTAAAGACAGATTCTAGGAAGCCCCTAAACTAGCATTTTTCCAGTACAAAGAATGTCCAAACAACAATCACAAGTATGGAAAAATCAGCATGCAAGAATGGGGGAAAATAGGGAACAATGAAACAAGTGATATGTAAAATGCTCAAACTGAAAAATACAGTTCTAAAACATTAAAGAGGGACCAAAAATATGCACATTTACAGTAGATGACATCCTCCAATTCAGTATGTAGATATGCTCAAAATAGCATGCAAAATATGAGCCAACAAAGGCTATAACATGAGGTATTAAAAGGATGCACCAAAAAGCCTAAGACCCTTAACAAAAAATGAATAATGAGTTATTTTAAGACTCTTTCCAAGCCTGATGAAGGCTCAAAAACAGAAGTATGATGAGCTAGCAAGGCATGCAAAAATAAGGGGGTATAAGAGGGTATAACATGAAGTACCAAAAGTATTCATCAAATAGCATAAGACCCTTAACAAAACATGACAAGAAGGAAAAAATAAGGCTCTTTTCAGGCCTGATGAAGGCTGAAATCAGAAGCCAAATAAGCTTAAAAAAGGCATGCAAAATGGGGCCAAAGAGAGGTACAAAGAGAGGCCATGCATGGAGGCCCCAAACAAGATTGATCCCTTCTACAATGTTGTAGAGGGACCTAAAATAAGATCAATATCAGTTAATGGAATGCTCAAAATCAGACTTCAAATAGGCTAAAGAAACCATGCAATTTTACGGTAAATATGAAAAATTACAAAGCAAGTGCATGATAGAGAGGCCAAACATGGTTGAGCCCTTCTTAAATGTTTAAGAGGGGCTCAAAATAAGCACATTTACAGTTTATATTAGGCCCGAAAAGAAATCACACATAGGCCAAATATTCAATGCAAAATAATGGCATATAAGAGGATATTGAAGGAAGTGTAAGATAGAGGGCTCAAACAGAGTTGGGCCCTTAAACAAACATCAATAATAGCTCAAAATATGACCACTTTCAGTATTGGTCGGAGCTCAAAACAGTGAGCAAGTAGGGTTAAGAAAAGAGGCAAGAAAATGGTGTAAAAGAGAGGGATTGAGACTTACCCTTGAAGACCTTTCTTTCCTTGCTTCTTGACTTGAGAAATGTTGCTTCTAAGCCTCTAAGAACCTCTTCTTGTTGCTGGAAATGGAGTAGTGATGGTATTGCTTGATGATGATGAACAAAATGCACCAAAACTTGAAGTTTTTGAGGTTTTTGGAGAGATAGAGATAGATATGCTTGTAGATCCTTGAGAGATATTTTCCAACCCCTCAAAAAGATCTGGTAGGCCAGCTATATAGGCAAGAAAATTGGAGAAAAGGTGGGCAAAAAGTGCTTTAGTTGCAGGTGGCTGGCCGGCTGGAAATGGTGGCCGGCCGGCTAGGGTCAAAAGGTCCAAGGCATAGGACTGGTCGGCCATGTAGCCCTTGAAGTTAGCTTTCCAATGCCGCAAACCTTGCATCAAAATTCCTCCTGTAGAAAAAGTTATGCCAGTTTCCGTAAAGCCGCGCAGATTCGGTCTAACCAGACTTCAACCAACCATATCTCCTCCCCCCGGATCTGGACTTAGGAGATTCTTGAGTGCAAAATGAAGCCCTGGAAGTAAGCTTTCCAATGGTGGTGGCATCATATTTTAATTCCTCTTGTGCAAAGATTTACGCCTGTTTCGGTGAAGCCGTGCAGACTTTTCTCCTTCCCGGATTCACGCTGAACCACTTTTGACCAAACAAAAAGTTGGTTGTCAGAACAATTGCTGGCCTCCCACCCTCCTAAAAGCTTCCTAACCATGAAAATAAGGCCTCCACCAAAAATGAGCCCAAACCGATGCAAAATGAAGGCTCGGGGGCCAAAACACACAGTTCGGGGTCCCGAAAACAGGCTGTTGGGCACCGGGAGTGGTGTTCGACCACGAAGTGGGTATCTAAGACCCCAGTGTCCCTCGAAAAGGAGTAAATGAGATGCATGCCAAAAACCGGAGAAATCGGAGATGGTTGGGCGGTCCCGAACCGAGGCACACGGCCTGACGGCTCCGAAAACCGGGAACCGGGCTCCGAAATGGGCAAAACGGCCTACGGCCACAAAATGTAGCCCTCGGCCACTGAGAAATAGTCTACGGGACCACTCCCTCCCCTCAGGAAAGAAAATAAAGAAAACCGAGTCTGGTTCCCAAACCGAGACAAGGCACAGAAGAGGGTTCGGAAGTCCGGAGGTAAGGCGCACGGCCGCGACTCTGAGACTTCTGAACGAGCACAGTATGCAACATCACCGAGCGCTCAATCGGTGACGTCTGAGTCTTAAGGTCGGTCAAAAATGGGGTGTCTACAATATATTCTATATTATTTGATACAAAATATTATTTGTTTAAAATATATATTGTATGATACATTTATTAAATATTATTTAAATAAAAATACTTTTGAAAACTTTATTATTCACTTTTTGAAAAATTAGGCTGATTACTATTTATCTTTTGAAAAATTTGATATTGATTGGTTGTATTATTTTGATAAATTTGATATTGATCAATTGTTTTCTTTTGACAAAAGTGATATATCCAAATGGAGTAGTAAGTTATCTTTATTTTAAAATCTCTACAAAAATTTAAAAAGGGTATATATATATTTTCAGATCTATTATAAATATTATTTAAATTTTTTTTACTATGTATGCAGGATATTTGATTAGAATTTTATATATAATGCATATAATATAAATAGAATACATCACGTAAATAATTAGATTTTTTACACTACATTGATTATATCATGTCTCTCTCTCTCTCTCTCTCTCTCTCTCTCTCTCTCTCTCTCTCACACACACACACACACATATATATATATATTATATAATAAAAAAAGAACAAAAAAATCGAACAAATCATTTCATATCTTGAATTCAAAGTTGTGAATATTATATTATAATGATTAAGTTGCCTACAAGAGAAAAAACAGTGGCTCCATGTTTGAAAAAAAGGAAAAAGATAGTTTACTTTTAATTATTATCTTTTGCTGTCTATTTGAAATCAAGGATTATCACGAGCATGTGTTCTGTCAATAGGAGCGTCTCATCTCCCAACGGATAGATTTTTTGGTATAAATAGAAGTGCTCTGTGTGAAGAAAAATAAATAACCTGAAGAGAAAAATCTGCGTGCTCCAAAATTTTAAGTGTATTATATTCTGTTATTTCACTTTTAGATCTAAATGTAATCTTTGTTCTTACACTTTCATATCTACTTTTTGTGAGAGAATTATTGTAAAAGAGGTTTGAATACCTCTTATTCTTATTTATTATTTTGTGAAGGAATTTTGTAAGAGTGAGCAATTTATTATTGAATGAGGCTCAATAGATAAAAATAAGACTTGTGCAAAATCCACAGGCTTGATGAAGCCTTGGTGGTGTATTGATTCATTTTGATAATAAAGAAATTTTCAAGGAGGTTCATTGGAAAGTGGACGTAGACTCGACGTGCCAAACCACTATAAATCTCATTATTTGATTTTCTCTTACTATCTCTTTTATTTTTATATTGATAATTATTATTTTATTTTTTATTTGCTAAAATTCTAAATATTATATTTATAATTTTTTAATATTGTAAAATTTTTTAATAACCTAATTCACTCTCCTCTTGACTTGCATACCTGAAATAACATATGTACTCAATAGACTGGAATTCATCATAAACCCATGGACTAAATTGTATTGTCCAATTCACACACTAATCCAATCAAATACTGTTACGAGACTTACAATTCCTCTCGTAGCTAAATCTCATTTCAATTAAAATACTCACTATTATAAGTCACGATTTTAAAAATGCAATCCCTATATATCATTTTGAATGAATTTCATATATAACTTTTTATTTGTCATATATATATATATATATATATTATGGATAAGAGAGGAGACAAATGCAGGTGGTACGCCTAATAGAAGTTATCCGATACAATTAGGTTGTTTAAAATAATTTAAATAAGTGTTTTTTAATTTTTTTTTTAAATAAAAAATAATATATCTTTAAAAAAAAAAAAGAGAGATAAATAAATAAACTTTTATAATGTACATCAAACAGTCTTAGCTCTTTTACTAAAAAAGGACAAACCAAAATGTACACTAGTCAACACACCCTCTTAAAAAAATGACAACAAAATTTACACTTAGCAACACATACTCCCCCACTTTTGCACAATTTATTTATTTTTGGGAAGAGTAATGTTAGATATCATGAAAAAAATATCATGAAAATGATTATGAAAGATTTTTTATCTTTAGATTATACATACAATAAAACATCACATACTAATTAAAGGATGAAAAATCTTCATGATAAATTTCATAATATTTTTGTCATGATCCCTAGTATTATTCTTTTGGAAATGACTTGTGTGTCGTTAAAATCTTAATTAGACTAGACAGTTAACATTTTTGATTGAAAAGAGTTATTAAACGAAAGATTTTGACTTAAAAGAATCATTAAACAAAAGATTTTTATCAATAAGAGCTTTTGAAAAAAATTTAATTGGATTATGTTTGAATAAACTCTTGTTAGTAAGAGTCTTTTGTTTAATAATTCTTTCTTAACAGAGATTTCAACCATTTAATTCAGCTCAACTTTCAATTAAAGACAAGGCAAATCTTTGGTAACATTGTTTACCTTTCAAAACTCAATTATGTTTTTAAATTATAATTTGGATGAAACATGTTAACCAAATATATTTTTAAAATAACCCTTAAAATTATTTTCAAAACTTCTCTCTTCTCTTTTTTTTTTTTATAATTATTATCAATCAATCAATTAATTACTTTTTCTCTTTCATCTTTCTTCCGTCCTTTCACATTTTCTCACATTTTATACATCAATCAATCAAAAAAAAAAAAAATTTAAAAAAATTACAAATTATCCCAAAATTATTTTCAAAACTCATAATCAAATAAATTTTCTCTTTTTAAATCATGATTTAAAAATTAAAAACTTAGAATACAATTCTACATTTAAATTAGGATAAATTACAAATACACTTCTTGAAATTTGCTTAAAATATGAATTGCCCCTATAGTTTGAAAAATTACAAATACCTCCCTATTAGAATTTTTTATTTAACAGAATTAATTAAAAAAGTGAAATTTATAATTGTTCACCTATACAATAATAAAATTATCTAAATTATTAATTAAAATAAAAATTGAACATTATTATAATACTTGAGGAGGTGGATAATACCTCCAAAAAATAAAATAAAAAACAGAAAAAAAACCCACAAAAGACATTAGCGCGTGTCATTATACAATTCATATTTCCAATACTCCACACCTAAAAAAAATATTTTTATATATTTCGGTAGGGGTGAACAGTGGATATACTGATCCGTCAAAACCGATCGAACCGAACTGATCCACCGCATTTTGGACGGATGCGTGATGACGAGCGGACGGTTGCGAATTGATTTTCTCCAATCCGTCAATCTGGCGGACAGATGGCGGATTTAAGATTTCTTTGGCCGCAACCGAACCGCCAAACCGCGAGCATCCCTAGTAATTTATAAGACTTTATGTTTTTAGTTTGTTTAAATATTCTGTTTGTATTTTCAATTAAAAAAGACTTTAAATATTCTGTTGAAAAAAAATTTTCAAATTGAATATCTTTTTTGAATTGAAAAAAATAAACATATTATTTATCTATATTTTTTGGTTTTTAAATCTATCTCTAAAAATAATAAATAGAAAATATGATATATGCTGGTTGGTTCAAAAACAACTATAGATGTAACAATACAGAGACATACAATCTCTACTACTGCTCTGTTCATGGTTTGGTGGTTTGAATTGTTTTTATATTTTAAGAACCACATATTGTAATACTTTATGTGGATGAGGCATACTGTGATTGTAATATGTGGATGAGGCATGTAGTGATTGTAATATTCTAAAGTTTCAAACTTTCTTGTTTTGGATGAGACATGCAGTGATTGTAATATTTTTTTAAGTCATTAACTGTAATACTTTCTTCTTCTTCTTTTTTTGTTGAAAAAATGCACTAGTTGAATTATGTTGAAAATTTATAAAATTTTAAACCGCCAAACCGATTCGCATTCATTCACCAAACCGCCAATCCGTTTAATTCACATCCGCCGGATTAGCGGACGGATGCGGATTGATTTTCTTCAATCCGCCAATCTGGCAGACGGATGGCGGATTGGAGGTTCCGTGGCCGCAACCGACCTGTGCCCACCCTTATATTTCGATGGACGCCATGAAAAACTAAGGGCTCCCCCGGTTTAAATTTTGAATTTTTTTTTGAGTTTTGAATTATATTTTAATAGATAAATTATTAAAAAGATTTTTAAAAATTTAAAATTTATTTGATTATGAATTTTTAAAATAATTTTGAGATAATTTATAATATATTTTTTATATTTGAATAGATGAGAGTGAAACAAATTTAATTAATTGATGGGTATAATGTGAGAGAATGAGTAAAGAGAGAGAAAAGAAGAAAATAATTAATTGATTTATTAATTAAAAAAAGGGAGATGAAAGAGAAAAAATAATTTAAAAAATTTATAATATGTAATGCAATTGCATATAAATATACATACAAATGAGAAGGTATTTCGAATTTTATCTTGTTTTGAATGACTTAAATTTTGACTTATCGATCAATTGATCAATTATTTAACCGATTGTCCGATAAAAAAATTGACAACCACAATTGATAAGATTGACAATCATGATAGAAAAGTATTTCCAAACAGTCAATTAACAAACACAAGTTCAAACATTCAGGCAAACTCAATTCAAACTACCAAACCAGGTTGGCTTTCAAATGGTGCCCCAAAATGCGGAGCAGAGCTGCACATTGCGCGGCTTCAGCTTGTTTGCGAGATACTTTGCCTGTCCATTGGGTTTCCCAGCCTCCAATGGCTTTTTTGTTGGGTGCCTTTAGCTCAATTGTTTGTAATTGCTGCTTTTCTCGAAAAAAAAATCTATATAATAAGGAAGCTCGGATTTTTGAATCTGGATGGGACTTTTGTCCCTTTGTCCAAATTTTGACCATTAGATTGATTTGATCTAAGGGCTAAAAACATTTCACTCTCATCTCTCAACACACACCCTCTGTCTCTCATCTCATACATACTCCTCTCCTCTGTTTTGTTTTCAAATTTTGAACACACTCTCTCTCTCTCTCTCTCTCTCTCTCTCTCTCTCTCTCTCTCTCCCTCCATTGGAGCCCTGTCGAAACCCAACCCTTGCTGTGATTCCCTGTCTTTATCTTCTCTCTTCCTCCCTCTCTCTCTGCCGTCAACAAAGGAGTCGTCACTGCTGTCCCCGGCCAGAGCATCACTGCTGTATGTATTTGTGTGTATATTTTGGATGTATATATATGTATATATATATATATGTATATGTGTATATAGATGTATGTAATGGGTTTGAAATGTTTGATATGGTTAATTTGAAATGTTTGATGTTGAACATAGTTTCGATTTATGAAATGGGTTTGATTATTTAATGGGTTTGAAATATGTATATAGATGTATGTAATGGGTTTGATTTATGTTGAACATGTATGTATTTGATTTTGTATTTGATTTATGTTTGAAATGGGTTTGATTTTGTAGGAATGAGACATGTAATGAACATGGGTTTGAAATGGGTTTGATTTTGTATTTGATTTTGTAGAAATGGTTTTGAAAAACATGATGCAGATTTTGAAAAACATGGGTTTGAAAAGGATATTTTGTTTATTCTGTTCTGCAGATTTTGGCAAAAACCCTGTAATTTTGATTTATGAAATGGGTTTGAAATGGGTTTGATGATTTATGTTGAACATGTATGTATTTGATTTTGTATTTGATTTATGTTTGAAATGGGTTTGATTTTGTAGGAATGAGACACGTACTGAACATGGGTTTGAAATGGGTTTGATTTTGTATTTGAAAAACATGGTGCACGTACTGAACAGATGGGTTTGATTTTGTATTTGATTTTGTAGAAATGGTTTTGAAGTGGGTTTGAAAAACATGATGCAGATTTTGAAAAACATGGGTTTGAAAAGGATATTTTGTTTATTTACTGTTCTGCAGATTTTGGCAGAAACCCTGTAATTGAGGGATGGGTTTTAGGGTAGGAATGAGACACTGTTTGGCTCACTGATTGAGCATTTTATTTATTTTGTTTTGTTTTAATTTTTTGAAAAGATGTGTTGAAGTGTTTTTTATTTTGTAATAGTGATTTTGTTTTTTATTATTTACGGTTCTGCAGATTATGTTTTTTATTTGTGATAGTATGTTAATAGTGATTCTGTTTTTTATTTTGTAATAGCCATTATATTTACTTTTTATTATGTGTTGAAAAGATGGCTCACTGATTTTGTTTGTTTTACTTTTTTGTCTTTTTTTTTTAATTTCTTAATAGTGTAATAGGGAAAAAAAAATACACAAATATAAAGGGTTACAAATGAGACTTTCATCCCTATAATTTTTTACTTACACCTTATTACAGAATCATTTATATCTCATATGTTTGTATTTTTTCTTTCTGCTTCACTGTTAAGTAATTCCCCCATTTTTTAAATATATGTACTATATGTAAATTATGATATTTATAAAATTAATCATTATAAATGTCAAAATTGAATTCTTTTAATGTTGTAACTAAAAAAAAAATTGAGTCATAATCAAATATTACATAAGACATACATAATCAAACTAATATTATAATTAATATCACGGTAAATTTAATTTAATTATAACTAATACCAGAATAGGTTATACGTAAACATTACAAACATCGTAATTGGTGCATATGGTACATGCCACAAGAGTGATGTGTATAGTAGAATTTTCCTAAAGTATTTGGTAAAGTTTAATTATTGGATAACCAACTAGGTTTAGCTTAGCTGACCACTATGGCTTTCCTAAAGGCTTAATTCCTAGGGGAAGGTAATGTATTCAACTCTCTTTAGGGAAGTTGAATTAAGGAAATAAACACTTGGTACTTTGCAAAGGGCGAGGAGTCTGACTCCCATAAATACTAATATAATAACTAACAACTAACTTTTGCCGATAAAAAAAAAAAAATTAATTATTGGATACTCTAAGCACATTATGTAATATTATTTATGTAGTAATATAAATTAATGACATAACCAAAAACCTTGATTATTTAATGGGTTTGATTTATGAAATGGGTTTGATGATTTATGTTGAACATGTATGTATTTGTGTGTATTATATATATCATTGTGAACACACACCCTCTGTAATCTGATGGCTCTGTTTTTTAACACACACGCTCTCTCTCTCTCTCTCTCTCACACACACACACACACACACACACACACGTACTCCTCTCGTCTCTTTCAAATTTTCTTTGGGAAGACACTATGTTGTGTTTTGGATCTAATATCTTGAAATCTTTTTTTTCTCAAAGAGTCAACTTGGAATTTTACACAAATTGTTAGTGTTATTGGGACAATTATATATGTTGTTTAATTATTGTTTTCTTTTTCTTTGATTCAACCAGGTCTTTCCTTGCTGGAAAAAATTCAACTTCAGTGTTTCTTTCATTTGTCCTTTTAAATTTGTATATTAAAAAAAAAAAAATTTGTTTAGTACAGTTAAGATGGTCACAATTGTTGACAAATAGGTTCTATCATTAGAGAATAGAGAGATGAGCTCTTGCCAAAGTTTGGCATTGTTATAATTTGGCACCAAAAAATAGCACATGAATTAGAAGTGTTGTTGCCAAATTTTGGCTTTCGCATGAAGGGGAAGCATACCATTAGAGTTGCTTTGCCACGTCATTTAACTCTTTAAAGTTGCTTTGCCACGTTCCAATATGTATTTTTTTTATTTATTGTGGGGTATAGGTTATTTGAGAAAATTGAAGTCATTGCCGCCACCATTGATAGTAATAAACAGAATTGACATTTTTTTTGTAGTGTTTCTTTTGATAAATGTGTATGAATGTGCACTAAATCTGAGCATGTTAATGAATAGATATCGGAATGTATTATCAAATATGTATGTATTTGTTTACATGTGGTGTAATCATAATAAGTTGCAAGTTTTCCCATTTAATAACAAGTTTATTTATTTTTATTTTTATATATGATGTGATACAAGTCTATAATTTAATTTTATTTTTTGTGACTTTTTAAATAGAGAGAATGAGTTGATTTTATGTGTTAGTTTTTGGCTTTTTAGCTAATTTTCCTATTCGCAAACAAATTTAACCAAAATAGATAGGAGTTAAATTAATCTTTTTTTTTTTTTCCTTGAATGACACTTAGGGCATGTTTGATTAGTAGTAATAGTGGTACTATTTTGATAACATTCAAATTTGATAGTGGTACTATTTTAATAGTGGTAGTACCGGTTTATTAGTTTGTATAACATTTTGATAACATTCAAATTTGATTTACAAATAACCTCTACGATTTATTAAATGTCATTCATACACAACTAACCAAGCATTAATTAGTAGCTAACAATTGGCCAAATGGAAATCTGAACTTTGATTTTTATATTTCTATCTTTGGATATCTTTTGTTTTAATAATCTTTCAAAATATTAATGAATTGGATATCTTTAATAATCTTTAATAATCTTTTGTTTCAATAATATTGACAACAGGTTTGAAGCATTGAGTCTGAAGCATTGTGGACTTCCTTAAGACCTTTCATATCCAAACAAGGTAAATTAATCTTTTATTTTTATTTTTATATATGATGTGATACAAGTCTATAATTTTATTTTATTTTTTGTGACTTTTTAAATAGAGAGAATGAGTTGATTTTATGTGTTAGTTTTTGGTTTTTAGCTAATTTTCCTATTCGCAAACAAATTTAACCAAAATAGATAGGAGTTAAATTATTTTTTTTTTTGTTTTTTCTTTTCTCCTTGAATGATACTTGGGGCATGTTTGATTAGTAGTAATAGTGGTACTATTTTGATAACATTCAAATTTGATAGTGGTACTATCCATTTATTAATTTGTATAGCATTTTGATAACATTCAAATTTGATTTACAAATAACCTCTACGATTTATTAAATGTCATTCATACACAACCAACCAAGCATTAATTAGTAGCTAACAATTGGCCAAATGGAAATCTGAACTTTGATTTTTATATTTCTATCTTTGGATATCTTTTGTTTTAATAATCTTTCAAAATATTAATGAATTGGATATCTTTAATAATCTTCAATAATCTTTTGTTTCAATAATATTGACAATAGGTTTGAAGCATTGAGTCTGAAGCATTGTGGACTTCCTTAAGACCTTTCATATCCAAACAAGGTAAATTAATCTTTTATTTTTATTTTTATATATGATTATGAATGTGTATATATCTATACATATGATTCCAATATGTATGTATATATGATTCCAAACTCCAAACTCCCTCTTTATGTATGATTCCAGTATGTATATATATATTGAGAAGCCATGTCTAACAAAACCTGTGCCAATTACTTAAAAAATTGAAGTGGGTGTCTGCTTTCTAGGAAACCAAACAGAGGGCGTTTTTTGTTTTTTTTAATAAACAAAATGAAAAATTGGAAGAAGAAAATAAACGTATCTTCCTTTGCCTCTTAGGGCATGTTTTTTTGTGTTGAATGGGTTTATTTTTTGTATTAGTTTTTGACTTTTTATCTAATGTTTTAAATTTAACAAATATAGATAGGAGTTAAATTAATCTTTGTTTTTTGTTTTCTTTTTCTTTTCTTTTCTCCTTGAATGACACTTAGGGCATGTTTGATTGATAGTATTAGTGGTACTATTCTATTAACCTGTTAATCAAACAAGGCCTTAGTTTGAATTTTATTTATTGCATAAAACACATGTTTATTAGTTTGTATAGCATTTTGATAATATTCGAATTTATTAGTTTGTAACATTCGATAACATTTGAATTTTATTAGTTTGTAAAATTAATCTATTTGGACTTAAATTAATCTATTATTAGTTTGAATTTTATTAATTTTATTAGGAGTTAAATTAATTTTACAGATGTGGTAAGTATGGAAATCTAAACCACATTTCGTAGAGTACAATTTCAACGAAAAGGCCCTTATAGAATTCATGAGTTAATTTTTTAAATTCATATTGTGGTATCGTACTGTTTGATTTCTTAAATTCATACTTTGGTTCGAATTTCTGGTATTATGTGGTATTATATACTGTTCAAGCTTTATTAGTATCTGAAATTTTTGTGTCAAACAGTTTTTGGGGATTAATTAATAAATCGGACAGTTTTTGGCCAATAAAGGGTTGTTTTTAGCCAATAAGGAAGCTCCATATGTGTTTGTGTTTCTAAGGATTTGGAAAATATTCTATCCTATTTGGAAAATATTAAACCTATGGAACTTTTATTTTATTTTATTTATCAGCTCAGTAAATCGTACAGTATCACTACATTTTTATTTTTTATTTTTAAAACGGTTTGGTTTGTATACACTGTATTGGTTTCATGTCTTAGATGTGTTCCAGTTCTTACCTTTTCTATAAGATGTGTTCCAGGTCTTAGATAGCATCAGTTGGATCTCAAGTCCTAAAATTAATTCGCTTCGTTATAGGAATTCACCCAATTTTGATTTGAGTCTGATTGTGTTTGGAAGTGCCATTAAGACTTATGGTAAATATAACATATCTTTTGGGATTGGCTTTATTTATTGTTTGGGGATTTATATGGTTTCAATGCCTAAAGCAGTGTATCATAACTTTTCTTAAATTGAGGAAGCACAAAATAAATTAAGGTTATGGAAGAAAATTTTTTTTTTTAAGTAAACCAATTTATTTTTTATCTTTTCCGCTTCTTTTTTGTATTTTCTCACAAAAATAAAATAATCTTGGAAAGTCAATTCTTATATCTTTTAAGGTTATTTTCTCATATACATTGAAATATTTCTTTATCAGATCTATCTTTTGTGAAAAAAAAAGTTAGCTTAGGTATATCTTGGAGACATTTTAGTGGTTGACCACCTGGTGGATGAATTATTTTTTATGAAATTATTTATTGGCTTTTTGACTTTAGCAGTTGACTTTAGTGGTTCACTTTGTCCACTTTAGGTGCAGAGGTATATATTTTCACCCTTTGCTAATACATATATGTCTACTCATTTGCACCATTTGCTAAGAAAAATGGTAACATTTATTAATATTTTCTTTTGCTGTTGTTTGGAGTCAAATTGTGTTTCCAACAGACTGATTTATTTTTTATTTATTTAATGTTTGGAGTGAAATTATTATTTTAAAACTATGTAGATGTGCAAAGCTTTTGTTATTTGTTAATTTTAATAAATAGATTCTTGGAAGCAAAGTACTAAGTGATTGATGTGTTTAATTGATAGTTTCCGTTGGAAACACAACTCATTTTAATAAATTGTTTAATTTTAGTAAAATTTGGTGGCGGAAAATGATTGGTAGGTTATTAGTTTCTATGTGATTTTATCTATGTGATTTTTGATAAATTGTTTATCTACGTGATTTTTTATTAATTTCTTGAATGAGCTCAATACAATTCAGTAGAGCTTAAGCCATCGATATGTTTGATTCGTAACAATAATGTAGGAGCCATTGGTATGTTAAGTATCTATTGATTGCTTCGTTCGGTTTGACTTGGTGAATTAAAATATGCTATGTATTTAATATTTATTTAGTTAAGTTCACTTTTGTATTACAGGTTTTGACAATGCTAAGCTGCATCAACCTCTAAAATTTCCAGCAATTTCTTATATTTATATAGATTTACGGTCTAAATGTGTTGAGATATAGTGGGATTTAATTTTATGATAATGTGTTTCAAATATAATGTGTTCAATATGTTCCGAATAATGGGTCTCAAATATATAATGATAAAGTGTTTCAAATATAATTTTAAGTTCCGAGTTATCCTCTGCTGTCTATAACTTGCTGTTGAGTGGATGGAGCACTCAACTTTGCTAAATAAACTTTCAATAGGCTTTGATAGTCAAATATGCCGATTTTTTGACTTTTTTTTGTCCTTACTTTGTTGGTTTTTGGATTTTCTGGGTGTTTGATTATTGAAAAAAATAGAGGATAATTTCATGGCTTCTGAAATTGTGAGATTGGGGTGGTTGAGTTTGACTTTATTAAATTACATAGGATAATTTCATAGCTTCTGAAATTGTGAGATTGAGTTTGTCCACTTCAGGTGCAACAATATATATTTGTTGACTTTACTACTACACATGTTTCTACTCATTTGCACCCTTTGCCAAGTTGTGATGATGTGGCATCTTGGACAATTTTAATATTTATTAATTTGTAAGAAAAATAGTAAGATTCATTACTACTTTCTTTTGATGTTGTTTGGATTCAGATTGTATTACCAATACCTGAAAATGTTTGGAGTTAAATTATTATTTTCAAACTGTGGATTTATTGCAAATCTTTTGTTATTTGTTAATTTCAATAAATACATTCTTGGAAACACAACTCCTTTTGGTGGCGGAAAATGATTGTTGGGTTATTAATTTGTCATATGTGTGATTTTTTTTTTCCAGTGTGATTTTTTTATTAATTCCTTGAATGAGATATTTTATCATATGAATTAACTGTGGATTTCAAAATGATTGATGATTTTTTATTAGTTTGTCATATGAATTAACTTTATAAATTTTGCAGTTCCATTTAAATCTCTTTTAGTTCAATTAAATTCAACAAAGTTTAAGCCATCGATAGGTTTGATTCCATTTAAGTATCTATTGATTGCTTCATTTGGTTTCACTTGGTGAATTAAAATAACTTTTGTATTTACATAAGTTATGTATTCCAAAACCTTTACTGGATTAATATGTATTTACTGAAGTCAACTTTTGCATTACAGGTTTTGGCAATATTAAGCTGGAACGACTTCTAACATTATGGATAATGTAAGTTGTCTTTTTTTAAAAAAACTGGTACATAGATTTTAAAAAAACTTTTGTATTATAAGTTCTGATTATTAAAAAAAAAATTTCCTCATTTTTTACAGCTAGATAGAGACTTACAACGAACTATAATATTCGTTCCCTTTACTCATCGTCTTATAAAATTTCATTTTGTGTACATATCAGCTACTTATTTGTTTTTGTATGTATAGATTCAGTTTCTTCAACAAAGAAATGTCGGTGTAGTGATTCGTGATGAGCATGATTTCAATGTCGTTCGTATTTCTAATGTTAGCCCAAAAATCACTTTCGTATCATTTTTTTTTTTATTTCTTATACTTTGGTTATTTTTTAAAGGCAATGGAAAAGGAAAATGCAAAGGCAATGTCGAAAGGAAAAGAAAAGGTGTCTTATGCTTCCAAGGGCAAGGGAAAGGAAAATGCATGTCCAGCGGTATAGTTCTTAATGGTTTTTGTAAAGTGTTTTTTTTAAATTGTTAGTTTTCGTATGTTTGTATTTTAGGCCATAATTGTAGAGTGTTTTTGAAAATGCATGTCCAATTATTTATTTTAAACCATAATTGTATTTTTATCTTTTAAACTGTGCACTTTTTTAAGTGTCTCCTGTATATATGTGTAAATTTGCACCACTTTTCAATGTCAGTGGGCGAAAATTTTGAGATAAGAGATAAAGAGAGGAGAGAGAAAATGGGCAAATTTTTTTTTTTTTCCAAGCTATGTGAATGGGGATACTTTATGAAGTTCATAAGTTGGCCGAACATTTGTTTGTTTGTATAACAAAACCATACAATTTATTATATAGATTATAAATGACAATTTTGAGTTATGTCATTTTATGATTAGTTATGACCAATTTTTTTCTTTACTAATGACTTTATTTTAGTTATGCCTCGCATGTTGTTTGATTTTGATTTTTTTTATTTTTATATATAGTTACAACTCAAAAAGTATGAAATTATGCTATTTTTTCTTTAGTTATAATGTGCATACGGCACACACCATTTATAGTGCTTCCCTTGTGAGAGGTATCATTTTGACAACTTATTTACATCTATAAATATAGAGAAGTGCTATTCAAATTTTATTTGTTTTAATTTGCTCGATTTTGCCCCTTAATTTAATAGATTGTGTCATTTTAGTCCAATAAATAACGTTTGTCAAGTTTGGTAGACGGAAAGTCTACACAATATGTCAATTTAGTCCCTGTTATTTTAATTTGCTCGGTTTTGATAGGAACTAAATTAGCACATTGTGTAAACTACATGAACGAAATTGACACATAGTTTGACTTTCTGTCTACTAAACTTAACAACCATTATGTATTGGACTAAAATGACACAATTTGTTAAATTTAGGGCCACTGATTGCAAGGGCAAGCGAAAGAAAAATGCATGTTTAGCGGTATGGTTGTTATTGATTTTGTAGAGTTTTTTAGTTTTTATTTTTATATCTTCATATATTGTATTTTATTTAGCCATAATTGTATTTTATTTTTGAAACTATGCACATTTTTTGGTGTCTCCTGTATATTCTTAGGAAGAAAGAAATATATAGGGGATACTTTATGAAGGAATATATAGTGTCTCCTATAAGTACATGGACCCTACAAGAAAATGGGGATACTTTATGAAGCTCATCTGCTGATCGAACATTTGTTCATTACTGTTACAAAACCATACAATTTGCTGGTCGAACATTTATTATTCTCATAAGTTGGTCGAACATTTGTTTATTAGTGTAACAAAACCACACAATTTATTATTATTATTATTATTATTATTATTATTATTATTATTATTATTATTATTATAAAACTATGGGTAGTCATGAGCAAGAGTATAATACATTTTCTCTAAATCCTTGGTGGATTCTTTAGACAGTGGAATATGGTACTTGATAATATTTGTATTTTAAGCATTCAATGATTTAATATTCATATTTTAGGGACCCAATGGTTATGTTATATCCAAAGCTGTATTAGCTCAACGTGCACGACGAGAACGTGAAAGAAATGAAAATGCATGCTCTGCATATCAATCGAGACACCGCTTGCGACAAGAACGAGAGAGATTAGGAGCATATGTTAAAGACTTTCCTTCATTAACACCGAGTCGTCATAGTCATGCTTGCCTAGAACAGGGTACAAAGACACTTGCGGATACTTCGTTGGCACAAAAACGAACAACGGTTACACATGCATGCACATGTTCGTTCTCTATGGAAAGTACATCTTTAGCTCGGAATTGGTAAAACATGTTTAATTCTTTAAATAATACTCTTACTTTTACATGTGTATAAATTTTAATTTATGCACAACAAATATTTGTAGGCCTAATTCTACAGTCACATTTCTTCAAGAGGATCTATGTACAGATGATGAATTAGAAGATATGAATATAAGTACTGAGATTAACACTCAATCACATATGAATTCATGTCGTCATTCTCTCGGCAAGATGGATGTGTTATGTCCTTACTGTTCAGCCTTACATTGGATGGACGAAAAATTAGCACAATCATCTCGAAAGCGTCCCCTATTTGGAACTTGCTGTTCAAAAGGAAAGACTAGGCTACCTTTGCTTATGACACCCCCTCCACCGCTTCAAGCATTATATGATGGGGATGATGATCAAGCAAGATCGTTTCGACGTTATACTCGAGTATACAATGCAGCCAATACTTTTACAAGTCTTGGTGCTACATTGGATCCAAGAGTACTAAGGGGAAGCGGCCCTAAACCATTTATTATCCATAGGGAATTGCGACATCGAACAGGATTACTTCTACCACAGCCAGGTCAGGATGCGACTTATGCTCAGTTGTATATTTATGATCCTGATTCAGCTTTAGAAGTTCGAAATCGTAGAAATCCTCACTTACAAAGGGATGTTCTCAAAACTATTTAAGATAGTTTGTTGCAAGTTAATGCATTTGTAGACAAATTTCGCCAAGCTCATGCAATTTTGAATCAATTAGCCTTCACTGGATAAAATTTACCTGCTCATCTTCACTACAGTTCAGCAACAGACCGACGACGGTATAACCTACCAACTGCTGATGAGATTGTAATTGTAATACCAGGTGATGGAACCGAGGTTACTGAAATGAGAGATGTTGTTTTACATCTACAGGGAAATAATGAACTGATGCAAATTAATGAATGTCACCCAGCGTATTTGCCATTGCATTATGTTTTATTATTCCCGTATGGTGAGCTCGGATGGGAACCTGAGTTGAAATTGTGGGACGTTAAACATGATCGGCCTTCAACTGATAGACTTACTCAAATGGATTTTTATAGTTATCGTTTGTTTGAGCGACCTACAGAGTATTCAACAATTTTGAGAGGTGGAAAACTATTCTAAGAGTTTTTGGTAGATGCTTGGGCTGCAACTGAGCAAAATCGATTGACGTACTACAAGCTTAATCAAAAAAAAATTCGGGCTGAACTTTACCAAGATTTAAGCGATATTGATCCAAATGACTTGTAACCTAATCAAATTGGTCAAAGGTTTATTTTGCCATCTTCATTTACTGGTAGTCCTAGACATATGTTTGAAATCTTTCAAGATTCAATGGCTATTACGCGATACAACCAGCACCCAGATATTTTTCTCACCATGACTGCAAATCCCAATTGGCCAGAAATTACTTCAGCATTATTACCACACCAAAAAGCTATTGATCGTCCGGATTTGATTGCCCGTGTTTTTTAGCTAAAAAGAAAGTGTTTGATGAAGGAGATAGAGACAAACAAAGTGTTCGGTAATAAAGTTGCACATGTTTTTACAATTGAATTTCAAAAACGAGGCCTACCACATATGCATGCGCTTCTCTTTCTTAAAGGTCCAGACAAAATTCGAACATGTGCTCAAGTAGACAAATTAGTTTGTGCAGAATTTCCAGATCCAAAAGATGATCCTACACTTTTTGAAATTGTCAAGTGTTGCATGGTACATGGACCATGTGGTGCTCGAAATCCCCAAGCACCATGTATGGAAAATGGTAGATGTACTAAGAAATACCCTCGAGCCTTTGCAGAATCAACAACTATGGACCAAGATGGATATCCAATCTATCGTCGTCGCAATAGTGGTCAGGTATATACTGTGAGAGGACAAGAAGTTGATAACATGAATGTGGTACCATACAATGCATATCTTTCTAAACGGTTCAACTGTCATATAAATGTAGAAGTTTGGGCTGGAGTGAGATGTGTTAAGTATATACATAAGTATATTTACAAGGGTTATGATCGCACAACAATGGTTTTGGGATTGATTAATAAGATCCAACAATATCTTGATGCGAGGTATATTGGACCACCAGAAGCTGCTTGGCGAATATTCGGTCATCATTTGCATGCAGAGATGCCAACAATTGTTCGATTGGCACTTCATCTACCTGGAATGCATCGTGTTCTTTTCAATCCTAATGACTCATTGGAAATAATTCTTTCTAGAGCTGCGCAACAAAAATCGACTCTTACTGGTTTTTTTGATTATTGTGCTTCCAATGAAAATGAATACCAATTCACTTACCAAGAATTTCCGCAACATTTTGTTTGGCTCAAGTCAGAACATAGATGGAAACCAAGAGAACATGGATATGCAATTGGTAGAATGTACTTTGCTAGCCCTAACTGTAGTGAAAGATTTTATCTGCGTTTGTTGTTAACTGTTGTCAAAGGGCCAAGATCATTTCAATGTTTACGTAAAGTTAACAATGTTTTGCATGAGACGTTTAAATCAACATGTGTTGCCAAAGGACTCTTAGAAGATGATGAAGAATGGATACAGTGCCTAAAAGAGGCTGCAGTTATGAAAACCGGATATCAATTGAGGAGATTGTTTTGTATTATTCTGACCCAATGTTTTCCACAACCACATGCGTTATGGAATCAATTTTCAATGCATATCTGTGATGATCTTGCACATAAGCTTCGTACATTGTTTTCCATTTCTAACCCAACTGAGGCTCAAATTAAAAATTATGGTTTGTATCTTTTGAATCAAATGCTTCAAGAATCAGGAAAGAGTTTAATTGACTTCCGGCCCATGCCCCAACCTACATCAAATTGGAGTGCAACAGTTGGTAACCGATTGATATTCGAACATCAACGACTACATAATGAGGCACAACAGACAGATATGCAAATTACTATTGATCGCCTCAATAATGGACAACGAACTGCTTATAACGCAATTACTTCTTCAGTCTTTGAAAGTAAAGGGACTATTTTCTTTTTGAATAGCGGTGCTAGAACGAGGAAAACATTTTTATACAATACGATTGCATTAAAATGTCGCAGCCTTGGCCATATTATTGTTGTCGTGGCTTCATCTAGAATTGCATCATTGCTATTAGTAGGAGGTCGCACTGCACATTCAACATTTTCCATTCCATTGGATGTTTTGGAAAATTCAGTTTGTGGGTTTAGCAAGCAATCATTACAGGCTGAATTGTTTAGAGAAACAAAACTCATAATTTGGGATGAAGTTCTTATGCAACATAGACATTGTGTTGAGGCGGTTGATCGCACACTTCGAGATATTTGTGATTGTGAAAAGCCATTTGGGGGTATCCCTGTTGTTCTTGGTGGAGACTTTCGACAAATCTTACCAGTTATAACCAAAGGAGTTCGTGAGCAAATTGTGAATGCATCATTGAGACACTCCGTTTTGTGGAAGGATCTACATGTTTTATCTTTAGATTTGAATATGCGCTTGAATCATGCAAACCTTGGAAATGCTATTTTTGCAAAATTCTTGATGGAGGTAATACTCATTCGAACTTTGATTATACCATTTGATGATACTTTGATTACACCATTTTTTAAATTTATTTTATTTTATTTATTAGGTTGGAACCAATCCGCAAGAAATCATTAAAATTCCATCAACAATACACAAATGTCAGGATTTAAAGGAATTACTCTCAGCAGTTTATCCACAATTGGATGTGGCAGATACATCAACCCCATCATTCTTAACGGAACGTACAATTCTTTCTGCACGAAATGATGATGTCAGTGCTATCAATATTGCTGCGTTGAATATTTTTCCAGGGAATACATATACGTATCTTGCTGCAGATAAGATGCCTGAAGATGATGAAATTGATCCTTCCATTACAAACAGATATCCTAATGAGTTTTTAAATTCATTGGATCCTCCTGGGCTACCAGCTTTTAAGGTAGAGTTGAAAGTGGGTTGTCCTATAATGTTATTAAGAAACATTGCACCGAAAGATGGACTGTGTAATGGCACAAGATTGATGGTATCAAAGTGCGACACTTGCATAATTGAAGCTCGAATCTTAACTGGAGAGAAGTTTGGCAATTTGGCATTTATACCACGGATATCATTGACTCCGTCTTCTGCAGAAATGCCTTTCCGAATGACAAGACGTCAATTTCATGTTCGATTAGCATACGCTTTGACCATTAACAAATCTCAAGGACAATCTGTGAAATTTGTTGGGGTTGATTTGCGTACACCTGTTTTTAGTCATGGGCAACTATACGTGGCATTATCCAGATGCACATCTTTCGATCGTATAAGTATCCTCCTCTCTAATGATGAGCCAAATTCCACTACAAATATTGTTTACCCTGAAGTTTTGTTATGAAGACCTTTCAGAAATTGATGAGACGTTCGTAAGAATTGTGGGAAAGAACAAATTTGAAGACATTATCAAACACATTTTTGTAAAGTTTATACATTTTGTAAAGCAGACGATAGCTATGACCCACTTTTTGTAAAGCTTTCCACCTATGTGGACTTTGTTGCATTTCAAATATTTTTGTGAAGCCTTTTATTCCCCTATATTTTTGCATTTCCAGTATAGCTGAGTTTGATTTAAGAGTGTTGACTTGATCTTTTACAATTGAGTTATTACTTTGGACATGTAAGTTGATTTATTACTTTGGACATGTAAATTGTCACTACTTTGGACATGTCAGTAGTCACTACTTTGTATACACTTTTTTTTTTCCCCCTTTTTGTATAAAATTATGTTCTCTTTTATTTTCATAGGATGATGGAGATTTGCACCAAACTGTTATATGGGCTCTCTTTACTCATCTTCTTTTTTCATTGAGAAAATTACAAATCAATGAGTTTTTAAATATTTTGTGAAGTTATCACCTATTTATAGTTTTTCTTATTTAATTTACTCTTCTTACTATACATTTTCTTACTAGCAATACTTGATGGCTATTAGATGACTTTAAAATCTTTTTAATTTGACCATTTTGTAAAGCAACAATTTGTATTCTATAGTTGATGTAATTGATGATTTTCACATTAATTTGACAAATCAGATGAGTTGCAGGAATTATTTTTTTTACCATTTATTGTTGGTGTGGGGATGTATTTTCTGAGTACCAACACGTGGCAAGGTGACGCCGACGTGTCAGCCGAGGTGCCACGTGTCCTGGTCATTATGCCGAGGTGATCTCGATTAGGCCGAGGTTATCTCCGAAGATATCGGAATCCGAGATAAGTGGATAAAGGACAAGAGTCCTAGAATAAAGAGGGAACTCAACCTAGATATGGACAAGAGTCCTAGATTGGGAGAAGACTTCAGTTTGGGTAAAGATAAGACTCTTAGAGAGTTTATCCTAATCCCACTGGGAGTCCCAGATTAGCAGTAATCCTGAGTCCATTAGGGCCAGGCTTCTATTCGGACTAGGATTGTATTGGCTATAAAAGAGAGGCACCCCCATGGGTCTAAGGTATGCTTTTGATACTCAAGCTTGTGAGTTTAGCACTTGATTATCTTTGAGAGATATACTGACTTGATCGTCGGAGTGCCCCCGGGTGGAAGAACCACCGCCGGAGTCTTTTCTTTCTGTGCAGGTTACAGGGAGCCATCCACTCTGCCTGTGTTCTTCCGCTGAATCACTAAGGAGGGCAGTGTGATCGGAAATTCACTCACACAATTTGGCGCCGTCTGTGGGAACGAGAGAAGAGTAGATGGCCAGTAACACGCAGAGGGAAAAGGTTGGGGACGACACTCCAGTTGGGAGTGGAAGACCCGTCGACCTTAACGCGGAAGAAGGAGACCGCAACGAGGAAGTTCGTGATCAGAATCACGCAGAGAACGCCGTCGGCCAAAAAGGTGATACATCAAAAAAAGCGGACAGGGGCAAATACTATAACGAGGACGACCTCCAGACATGGAGAGACAGATGTCTGAGGAGGGATGAAAAAGTAAAGGAGATGGCAAATAAGTTGGCAGACCTTCAATCGGTCGTCAACTTCATGATGCAGAACAACGTCATGCAGCCGCCATACCCGCTGCAGGACACACCAATGCCAGCAGCAATCGCCCAGAAAAAAGGACGGAAAGAAATCCCCGAAGCCCCACAGCACACGAGGAGCGGAAGGTACTCTCACCGACCTTCCAGGGAAGTCGGCCGAGAAGAGCAGAGAAGAGAAGAGTCCCGAAGGACATATCGCGAGAAGGAAGCAGACCCCAAAGAACATCGACATGCTCCGGGGAGGATATTGTGTTTTGATGCGTCCTGCGGAGAAGGGTCGAAAAGGGGCCATCATGAGGCCGAGAGTAGTGCGCCAAAAAGACTAAAACCCAATGAAAGCCGGGCTGCAGGAAGAAGTAAAGAGGACTTAAGAGATTACCTCAAGAGGAAACAGGAGAATGCCGGAGCCGAAGTAACTTCCCCGGTTAAGCCGAGGACTCCATTCTCGGCAGAATTGGATAGATTCGTCGCGCCGAAAAGATTCAGTATGCCGAGGCTCCAGATATATGATGGTAAGTCGGACCCTAACTTCCATGTTGGATTATTTTTGAATTCCATGGCTTTGTATAGTGGGAACGAGCCGTTGCTCTGCAAAGTGTTCCCTTCATCCTTCGGGGAGATTACATCAGACTGGTTCCACAAACTACCAAAGGGGAGCGTGAAGAGCTGGGAAGGCCTGGCCGAGATGTTTGTGGCCAGGTTCATAACAAACAAGCTGCAGCCATTGAGGGTGGATGCATTGATGGCTCTGAAGATCGGAAAAGAGGAGAGCCTCAGAGCCTATGCAAAGCGGTACTACGAGGTGTTCAATCGAATACCTGAATGCAACCAGGAGGTCACGGTCGTGTCTTTCAAGAACGGCCTGAAAGATGACTGTCCATTGCGGAAGTCTTTGGCGAAAACCCTGCCAAAGAGCATGGAAGAACTCATGGCGAGAATTGAGAAGTACGCACGAGCCGAGGAAGACACCTCGGGGAACAAGGATACGAAGACAGAAAAAGGCAACGGCTCGCCGAAGCGAGGCCGAGGTAACAATGGACAAAACAAACAGGAGACAGAGTTGAGGGCTAAACAAGCAGTGACAACGGTGTTCCGAATTCCGGTCCAAAAAGTCCTTGACCAAATTCGAAATCAACCCTACTTCAGGGCGCCGGCAAGAGCACAAGGAGAATTTATGGGGAGAAACCTTGGTAGGCGTTGTGCCTACCACAATGAGCAGGGTCACCCAACTCAGGGTTGCAGAGCCCTTAAAGCACACTTAGAAGATCTGGTGAGGCAAGGCCATTTAATAGACCTTGTGGATGAGGCCAGAACCAGGGAAGAGTAGGCACGATTGCCTCAAGCACCAGCAGCCCCGCCCCCCCCATCGCAGCAACCACTGGCAGGTGGACCTCGGGTGGTTAACGTGATCCACTCAAAGGTGAATGAAAACGACATACGAGGGGAGACGCAGAGGGTGAAACATCTGCAGCATGTCAACCAGGTCGGACTGAAAAGACCTCGGCCTGAAGATTGCCAAGGACCAATGATAACCTTCACAGAGGCCGACCTCGACATGGTTCAACACCCGCACAATGATGCCCTGGTAGTATCCCTCCAGGTTGGGGAGTGGCAGGTGAAACGCATCTTGATTGATCAAGGCAGCTCCTGCGACATCATGTATGTCAGATGCTACAAGGAGTTAGGCCTTCACCCTGATGACATGGAGCAGTCAAACGGCCCGATGGTCGGCTTCAATGGAACGCCGACATGGCCTTTAGGCGTAACAAGCTTGGAGGTACAAGCTGGCACGAAGAAGATGAGGACAGAATTTATTGTGATTGATACGCCTTTGCCTTACAACATCATCCTGGGGAGGCCGTGGTTGCATGCAATGGGGGCAGTTCCCTCAACCTTGCATCAACTGCTACGATTCCCAACAGAACATGGGATTGAGGAAATCAGAGGAGATCAGTTGCAGGCGAAAAATTGCTCCATGGCAGCAATGAAGTTAACCTGCAGCATTCGAGAACCAGAGGAAGCAGAGGTTGAAGAAGAGGACATGAAGGTCCTAGATGATGTCGGCAAGGAGCCGACCGAGAAGAGTGAAGAAGCATTGAAGAAAATCTTCGTCCAAGAAGGCGATGAGGAACGCTTCTTTCTTCTCGGCACAGGATTAGCCGAAGAAGAAGAAAGGGAGTTGGAAGCCTTTCTGAGAAAAAATATTGAGGTGTTCGCCTGGACACCTTATGAAATGCCTGGCATTGACCCCGAGGTCACATGCCACAGACTCAACGTTGACAGGTCGGCCAAACCTGTAATACAACGAGCCAGAAGACCGACGTTGATGCACGTCGAAGCAGTGGAAGAAGAAGTAGCCAGACTTCTAGAGGCCAGGGCAATCCGAGAAGCCAATTATCCGATGTGGTTATCAAATACCGTGGTAGTAAAGAAGAAGAATGGCAAGTGGAGGGTCTGCGTAGACTTCACAAATTTGAACAAAGCTTGTCCCAAAGACAGCTTCCCCCTGCCAAAGATCGACCAGTTGGTGGACGCCACATCTGGACATGGAAGGATGAGCTTCTTGGACGCATATAGGGGGTATCACCAGATAGCCATGTACCCCCCGGATGAGGAGAAGACAGCGTTTATCACTCCCAAAGGTCTGTATTGTTACAGAGTCATGCCTTTTGGGTTGAAGAACGCAGGAGCAACTTACCAAAGGCTGGTGACCAAGATGTTCAGACACTTGATTGGCCGAACTGTGGAAGTCTACATCGATGATATGGTCGTGAAGACCAAGGAACCAAAGGATCATCTCGATGACTTAGAAGAGGTCTTTGACATACTCAAAACATATCGGCTCCGACTAAACGCATCGAAATGCGCGTTTGGAGTCGGATCCGGTAAGTTCTTGGGATACCTGGTGACTAGAAGGGGTATTGAAGCCAGCCCAGATCAGATCAAGGCCATTTTGGAATTACAGAGTCCGACATCGGCTAAACAGGTTCAGATGCTTACTGGAAGGGCCGCAGCCCTAAACAGGTTCATAAGCCGAAGTTCGGACAAGTGTAAACCATTTTTCAATCTGGTGAAAAAGGCCACGGATTTTCTATGGACAGAGGAATGTGAGGCCGCTTTAGCCGACCTAAAGAAGTACCTTACCTCGGCCCCAGTCCTCTCAACACCTCAACCTGGGGAGGAACTGTTCTTATACCTAGCAGTTTCAGAGCACGCAGTAAGTGCTGTGATCGTCCGAGAAGAGAAGGGAGAGCAGAAGGCAGTCTACTATGTAAGTAAAACCTTGGCCGATGCAGAAACAAGGGAGACTTAACTGGAAGAATAGCAAGATGGGCCGTAGTGTTGGGCCAATATGACCTGGAGTTCAGGCCGAGAACAGCGATAAAAGGCCAAGTCTTGGCCGACTTCGTGGCGGAGTTCTCACCAGAGTACATCGAACATCGGGCTCCGCTGAGCCGAGATGAACGATGTCCGAGCAAGGAAGGAGAAGCCCAGCCAAAGGCTAAGGAACCAAGGAAGGAAAAACTCAGACCCTGCAGCATTTACATTGGTGACTCCTTTCAACTTTTTGTTGATGGGAGCTCAAACCGGCAGGGGGCAGGGGCAGGAGTAGTGTTAATTTCCCCCGATGGGGAGATATTGGAACAGTCCATTCGACTGGGGTTCAAAGCCTCGAATAATGAGGCGGAGTATGAAGCACTGATTGCTGGACTGAAGCTGGCAGTAGCGGCAGAGGCAGATGAGGTAATAGTTTTTTGTGACTCACAACTCATAGTGAATCAAACTACAGGAGAGTTTGTTGCCCGAGATGAAAGGATGTCGGCATATGCAAAAGAAGTCATCAGGCTGGCAGACATGTTTCAAAACTGCCGACTTCTTCAGGTTAGCCGAGAAGATAACAACCACGCCGACGCGTTGGCCAATCTAGCAAGCTCAATGCAAACCGGAAAGACGAAGACAATCATGGTGGATTACCTATCAAGCCCGAGCATAGAGTCACCACACACAATGCAAGAAGCATTATGTGTGGACATGGGACCGAGCTGGATGGATGCAATTGTTGCATTCCTGAAAGAGGGTAAACTGCCAGAAGATCGAAAGGAAGCACACAAGGTCAGACTGAAGTCGGCAAGATTCAGTCTGACAGCAGAAGGACATCTGTACAGAAGATCCTTCACTGGACCTCTTTTAAGGTGTGTACACCCTCTTCAGGTCGAAGACTTTCTGTATGAAATTCATGAAGGAGTTTGTGGAAGCCACGCAGGGGGCAGATCGTTAGCTCATAGGGCCATTACCCAGGGGTATTGGTGGCCCTATATGCAAAAAGATGCGGAAGCCTATGTGAAGAAGTGTGAACAATGCCAGAGGTTTGCACCATTGATACATCAGCCAGCTGCTGACCTGAACCCTGTTTCCAGCCCTTGGCCATTTGCCCAATGGGGGATGGATCTCATTGGACAATTGCCCCAAGCCACTGGACAGCGGAAGTACCTACTGGTAGCAACAGACTACTTCACAAAATGGATAGAAGCAGAGCCCCTTGCCAAAATCCGAGATGTGGATGTAAAGAACTTCATCTGGAAAAACATCATCACCAGATTTGGGATTCCAAGATCAATCGTTGCCGACAACGGAACACAGTTTGACAGCAAGCTCATCAAGAATTTTTGGGCCAAGTTCAAGATAAAGAACTATTTTTCAACACTAAGCTTTCCCCAAAGTAATGGGCAAGCCGAAGCATCAAACAAAGTCATTCTGGATGGAATAAAGAAGAGGCTGCAGGCAGCAAAAGGGAAGTGGGTAGACGAATTGCCCAACGTGCTCTGGGCATATCGCACTACGCCGAGAAGATCAACAAGGGAATCCCCCTTTGCCATGGCTTATGGCACAGAAGCAGTTACTCCATTGGAGATCGGCATCCCAGGGATCAGAACACAGGGAGTTGAGAACGGGTCTAATGATGTGCTCTTAGCCCGAGATCTGGACCTACTAGAAGAAAGAAGAGAGAAAGCTGCAATCCAGCTTGCAGCATACCAGCAACAGCTTGCCAAAGCTTACAACAAGAAGGTCAACCCAAGGGATTTTCAAGTCAACGACCTAGTCCTGAGAAAAGTCGTCGGCAATAAGAAGGATCAAAGAGAGGGCAAGCTTGGCCCAAACTGGGAAGGCCCATACAGAATCACCTCGGTGTTAGGGAATGGGGCATATCGGCTCGAAGATAATGAGGGCAAAGCATTGTCTAGACCATGGAACACTTGTAATTTAAAGTTTTTCTATCATTAGATGTTCCTTGATTTTTTGCCGATATGATCAATAAAATCTTAGCAGAATTTCTCTGAACTTATACAACTTTGCATGATGTTGTTTTTTGAATAATGAGAACCCAAGAGGAACTTAGGTTCACATTGGGAGCAGAGAGAAGACATTAGTAATGCTTAGCCGAAGTTAAGCTGAGATAAATTCCTTATCTTTACTTGTTGAAATTTGTAGCAATTTACAAGTTAAAGTTAAGCCGAGATAAATTCCTTATCTTTACTTGTTGAAATTTGTAGCAATTTACAAGTTAAAGTTAAGCCGAGATAAATTCCTTATCTTTACTTGTTGAAATTTGTAGCAATTTACAAGTTAAAGTTAAGCCGAGATAAATTCCTTATCTTTACTTGTTGAAATTTGCAGCAATTTACAAGTTAAAGTTAAGCCGCGATAAATTCTTTATCTTTACTTGTTGAAATTTGTAGCAATTTACAAGTTAAAGTTAAGCCGAGATAAATTCCTTATCTTTACTTGTTGAAATTTGTAGCAATTTACAAGTTAAAGTTAAGCTGAGATAAATTCCTTATCTTCACTTGTTGAAATTTGTAGCAATTTACAAGATGAAGATTAATTGAATTTATATGCCTTATACTTGTTGAAACTTATGACAAGTTTACAAGTGAAGCCCTAGCCAAGGTAAATCTTCAGGTAAACATGCCTGAGGTATGTAACCCCCGAGGGGATTGTGCAAGGGAAGAATTGTATGAATCATGTGAAATATTCTAAGTATAAAACTACGCAGAAGCAATAAAGAAGAATTTAAAGACTGAAGCATTCAGAAAGAAACAGTTGCATATAAAAGGAAGGCGCTGTGGCCTAAGCAAAAATCTTGTTCACAAGTTACATAGAAGGCAGATCGGCCACAAAAGACAGCATACATTGAAGGAAAGAACAAAGAAAAGTAGAAAACATCTAAACTCCTTCAGCATTAACAGAAGATTGGGCAGGAACGTCGGAAGGATCTGGAGGAATGATCTCGGCATCCTTTTCCACCATAGCCTCTGCTTCCTTGTCCACCACAACCTCAGCTTCTTTATTTGCCGAGACCTCGGCCACTTTATCTGCTACGACCTCAGCATCAATCTCAGCCAGGGTTTCATCAACACTCCTCTCTGCCAAGAGAAGGTCAGAGGATAGAGTGCCGATGTCCGCCTTTTTGGAAGCAGCATCAGGGTCTTCATCTCCAGTCAAGTCCAGGACTTGATCACCCTTTGGAAGAGATTTGGCCTTCCTCACCAGCGCTTCATCTTCACCTTCACTTTCCTCTTCAGCCTCGGCTTCAGAATCATCTTCTTCAGCTTGGCTTGGAGATGGAGGAAGAGGACAAGGAAGACGCATGGCCTTGGTCTTGCGCCATGGCGAGTCAACTGGAAGATCAAGCTTTTTGGCCAAAGCATTCCAACCTAGGGAATATCCCTTGTTGCATGCTTGCTTAACCTGAAGCTTATAATCTTCAGCGACGTCGGCCATGCCTTCTTTATAAGCGGCATCAATTTCAGCTCTCTTGGTGGCCAAGGCTTCTTGTAGCTCCTTTTCTGCCTGGGCTACTTTTTCTTCGGCTTCTTTTTGCTGAGACAAAGCAACAGTTTTAACAGCCTCAGCAGCCTCAGCCTTTTCATCGGCTATTTGTTTAGCCTTGGTTGCCGCCTCGGCCTGGTCCTCCAGTTTTTTCATCTTGAGCTGGAGGGCCCTGTTTTGTTTATGGAGAAGAGCAAATTCCTTCTCCATGTCGGCTAACTTCTTTGCTGTTTCAAAAGCCTGCATGGAGAAGGTATGGGCGTGTTGGATGGCCTGGAAGAATACAAGGCAAAAGTCATTATAAACATTTCAAAATTTTATAAGTATGAAAGACAAATTATCAGATTCAAAGACTTACTTGGACTGAATGCTGCATCATGAAGGCGTAATTCTCATAGCCGCTCATTTTTTCGTTACGCTCCATATCGCCCTCAAGAAGGACTGCTGTGCTGAGCGCCACGCCGATGTTGACGTCGGCAGCACTTTCGTTGGTGTAGACCGGCCTGTTTTCAAGAGTAACTTTGGGTTCCCAGGGAACTTTGGGAACCCTGGATCCCGAAGCCGTGGCAGACGAAGACCTCGGCTTCTTTTGTTGAGCATACCCTGACGGTTGGGCTTCTGCTGGTCTTTTAGCAGGAGCAGAAGTGGTCTTCCTGCTCACCGCTAGCTGGGAGATTGGCAGGGCATCTTCAGCCTCGGCATCAGCCTCAGCCGCCTTCGCCTTTGGTTGGGCCTTCTTGGTTCTCTTCGGCTTTGGTGGGGGCAGACGTTGGGCTGGTGCATCATCCATATCGTCTGGAAGATTGGCCAAGAGGTTCAGCACCACTTTCGTTGGTTTTTCCATCTCGGTTGTTTTAACAAGCTTTCGTCGGCGTTTCTTTGGAGCCGAGGTTGATGGCTGATCGGTTGGCTCAGATGTGGAGGCAGCCTGTTCTATAGAAGCAGTTGATGGAGAAGCGCTCTTCTTCCTTTTCCTTGGAACGTCGGCCAACTTGAACGTGTAAGTGGGGATGAAGTTCAACAACAATGGAGCTTTTCGTCGCTGAAGTGGAAGGTCTAAGAGCTTTTTCAGGTCGGGCCTGAGGAAATATGATTGGCGAAAATCCTTGGGTGGCTGGCGAACGTCTGCAAAAAAGAAACACAACATTAGAAACAGATACAGTTTGGAAGAAATTGAAGGAAACAACAGCTAAGCAGTTAATGATGGGCTCTTACCCTTGCCCTCCTTGACCGTTCGAGGAAGAGGGAAGAGTTGAACTTCTTTATCTGGGGCAAATTCCCAGTTTCCAGAAACGATCAAGTAATCATCTCCAGCCCCTTTGTTGGAGTCTGGAAGGTCGGCTACTATTTTATAGGCAGTAGACCTCGGCTTGAGGTAGTAGACATAACCCTTTTCCTTAAGGTTCAGGGGGCACATTGTGTAGCAATATTGGATGTCTGCTAGAGTGATCCTAACGTTCTCTTGCCGAGCTAAGGCTATTATTCCGTTGAGTGTCCTATAGGCGTTAATGGAAAGTTGCATGGGGTTCAGGGTGTAGTAGTGAAGGACTTCGCGGAAGAGGGGATCTAGAGGGAACCTAAGTCCACATTGGATGAAGGCCACCACAGGGAAAGGCATTTTATCACCATCGGGCATAATGGAGTCCTTCTCCTCAGCTAGTCTGAGGTGGACATCCTCTGGTATGGAAAATTCTTGCCTAAAGTTTTGAAGCTTGGTTGGGGTATTGACTCTATCCCTCCACACACCCATGGTCTTGATATAAACAAGTGTCCGACTACAGAGACAGAGTATTCCTAAAGGGCTCTTAGGACCTCGGTTTAACCTATGTGTATGCTGGGGAAGTTGGTTTCAGTTTTTCCTAGAAAATTGAAGGTTCTACAGCAAATCCCAAGCCTAAATCTATGAATAATGAGTATGAAGGGAAGAAAATCTGGAAAACAGGAAAGCAAAAAGAAGTCTCAGATTCAAGAACATGAAAGAGTGGAAGGCCAAAAACAGAGGTGAAACGGTACAAATATTCGCAGTATAAACAAAATAATGAGATGAGGTACGTGATTTACAAATCAGATACAGAACAGTCAAGTAACGAGAAATCTCAGAAACAAGCAAGAACTGGGAAAAGAAGGGAACGGTGGCTTACCAGAAAAAGGTGAGGCCGGGATGAAGCTTCGCCGAGGTTAGATAATGGACGCAACAGTAGCAAGAGCTTCAGAGCTTCGCAGAAATGGCAGATGGAGGCAGTTGCAGGGCTTCGGGCGAGAGTAATGGCAGAATTGAAAGAGAAAAAGTTTTAGAGAGAAAGAAAGCAAGGAGATTCAAAATGCAAAAGTGAAGGAGAAAGAGAGAGGGAATCGTTTTTGCCAAAATTTTAAAACGGCGGCAAAAAACAGCAATTATTACGCCTAGGGTAACGCATGCGTCAGACAGCTTGGGCAGAGAAAAGACGGCTTGTAGGCACGTCAATGGCACAGACCAGTAAGAATGAAACGCGTCATCGGAACGGTTGAAAATTGGTGCATGACAGCTCATACGCATAAGGGAATTGATTTGAATCTGAAAAGGATATGCCGGCCTGGAATAAATGATCTCGGCTAGAAAGATCTTAGGCCGATGTACGAGAAAAAGTTCGAAGATAGGTTCCATCACCTCAGAATGCCGAGGTAATAGAACCTAGGGGGCAGTTGTGGGGATGTATTTTCTGAGTACCAACACGTGGCAAGGTGACGCCGACGTGTCAGCCGAGGTGCCACGTGTCCTGGTCGTTATGCCGAGGTGATCTCGGTTAGGCCGAGGTTATCTCCGAAGATATCAGAATCCGAGATAAGTGGATAAAGGACAAGAGTCCTAGAATAAAGAGGGAACTCAACCTAGATATGGACAAGAGTCCTAGATTGGGAGAAGACTTCAGTTTGGGTAAAGATAAGACTCTTAGAGAGTTTATCCTAATCCCACTGGGAGTCCCAGATTAGCAGTAATCCTGAGTCCATTAGGGCCAGGCTTCTATTCGGACTAGGATTGTATTGGCTATAAAAGAGAGGCACCCCCATGGGTCTAAGGTATGCTTTTGATACTCAAGCTTGTGAGTTTAGCACTTGATTATCTTTGAGAGATATACTGACTTGATCGTCGGAGTGCCCCCGGGTGGAAGAACCACCGCCGGAGTCTTTTTTTTCTGTGCAGGTTACAGGGAGCCATCCACTCTGCCTGTGTTCTTCCGCTGAATCACTAAGGAGGGCAGTGTGATCGGAAATTCACTCACACAGTTGGGATGCTATGGCATAGAGTTGATTTTTTCTTCATGATATGATGCATTTAGTTTTTCAATGCTTTCCGTATCTTGATTGAAAAATTATTTCAAAATATTTGATTTTCGTATCTTAATTTGTAAACAATTTCTAAAGACTACTATTTGCGAGGTTATGATATTTATGCTCTGTGTACTATATTATTTTAATTAGATATTTGTGATTTGGGGTATTATGACACTCACCAATGTATTAGGTGTTAGCCACAAACTAATGGTAGGAGTGCTGACTTGAACTTTTATCAGGTGCTGCAGACTCTACAAATTTTAATATGTAGAGTACAAATTACAACTGCATTTTAATCTCAATATTATTTATACCGTGTCTTTAGACACGAACATACACTAGTAAAAAAATAAGATCCCTACCAAACCAGGGGCTGGATTGCAGAGAGAGGCTAAGGACGAGGGTAATTACGTGGAACTCACATGTATAGGGACGAGGGTAATAGTGGGACTCACATGCATCGGATGGTGTAGTGTGATGTGGTGTAGTGCAGTGTAGTGTTGTGTTTTGCTGCATTGAAGGAAGTTGTTGGAACTTCATTTAGGTTGGGGTCATTGGGGGTGGGGTAGTGTGGGCAGTGGCGGAGCCACGTGAGGATTAAGGGGTAACGTGTTTTTTGGATTTTTTTATTTTTATTTTACGTATGTAATAAATAAAATTGTAAATAAAAATAATATTTAGAATAAAATATTAAAAGTATTTTTAAATTTATGAAAATAATAGTGATTATTTTATTAAAAATGAAGTGATTACAACAAATTATATTTTTATGTATGAAAATTTTGTAAAAAAATCTTAATATAAAGGTAATATCTATCATTATTGATATGTAAATATAATTAATCTAACTATATATATGTAAAAATTATTAGAGTGTTAGTTATATTTGCATATGAAATTCACTCTTTATATGTTGCTTTACTATTAGTTGGTGATATCATATGTCAATAATGACGTGATATCACTATTATGTGAAATTTGTATTCAAATTTTGTAAAAATTGGATTTATCTTGTCATTATATAATTTATTTTACAACTTAAATATATGACTTTTTTACATTATTCATGATACACTAGTTACACATAATACTTTCTTTTTGATTTTACTCAAAATTAATTGTAAAATTTTATGTGAAATGCTTTTGTAACAATTTATTTAATTTTTTGTACTTGATATTAATTCAAAAATTATTGTTATCTTCTTATTGTTGGTTATAAAAAAAAAAAACTATAATCAATAAGTGTCTCTCCTAATTTAATTTTCTAGCTCCGCCATTGAGTGTGGGTACTATGTTCCAATTGAGTCTCCTTAGCCCACTTCTGACCCACTAACAACTTCATTTAGACTGTGCTTAGTTAAAGGATTTGATGAGAGAAATGGAAAAAGAAGAGGAAATCCAATCTCATTTTTTGTTTGGTTATAATGAAAAACAGAAGGGAAAAGAAAGTGAGAAAGAAATGCAATCTTACGTTTTGTCTTTTGAGTTCAGTTATACTCTTCTCTTTCTTAATTGGAAAATGAGTGAGAGCCCTAACTAGTGCTATCACTAATGATGTGGCAGTGGGTCCCATCATGAATGATTTGATATTTTAGTCTTGGTGTTGTATTTTTTTTCTTTTTTTATTGTATGCCATGTCATTAGTGGTCTTTTTAGAGCTCCAAAATTAGTGGTCTCTATCATTATTGTTCTTAATTTCCTAACTCAACGAGACATATAGTTTAGAATTTGAATCCTATCCATTCTTTCTCGTTTTTTTTTTTTTTTTTTCTTTTTCCTTTCTTTTCTTTCGTCAAATTTACAAACCAAACACAGCCTTAAAGTGGGGTCATTGGGGGGTCGGGTAGTGTGGGCACTATGGTCGACGATGGGTGTCCCCTCCACTTGAGTCTCCTTAGCCCACTTCTGACCCGCGTGCTTTCCCATTGTGGTCACCCATCATCCACCTTCTTCATTTATGTACACACACAACAGACTCTTTTAAATCTCTTAATGACCTACACACACAACAGACTCTTTTAAATCTCTTAATGACCTAACAAAAAGTTTAAGATACTGAATCCTATGTGAAACCTTGTCCTTTTCCAAGCAGAATATTCATGCACTTCTGTTGCTATCCAACATGAATCCCCTAGTTTTTGCCGTTCTTTTTGTCAAGTTTCTCTCTCACTTCGCTTGGCTTGTGACAGCTAATAAAACTATAAAAAAATAAAATACAAATGTAAATGATTCAAAAGAAAGATGTCAATATCATTTTAGTTTACTTCGTAGAAGTTGATAAATTCGATTAAGATTGGATCTTAAAAAATTTATTAAATATTTTACATGTTACATGAGTTTGAAATACACATGTAAGATATCTGATAAAAAAATTTATAAATCTTTTGAGATTTTTAATATTTTTCAATTCAATTACCGTACTTCAAATTTAAATTTTCCATCTATAATTGCCTGTGTAATTGTCTTTCTTTCTTTTTCTTTCATTTTTTTAAGGTGGGCAAAACTCACTTTACCTTATTTAAGTCTTTGTGTTTTAAAAATAGGGAAATTTGATTGTAAACCCCCTTTACCTTCCTTTCATTGTTCGAAGGACTAAGAAAAAAATTATATTTTCTAAATCCCCTCATAATTATAAAGTCTTGCATAAAGGACAAAATTTATTATTTAAATATTTTATCAGACTATTATACCCTCACATATACACAATCCAGATACAAAATTTATCTTCTCTCTTGTCTCTCACTTCTAAACCTAGATTCCTCCATGGCTAGAGCTGTGTCATTCCTAAGCTCCGACGATCTCTCTTCGCATCTTCTAAACTCTTCTCCTTCAACTCTCCTTCAACTATTAATTTTCTATCTCGTCTCTCTCTTCTAACCCTAGTTTCTTCCATGGCCGGAGCTGTGGAGAACTTGCAAATCGCACTGATACATATTTATATATATATATATATGTGTGTGTGTGTGTGTGTGTGTGTGTGTGTTTGTGTGTTTTGAGATTTGAATTCGAATACATATGTGTTTTGAGATTTGAATTGGAATATATATATATCTACATATTCCGATCTGTAATCTATATATATATCTATATATATGTGTGTTTTGAGTCTTTAAGATCGGAGATTTGAATGATTGCATAGATCGGTCTTGGCGATCATTTGATTCGAACTCAAAAGCTCAAAGATTTAAAGTAAAATCTGAAAAATCTGTGTGTATGAAAAATCTCAAGATTTTTGAAAGCTCAAAGTTTCAAAAATCTAAAGTTTCAAAAATCTGAAAAATTTGTAAAATCTGAAAAATCTGAAGAACCGGGGTATGAAAAATTGAGATTTCTCTAAAATTTTCAGATTATAGGCCTGATTCAAGAATTATAAGTATGATTCAATATTTTTCAGAGTAAATATCGATTGATTCAAGGATTATAGGCCTGATTCAAAGCTTAAAGCTCAAAGTTCCATCGATTTTTCAGAGTAAACATCAAATTTCATTTGATAAAATCAGAGTAAAATTTTACTCTGATTCTATTGTTCTGTTTTTTTCATTTGACAGAATCAGAGTAAAATTTTACTTTTATACAGAGTAAAATTTTACTTTTAGTTTCAGAGTGTAAAATTTTACTCTCATTCAGAGTAAAATTTTACTTTCATACAGAGTAAAATTTTACTCTGAAATACATAGTGAAAATGTCTTAATAGGAGAGCTGATAGATATGAGGGTAATATAGTAAAAGAAACAAGTTTTAAAATATCAGGGGGTTTTGAAAGTACTTATATAATTCTTGTCTTTTTGAAAAAGAAATTAGATAGTGAGGGGGCTATGACCAAATCCCCCTTAAAAATAATCATTTATACCCACATGATTTTAGGCTATGTGGTCTTTTGGCTACATGGTAAAAAGTTGTGTTTTTTTAACAAGAAATCATTTGGCAAGGTGAAAAAAAGCTACATTAGAAATTACAATTGTACCATTTATATTGTTTAGGGTTATACATGGGTGAACGTGTAAATTTTTTAAATTGGGTGAGGTTGTTTGATCATTTTATTATGATGTGACATCATAAATAAATATAAACCAAAACAATCCAAAGCAGTTTTTTACCAACTTCTCAAATCACTTTTCAAAAAAGTCTAAAAATTTGGTAAAAAGTCAAAAATCAACTTTTTACCATCTTCTCAAAACACCCCTATATAATACAACTCCAATTTTGTTAATTTTACTTGTAAAAAGACACTTGCACCATTGGGGGAAAAAAAATAAAACATACACTGAAATGTGATTTTTTGACCTAAAAATATAAACAACAAATACAATTTTTAAATATAATTCAAATATATAATTATCGATATTTAATTATTTTTATTTTTTATATAAATATTTTATCAAAACATGAACAATTTAAATTATTCAAATCGGTTCCAAAATTAACTCACTTAACCAAAACTATTTTTTTAATATGGTTGGTCGAGTTAAGAGGATTCAAACCTATAAATAATTTTTTTTTATAATATTTTTGCTTACCTTATTAATAACCCGATACTGTCTCTAGCAACCCAGGAACAGAAAGTTGTACACAAAAAGTATGTTAGATTTAGATTGACTGAATAAAAAGAGATTGTAATTTATTGAATTGTTAGTTTTAGGATATATTATCTTCGGATTATTTGGTTGGATTAGATTTGTATCTTATATTTGTTTAGTCATAGAATTAGATTTTTAGATTGGACTATTTTATTAAATTTTATGTTTGTTTAGCTATGAGATTAAATAGTTGGATTAGACTATTCTATTGAATCCGATGTGTATCCTATTTTATTTATTTATTTTTTTAAAAAAATTAAATAAATAGAACATCAATAAAAATAATATAAATTTATTTTAAATTTTAATTGAGATTATTTTATTTTATTTTTAATTGAATAAATTGAACTTTTAATTTTATTTTTAATTTACTAAAATTATATTTTAATTGAGATTTTAATTTTATTTCAATGAAGTTAGGATAATCTCAATCCTGAGCTTATCTCTTGAGTTTTTTGTTCCACACCTCTCCCTTGGGATAAAATTATTTCACATATAAGGAACTATTAGTCTGGATCATAATCCAATACAAAATTTTTTAACCAAACAATAGACTATCTCACCTACCGAATTATGAATCTTATCCCATGCCACTATACCTCCAAACCAACGTGCTCAACGCTCTCATCTTTGTAACCAGGCAGAACCAGGAAATTAAAGCAGAGGGGGTACTTATTAATTACAATATTAAATTTTTTTATAAAAATATTTAACATAAATTTTTACCATTAACTTCAAGAAAGTTAAAAAAAAATTAATCAGTGTGTTTGGTTTTAATTTTCTGAATTTAGTTTTTTGAAAGCTAAATTTTTTTATTTTTCGTATTTTTTTGGTTTTAGTGAATATTTTTTAAATTTTAAACAATTTTTTTACTTTTTTAGATGCACATTACTTAGATATGTATCCAAATAGTAAAATATTTGTGAAAACATATTTTAAAAAAAATTAATAAATACACAAAAATACAAAAAAAAATGTACTGAATTTTCATATTATTTTTAAATTTTTTGGTATTTAGTGTATTTTTAAAAGATTTTTTCACAAATATTATACTTTTTAGGTATATTTATGTTAGGCGCGTCTAAAAATTTTAAAAAATTGCTTAAAATATTAAAAAAATTATTGAAAACATTAAAATATGGAAAATAAAAATATATAATTTTTTGAAAACTGTTTTCTGAAAACTAGAAGTAAATAAGCTAAATATTATTTGTAATTAGTATATCGTGGACAATATTAAAAAAAGTCATGGATATAAAGTTTTAAAATAAATAATATAATGATAAAGTAATTTTTTTATACAAAATATGCATAAAAATTTAATATAATAGTTATACTACGTCATCATTAACATGTATCAATAGTAAAAAAACACATAAAGAATGAACGCTACATGTCAAATGTAACTAATAATTCAATAAATTCTATATTTTCATTAAAATTAATTATGTTTGCATGTCAATAGTGATAGACACCACCATTACATTGAAATTTCTATAGATAATAATATTGTAATCACTTTATTTTCAATCAAAATAACCATTATTATTATTATTATTGTTATTTTAAAAATGTCATTAACATTTAAAATAATATTTTTATAATTTTTTTATTTAAAATATTTTCTTTATGTTTGCTTAAAAAAAAGAAAAAAAAATTGCAAAACCCGGGGGCCACGTGACCCCCCGGCCCCATAATAGCTCCGCCCCTGTTTGTAACCACATAAAAATAAATTACATAAAAAATAATATTAAGAATCATAAAAAAATATAATAAAATACATCATAAAATTTTTTTATTCTTTAATTAAAATATAATATTTTATTATATATATAATCTAAAAATAAAAAATCTTTAATGATCATTTTTATAATATTTTTTTCATAATTCATGACCTTAAGCTTAAATAAAATAAGAGTAATCTGATCTCGTCTCATCTCTCATCAAATATCCTTCGTAACCCCTCTCTTTCTTCTTCACCCTTCACCCTTCTCTCTCTCTCTGTCTCTCTCAAACTCCAACCATGCAAGACTCCCACCATTTCCTCACCACCCCACTAACCTCTAAACTTGAAACTAATCCCAAACTTCACACACCCAGAATAAAGCTTCCAACACCAACCGCCACAAAACCATGCACATGCAAAATCCTTATCAACCCATCAAAGAAGACTCTGAGTCCACAGCAGAAAATTACTCTGCCGCCGGAGAAAAACCCATTTTTCATTCCGCCACCACCGACACATGAGCTGAACCCACTTCAGAAACTAGCAGCCTCTGCCCTAGACATGGTTGAAAATTCAGTGATCATGGAATTAGAAAAGAAACACGGACTGACCCGGATTGTCGACCCGGCGGTTCAGCTGGAGGGGAATTTTGCCGCGGTCAGGGAGTGCCCGGTTCAGCACGGGCTCCAGGTGGTGGGTCAGATTCCGGCGGGTCTATGTGGGTTTTATCTGAGAAACGGAGCCAACCCGATGTTCCAACCAACCAACGGTATAGCGACCCCGGTCTTTTTCCCATTTGATTATTGTATCCGGACTTACGTTCCGCGGATTCTGCTGTTATATTTGTTGTTCTTTAATTCCTCAATTGAGTTATAGGATGTGTTGGGCAGGTTTGTTTCAGGTTGGTTGGGTTCGGAAATCAAATCTTGCTGTCCAGTTTTTGAGTTGGTCGCTCGAGCGAGGGTTTGGTCGCTCGAGCGAGGGTTGAGTTTTGTTTCTAGTGGCTCGAGCCAGGATTTCTTCGCTCGAGCGAGAGATTGCGTCTAGTATAGACCAGAGAGCAGAGTGTTTTCGCTCGAGCGAGCTTTCTTCGCTCGAGCGAGCGAGTTGTATGTTTTCGAGTTCTTCGCTCGAGCGAGCATTCTGTCGCTCGAGCATGCTTCTGGGTTGCAGACCTGAAGCATCGAGTTCTTGGCTCGAGCGAGCTTTTCTTCGCTCGAGCGAGTATTTCTTGTGTCTGGTCGCTCGAGCGACCATGTCTTCGCTCGAGCGAGCCTGTCCAGTATTTAAACGCAGCAGCAGTTTTAAAACGTCCTTTTTCACAATTTTTGATCCAAAAACCCTAGTTCCGAGTTTCTTCTTTCTCAACTCATCTTTTCCTTGGGTTTGATCTATCTAGAGGGTGTTTCTAACCTAGTTCCTTCATTAAAAAGGTAGAGGAGAGTGAGGGCTTTCATTTAATCGGAGCATTGTTGGATTTGGAGCACTTTAACATTTGGGCAAACATCTTCATCTTCTTCTATTGGGTTCATTGCTTTGAGGTAGGGATTTCCTACTCCTTGTATACGTTTTAATCCTAAGTGTTGGTGTTCTGGTATGTGGGAGGGGGTGGTTTAGTAATTCTGGGAGAAATCTTAGGGTTTTGTCATAGATTAATTGATGTAATTAATTTAAAAAGGGGAATTGTGTATTGGGTTAAATTCATGAGATTTGGGAAATTGAGATTGGTTGATGTAATTGAATATTTAATCACTCATATGTGGATTTGATAATGTATATATATTGTGATATTTATTTCTTGCTTAGAAATAACTGTTTTGGGCTATCGGTGGAGGATAGCCATTGATTGTTGTAGACCTTGCATGCTGCTTAGGTATAACTGGAATTAAGTCACATATGTTGACTGTTGAATTAATACAGAACATTACTTGTATTGATTGTGTGTTGCATATGGCAATTTGTATGTTTCATTGCATATGCATGATGTTTGGAGGAGATAGGGGATGAACTCCACGGTTTAGGGGAAGATAGGGGATGGACCTCTAAACCGGATTTGTTTGGAGGAGATAGGGGATGAACTCCACGGTTTAGGGGAAGATAGGGGATGGACCTCTAAACCGGATTTTTGTTTGGGAGGAGATAGGGGATGGACTCCATTAGCATCACTTTTATGTGTGCTTATTTATATTGAAGTGTTTTATTGATACAGCACTAAAATGTGTATCAATTGGGAAGTATGGAAGTGAATTGATTATGATTGATATAATACCAACTCGTGTATTTGTTATGATTAGGTTTAACTTGAATTGTTATTCCTGTGGAATTGGAAGTTTTGTTAATAAAAGATGAAACCCCGTTGAGTTATTTGGCCAGGTTCTGAGCCATAGATGAAAAGTAAGATGTGCCATAGACAATGTGTCATAGGCAATATAGACATTCATGTCTTAAAAAGTGTAACTGGATTATAGTGTGTTAACCATGTATTAGATGCTAATACTTTAGTTAATTCTTATGCTTGGTTTAGTATTTCTCTATTGGGCTGTGGCTCACCCTATATGGGAACTTCATTTTTCAGGTACAGGTGGTTCACTACCTCCAAGGACTTAGCTTGTGAGGAATTGAATTGGAAGACTTGTTTTTTTTTATTTATTTATTTTATTTGAACAATGTAAACTTTCAAGCCTAGGGCTTTATTTGTTTTGAGTTAGAACTCATGAATTTGTGTCCAAGTGTTGGCTTGGCAAGATGTAAGCCCATAGGGCATTTATTTGATGTTTTATTCCATATTACTCTGGTGACTTAAATAATATACTGTTTTTCTTTTATTAATGCATGTCATGTTTCGGGTTTAATTTTGAGGGCGTTACAAACGGCCACCACATGTTTGACGGCGACGGCATGATTCACGCCGTTACGTTGGGACACGGGAACAAAGCCAGCTATTCTTGCCGCTTCACTCGCACGAGCCGGCTCGAACAAGAAACCGCATTGGGTAGGCCGATATTCCCCAAGCCGATTGGCGAGCTGCATGGCCATTTGGGCGTGGCTCGGCTGGCTTTGTTCTTCGCTCGCTCGAGTATTGGTTTGGTGGACTCGTCTAGAGGCACTGGCGTCGATAATGCTGGGTTAGTTTATTTTAACGGTCGACTTTTAGCCATGTCAGAGGATGATCTTCCGTATCACGTTGGCATCACGAATGATGGTGATCTCGAAACGATCGGACGGTTCGATGTCAACGGCCAGCTTGAAGGGTCCATGATTGCTCATCCTAAGGTGGACCCTATCACAGGTGAACTTTACGGCGTAAGTTACGACGTTATAAAAAAGCCGTACCTGAGGTACTTCAAATTCGACACGTGCGGGAAGAAGTCACGTGACATATCCATTTCCCTCCAACAGCCGACTATGATTCATGACTTCGCAATTACGGAAAGTCACGTGATCATCCCGGATCACCAAGTTCTGTTCAAGCTATCTGAGATGATCCGGGGTGGGTCACCCGTTATCCACGACCCGAACAAGACATCCCGGTTCGGGATTTTGCCCAAAAATGCAATGGATGAATCGGGAATTCAATGGATTGATGTACCAGACTGCTTTTGCTTCCATTTATGGAATGCATGGGAGGAAAATACGAAAGAAGGCGATCCGGGTATCGTGGTTATCGGGTCGTGCATGACCCCGCCCGATTCAATTTTCAACGAACGTGATGAACCGCTCCGAAGTGAATTATCCGAGATCCGGTTCAATTTGAAAACGGTCGGGTCGGCCCGACGGTCCATTGTCGCCGGCCTGAATTTAGAATCCGGACAAGTGAGCAAGTGGCGACTTGGCCGGAAAACCCGGTACGCCTACTTGGCAATAGCCGAGCCGTGGCCGAGGTGTTCCGGCATTGCCAAGGTTGATTTGGTGACAGGAGAAGTGACCAAGTTTTTATATGGTGATGAAAGATTTGGCGGTGAACCGTGTTTCGTGCCCGAAAAGATGGTCGTAGAGGAAGATGAAGGGTGCGTGATGAGCTTTGTGAGAGATGAGAGGAGAGAGAGGTCTGAGTTGGTGATAGTGAAGGCTTCAAATATGAAGCAAGTGGCCTCAGTGAGGTTGCCTTCTAGAGTGCCTTATGGTATCCATGGCACATTTGTTAGTTCACAAGATTTAAATGAACAAATTTTAGGTTAATACAGTATTTTGTATTTGTATGCAGTTTTTGTCATGTGCCCATTTGCAAACTTGTTTGTTTGTGTTTGAAATTTTTTTTAACAGAGTGTAAAATCTCATTCCCTAAAAAATAGAGGGGGTGTTTGGGAAGTTTGGTTTTTGTTTTTTGTTTTTTATGTTTTTTACTAAAAGACAAATTGGTTACAAAATCAAAAAAAATCAATTCAAACAAAATATCACATCAAACTCTATAATCATTTTATTTTTTCTCTCACAAATATCGCATCCAATCACAAAATAATACAACTATCTTTCCAAACATAAAATTTTTTTTCTCTAATAATCTATACTATATATTAAGCAAAAGGGGGTTTTTAACCCCAAGCCTTGTGAGAGCTCCAATCTCCCAATCTAAATTTCTTGATTTTTTGATTTTTTTTAAAAAAAAAAACTCAGCATTTATTAACTTCTCCTAACCCTCAAGTCTTACCCTCATAATAACACTTTAATGCATTAAGAATAAGTATAAAAAAAATTCTTTGAAATCAAACACATATGAATTCCTTAAAAAGTCCCAACACATATGATTATTATCCCTCATAATAACACTTTAATGCATTAAGAACAAGTATAAAAAAAATTCTTTGAAATCAAACACATATGAATTCCTTAAAAAGTCCCAACACATATGATTATTATCCCTCATAATACCACTTTAATGCATTAAGAACAAGTATAAAAAAAATTCTTAAAAAGTCCAACACATATAATTATTATCAAAATATTAAACTTTAATATAATATAATATAAAAAAAAAGACATTTAATTCCTTAGAAAGTCTAACACATATGATTATTTTCAAAATATTAAACTTTAATATAATATATGATAGAATTATGTGTTATGATATGTATGATTTTTTGATTTGTTATAAAACCAATAATGTGGACTCCAATTTTATTATCATATCATTTTGGGTGAATTTATGAGTTTTAAATATTTCTTCCAAATTCATAAAAAAAAAAAAAAAATTACAATGTGTAGTTGTTTTCAACAGATAAATATAAAACAAATACTAAGATAATTCTTTCATCTAAAAAAATACTAAGATAAGTCACTGAACTAATAAAGAAGCAGAAGAAAATATATACATATACAAATGACTAATTTTATTAATACATAAATCATACTCTCACAACAACTGATCAATTTTATTAATAAGTAAATCATTAAGTAAATTAATAATTTTTAATGATATGAAAAAAGATTTCAGTTAACCATTTTGTTACTAAATAAATTATTAAGTCAATTAATAATTTTTAATGATATGAGAAATATTTTTCAATAAACAATTTTGATAATTTATTATTGCATAGGAGAATAGTTTTTTTTTTTTTTTCTTTCTTTCTTTCTTTTCCTTGAGTATTGTATTAAATTAAAATTTATCACAAACGATAGTTGTAATTTCTACTATTATATGACCAATTCATATTTTAAATAAATTTTATGGTATATTTGTAATTTGTTAAAAAATAAAAGATTTATGTTTCATAATTAACCAAGAATATCCCAATCTAAATTTCCTGATTTTTTTATTTTAAAAAAAAAAATTTAGCATTTATTAACTTCTCCCAACCCCCAACTCTTACCCTCATAATAACACTTTAATGCATTAAGAACAAGCATAAAAAAAATTCTTTAAAATCCAACACATATGAATTCCTTGAAAAGTCCCAACACATATGATTATTATCTTTCATAATAACACTTTAATGCATTAAGAACAAGCATAAAAAAAATTTCTTGAAAAGTCCAACACATATGATTATTATCAAAATATTAAATTTTAATATAATATAATAATAATAAAAAAACATTTAATTCCTTGAAAAGTCTAACACATGATTATTATCAAAATGTTAAATTTTTATATAATATAAAAAAAGAAAAAAAAAAGACATTTAAAAAAAAAAGACATTTAAAAATACCAATTCACATATATAAATAATTGTACACACAATCCGTGCATAGCACGAGTGATATGCTAGTATCCTATAACTAAAAAAATCTACGTCTCAAACACCCACAAAATAGAAAGGAACAATGTAATTTTTTTAATAAAATTAGGGGGGGGGTGGTTTAAGGTAGAAGTACACGTAGTAATGACATTGGGCACATAATCGTTAATTTAAGAAAAAAGAGTAAAATTTTGATGTAATTAATGCCATGATATAGAATTATGAATAATACTAAATGTATTAATTAATGTATTAATTAATATATTAATAAATAATGTGACATAATTTTGAAAATTTTAAATATTTATAATTTATATAATAGATGAACTCAATAATAACGACATAATACTAATGAATATACTATAATATATATATATATATATTAATTAATACATATAATATTACGTAAGTGATTTTATTAGCAAAATACAGGTGGACTATATCCATCACAATCCTTGACCAAAGCAAAAAATGATTTGACAACACCAAACTCCACAAAATCTGTAATCTCCAATTTCTTTACCTTCTCTAACCTGGTTATTAATGTTAGGTATTTAACAGGGATCAAACTTCTCTCCAGTGATCGGATTGAAACATGTTATTGGAGTTTTAGGAGTTTATTGTGAGTCTTGTTTCGATAATTCATGACACATTTGTTAGTTTACAAGATTTAAATGAATAAGTTTTATGTTAATACAATATTTTGTATTTGTATGCAGTTTTTGTCATGTGCCCATTTGCAAACTAATTTGTTTGTGTTTGAAATTTTTTTTAGCAGAGTATAAAATCTCATGCCCTAAAAAATAAAGTAGAAAGGAACAATGTGATTTTTTTCAGGAAAATGCCTGGTAGCTCGAAGTTACCAGGCTCGAATGGCTAGAGAGGAAGAGAGGGAGAGGGAGAGGGAGAGGGAGAGAAAGAGAGGGAAGAGAAAGAGGAGGCACCACCGCCACCGCCTCGCTCCGCCTCGCCGATCGTCGATCAGAGCTCGTCGCCTCGCTGCCGCCTCGCCTCGTCGCCGTCACCGCCTCGCACAGAAGCTCCGATCGTTGCAGCTCCGGCCCCGACTCCTCCTCCAGCCATTTTTATGGCCCCCTCCCCCTCCTCCTCCTCCTCCTCCCTTCTTCTCTTCTTCTTCCTTCTTCTCTTCTTCTCCCTGAACCAAAAACCAGAAAAAACCAGGAAGAAAGAAAGAAAAAAAAAAAAAAAAAAATTCGACACCAAAACGACGTCGTTTTGGTGTCGAGCTGCGATTTCGAGTTACGTAGCACGATCGTTTTTTTAATAAAATTGTCGGGTAAGGTAAAAGTACACGTAGTAATGACATTGGGCACATAATCGTTAATTCTAAAAAAAAAAAGTAAAATTTTGATGTAATTAATGCCACGATATAAAATTTTGAATAATCTATACTATATATTAAGTAAAATGGGCTTTTTAACCCCAAGTCTTGTGAGAGTTTCAATCTCTAAATTTTTTGATTTTTTGATTTAAAAAAAAAATTTAACATTTATTAATTTCTCCTAACTCCCAAGTCTTACTCTTATAATAATACTTTAATGCATTAAGAACAAACATAAAAAAAAATTCTTTGAAATCCAACACATATGAATTCTTTAAAAAGTCCCAACACATATGATTATTATCTCTCATAATAACACTTTAATGCATTAAGAACTAGCATACAAAAAATTTCTTGAAAAATCCAACACATATGATTATTATCAAAATATTAAACTTTAATATAATTTAATAATAAAAAAAAGACATTTAATTCTTTAAAAAAATCTAACACATATGATTATTATCAAAATATTAAACTTTAATATAATTTAAAAAAAGGAAAAAAAAGAAGACATTTAAAAATTATAATTCACATCTATACTATATATTAAGTAAAAGGAGATTTTTAACCCTAAGCCTTGTGGGAGCTCTAATCTCACAATCTAAATTTCTTGATTTTTTGATTTAAAAAAAAAATTTGAGCATTTATTAACATCTCCCAACTCCCAAATCTTACCCTCATAATAACACTTTAATGCATTAAGAACAAGCATAAAAAAAATTCTTTGAAATCCAACACATGTGAATTCCTTTAAAAGTCTTAACACATATGATTATTATCTCTCATAATAACACTTTAATGCATAAAGAACAAACATAAAAAAAATTTCTTGAAAAGTTCAACATATATGATTATTATCAAAATATTAAATTTTACTATAATATAATAAAAAAAAGACATTTAATTTCTTGAAAAGTCCAACACATGATTATTATCAAAATATTAAATTTAATACAATATCTATATCTATACTATATATTAAGTAAAAGGGGATTTTTAACTCCAAGGCTTGTAGGAGCTTCAATATGCTAATCCTAATTTTCTAATTTTTTGTTTTTTTTTAAAAAAAAAAATTAACCTCAGCATTTATTGACTTCTCCCAATCCAACCTAAGCATTTATTGACTTCTCAAAACCCACAAATCCTTTTGACCTCTCTCATAATTACTGTAGCACTCTTTTCAATTTCTCTCATACACTATGATTACACACAAAAATAAAAAAGATAAGAATTTAACTATGGATCTCAAAAATATAAAACATCGAAATTTGAATTATAATTTAGTAACATAATTATGTATTTTTTTTATGTGTCAATCCTAATTTTCTATTTTTTTATTTTTTTAAAAAAAAAAATTAACCTCAGTATTTATTGACTTCTTCCAATCCAACCTAAGCATTTATTAACTTCTTTCAACCCACAAATCCTTTTGACCTCTCTCATAATTACTGCAGCACTCTTTTTAATTTCTCCCATACACTATGGTTACACACAAAAATAAAGAAGATAAGAATTTAACTATGGAACTCAAAAATATAAAACATCAAAATTTGAATTATAATTTAGTAATATAATCATGTATTTTTCTTATGTATATCTATCAAAATTTTAAATCACTTAATAGGACAAATTAATAAATTTTCTAAAATTATTGATTTATTAACTGATTTAAAATTTTGATATATATACATCAGAAAAATAGATAATTATATTACTAAATTATAATTCAAATGTAGATATTGTCATATTTTTTTAGATCTATATTTAAATTCTTATCTTTTTTTTTTCTTTTTTTTTCTTTTTTTTTTTTGGTGTGGTTTCTATTCGGGGTCTTTTTTTTTTTCTTTTCAATTTATTTAAGATGGAGTTGTGGGTATCTATTTTTTTTTCATTTAATTTATCTGTGGTTTTTATTTGTTTTTAATTATTATTATTTAGGTAAGTTATAATGTGAGTTAGATATGTGATACACATGTGAGTTTTATTGATTAAAATTATAATGGTGGGAGATATTTTTAAATTAGATTTGTTTAGATAAACTTTAAAGAATTTTAAAATTAAAAATTGGATATTGAGATGCAAAAGAAAGATTTTAACTAAATAAATAAAAATCAAATTTATCAATTTTATTTGTTTGTATATCTGATTTTTAGTTTTTTTTTTTTGGTTATGTTATAATATAATATATAAAATATAGATAGATATCTACAACTTTCATAAAAAATATTATTTGATTTTTGGAAAAGAAAGAAGGAATGCAAGTTTTAATATTTTTTTTAGATCCATATCTAAATTCTTATCCTTTTTTTTATTATTATTTTTGTGTGGTTTCTATTCGGGTATTTTTTTTTCAATTTATTTAAGATGGAGTTGTGGGTATCTATTTTTTTTTTAAAAATAATTTATATGTGGATTCTATTTGTTTTTAGTTATTATTATTTAGGTAAGTTATGATGTGAGTTAGATATGTGATAGACATATGAGTTTTATTGATTTAAAATTTACTTAGATAAACTTTAAAGATTTCTTTTAGTTTTTTTTTGGGTTATGTTATAATATAATATATAAGATATAGATAGATATCTAGAACTTTAATATTATCTGATTTTTTTGGAAAGAGAAAATGAATGTAAGTTTTAATATATTTTTTTTGAAATTGGTGAGAGAGATTAGGAGGCAGAGATTATGAGATATTTTTGTTATTAAATAAATAAATCAGTCAATAGTTTTTAAAATCTATTTTGTAAATTAAAAAATCAATAATTTTAAAAAATTGATTAATTTGTCCAATTAAGTGGTTTAAAATTTTGATAGATATACATAAAAAAAATACATAATTATATTACTAAGTCATAATCACTTTAATGCATTATTAACAAGCATAAAAAAAATTATTAAAAAGTCCAACACATATGAATTCTTTAAAAATTCCAATGCATATGATTATTATTAAAATATTAAACTTTAATATAATATAAAAATAAAAATAAAAAAAGAACACATTTTAAAAAAAGAAGACAAAGTAGTGAAACACAACCCGTGCATAGCACAGGTGATATGCTAGTACTTATACTTATACTTACTATATATTAAGCAAAAGGAGGTTTTTAACCCCAAGGCCTGTGGGAGTTCCAATCTCCTAATCCTAATTTTCTAATTTTTTGATTTAAAAAAAAAAAAAAGCTCAGCATTTATTGATTTCTCCCAACTCAACCTCAGCATTTATTGACTTCTCCCAACCCACAATCCCTTTTGACTTCTCTCATAATTATTGCAACACCCTTTTCATTTTCTTCCATACACTATGGTTACACACACAAAAAAAAAAAAAGAAGATAAGAATTCAGTTATAGATCTCAAAAAGATATAACATCTAAATTTGAATTCTGATTTAATAATATAATTATGTATTTTTTTTTTATGTATATCTATCAAAATTTTAAATCACTTCATGGGACAAATTAATCAAATTTTCAAAATTATTGATTTTTAATTTACAAAATAGATTAAAAAAAACTATTAACTGATTTATTTATTTAATAACAAAAACATTTCATAATCTCTCCCTTGTAATCTCTCTCACAAATTTTCAAAAAAAAAAAAATATTAAAACTTGCATTTATTTTCTTTTTTCCAAAAAATCAGATAATATTTTTTATTAAAGTTGTAGATATCTACCTATATTTTATATGTTATATTATAACATAACAAAAAAAACTAAAAAACTAAAAAAAAAAAAATCTTTAAAGTTTATCTAAATAAACTTTAAATCAATAAAACTCACATGTCTATCATATATCTAACTCACATCATAACTTACCCAAATAATAAAAATTAAAAACAAATGGAAACCACAGATAAATTAAATTAAAAAAAAAAATACCCACAAATCCATCTTAAATAAATTGAGAAAAAAATACCCGAATAGAAACTACACAAAAATAAAAATAAAAATAAAAATAAAAACGTATATCTATCTATCTATTTATATATCTATACTTCTATACTTTACATTAAACAAAAGGGTTTTTAATCCCAAGCCTTGTGGGAGCTCCAATCTCCCAATCTAAATTTCTTGATTTTTTTATTTAAAAAAAAAAATCTTAGCATTTATTAATTTCTCCCAACTCCCAAGTCTTACCCTCATAATAACACTTTAATGCATTAAGAACAAGCATAAAAAAAAAAAAATTCTTTGAAATCCAACACATATGAATTCCTTGAAAAGTCTCAACACATATGATTATTATCCCTCATAATAACACTTTAATGCATTAAGAACAAGTATAAAAAAAATTTCTTAAAAAGTCTAACACATATGATTATTATCAAAATATTAAACTTTAGGGCAAATTACAAACACCCCCTTGAGGTTTGGTGAAAATACAGATTCCCCCCTGAGGTTTGAGAAATTACATCCCGCCCCCTGAGGTTTACATTTTCATAACAAATTGCTCCTTAGGGTTTTTATTTTCATACAGATTCCCCCTTAATTTTTCTTAATTTATTATGAAAATTTGACCCTCAGGGGGGAATTTGTAATTTCTCAAACCTCAGGGGAAAATCTGTATTTTTACTAAACCTCGAGGGGGTGTTTGTAATTTACCCTAAACTTTAATGTAATATAATAAAAAAAAAGATATTTAATTCTTTGAAAAGTTTAACACATATGATTATTATTAAAATATTAAACTTTAATATAATATAAAAAAGGAAAAAAAAAAGAAGACATTTAAAATCACAATTCACATATATAAATAATTGTAAACACAATCCGTGCATAGCACGGGTAATATACTAGTATTAGATTTATCAATTAATATATTAATTAATAGATTAGTGAATGATGTGATATAATTTTAAAAATTTTAAGTATTTATAACTTATATAATAGATAAAATTAATAATAATGACATAACACTAATTGATACATTAATATATATATAATATAATATTAATTGATACACTAATATATATATATATATATTAATTATTACATATAGCACCCGTAGTGACTTTATTAGCAAAATACAGGTGGACTATCCATCACCATCCTTGACCAAAGCAAAAAATGATTTGACACCACTAAACTCCACAAAATCTGTGATCTCCAATTTCTTTACCTTCTCTAACCTGGTTATTAATACTAGGTATTTAACAGGGGATTAAACTTCTCTCCAGTGATCGGATTGGAACATGTTGTTGGAGTTTTGGAGATTCATTATGAGTCTTGTTTTGATAATTTGAATTGTTCAATATATAGAACTCGTTAAATATTTTATCTTTATAAAAAATCATGTTGATTGGATATCGATAACTACTTGATCAGATCAGATTTATGTCAACGGTAAATATAATTTTCAAAATAAATTATTAACAAAAATTTGATCCGATCAAGTAGTTATAGATATCTGATTAATATGATTTTTTACAAAAATACTCGATGAGTTTTACATATTGAACGGTTCGAATTATCGAAACATGATCCGTGGTGAGCTCCACAGGCCCAACAGCACCGCCAAGCTGTCCCCTTAACAAGATTGTCATGAAAATTATGAAAAAAAAATGATTAAGTTCAATACATTGTAAAATTTATGTATATAGTAAATTTGATCACAATTGATATTTAAAAATAACATTCTAACTATCAATATCATCAATCAAACAGACTATACGTACAAAGGTTATTGAAATGTAAAAGTAGATAAAAGAAATGTGATTATGTGAGGAATAAAGGCTCACCTCTATGTATGACAGCACCGAACCTAGTGTATATACTCATTCCGAGTCCGGATCATCGGTCATCCATTCCTGCGGCACCCTCAAAACAACGTCGTTTTTGGGAAAATTTCAATTAAAAAAAAAGAAAGAAAAGGGACAGAACAGAAGCAAAGAAGAATAAAGGAAGAAGGGAGAAGAAGGAAGAAGGCGGCAATGTACCGATGATTCGGTCAAGGACGACGGTGAACTCGGCGAGAGAAGATAGATTTTCGATGACGGGGTGGAGGCGGCCGGTGAGGTAGGGTGAATCGGCGCTAGGATTGCCAAAATTCAAGGCGATGATCTTGTCAGAGTCGCAGTAGACGCTGGGGAAGTTGTAGGGGTCGGTGGTGAAGTCCTAAGAAGAGAAGTAATTGGAGCCAGGAGAGTCGGCGAGGGAGCTTCGAATCAATTGGAGTGATAGGAAATCAATGGGGTCTAAGATTGCGAATGTGAAGAAACTAGATTGAAGAAAACATAGCAAATGTATCATCATCATCAATATCTTTATTTTTGCTCAACACACAAAAATTGATTGAACAGAGCATAGAGATTACAAGTGGTTTTATAAGCTTTTTGGTCTGGATCTGCCTTATTCGTCTTTCTTCTCCCTTCTTTCTTCCTTCTTCTTTGCTTCTGTTTTGTTCCTTTTTTTTTTTTAATTTTCCCCAAAACGACATCGTTTTGGGGGTGCCGCAAGAATGGCCGCATGAATGGGCGGTTGAGGATCCGAATTCTATTGTTTTCATGGTTTTGTCTATTATATGAGATGCACTTGGAGACTTACAAGCAGGCTAAGAATAACATATATGCATTACTTTGGCGCTATCATGCCATTTTTTTTTGCTTCTTCTTTTATTTAAATTTTGAAATTAAGATGAAAATATTTTTATTTTTAGAAATTAAAACTTAATTATGTGTGATCAAATGAATTGCTTGTTTGTTAGTATAAGATAACTTGGTATTTCAAGGAATTGTTTAACATTATATAAATAAGCATATTTTTTAATTTTTATTAAAAGATGTGCAATGTGGTAGGGAGTTGATATAATCCAATCTAAATTTATCTATCTATACTATATATTAACCCCAAGGTTTGTGGGAGCTCCAATTTCCCAATCTAAATTTCCTGATTTTTTGATTTTTTTTAAAAAAAAAGCCTTAACATTTATTAACTTCTCCTAACCCCCAAGTCTTACCCTCATAATAACACTTTAATGCATTAAGAAAAAACATAAAAAAAATTCTTTGAAATCCAACACATATGAATTCCTTGAAAAGTCCCAACATAGATGATTATCCCTCATAATAACACTTTAATACTTTAAGAACAAGTATAAAAAAAATTTCTTAAAAAGTCCAACACATATAATTATTATCAAAATATTAAACTTTAATATAATATAATAATAAAAAAAAGATATTTAATTTCTTGAAAAGTCTAACACATATGATTATTATCAAAATATTAAATTTTAATATAATATAAAAAAGGAAAAAAAAGAGGACATTTAAGAAAAAAAAAAGACATTTAAAAATCGCAATTCACATATATAGATAATTGTAAACATAATCCGTGCATAGCACAGGTGATATGCTAAGAGGGTTTTTAACCCCAAGCATTGTGGGAGCTCCAATCTCCCAATCTAAATTTTTTGATTTTTTGATTTAAAAAAAAAAATCTTAGCATTTATTAACTTCTCCCAACTTCCAAGTCTTACCCTCATAATAACACTTTAATGCATTAAGAACAAGCATAAAAAAAATTCTTCGAAATCCAACACATGAATTTCTTGAAAAGTTCCAACATATATGATCATCATTCCTTATAATAATACTTTAATGCATTAAAAACAAGTATAAAAAAAATTTCTTGAAAAGTCCAACACATATGATTATTATCAAAATATTAAACTTTAATATAATATAATAAAAAAGAAAAAACATTTAATTCCTTGAAAAGTCCAACACATATGATTATTATCAAAATATTAAACTTTAATATGATATAAAAAGGAAAAAAAGAAGACATTTAAAATAAAAAAAAAAGAAAACATTTAAAAATCACAATTCACATATATAGATAATTGTAAACACAATCCGTGCATAGCACGGGTGATATGCTAGTATATTATATAAGGAAAATGAGGTTTTTATAAACTCACAAGTCTTGTGGGAGCTCTAATATCCCAATCTTAATTTTTTAATTTTTTGATTTAAAAAATAAAAAAAAGGCATTTATTGACTTCTCCAAACTCACAATCCTTTTTGACTTTTCCCATACCTATTGCTACACCCTTTCCAACTTCTCTCATCTAAAACAAATATAAATTCTTATTAAATCTATCTATCTATCTAAACATTATATAAATAAAAAGAGGTTTTTAACCACAAGTCTTGTAGAAGTTCTAATATCTCAAACTAAAATTTCTAATTTTGTGATTTTAAATAATTAAAAAAAATCCTCTATAGCTCTCATTCAAGCAAAAAATAAAGGGAGACTTATTTATGAGTCCTTTTTGAGACACTTATGGTAATTTCTTATAGAGTCTCAAGTCCTATTTAGATAGGAATGTATTCCACAAGATATTACATAAACGTAACGTGATGTGACACTTACATAAACGTAACGTAACGTGACACTTACATAAACGTAACGTAACGTGACACCTACATAAACGTAATGTAACGTATCACGTTATGTTTCGCAAACTTAATGAGTTTTTATTTTTTAAAATTGAATGTGAAAATGTTGTTGGTTTATGCTGGTGTCACGGTACGTTTCATATAAATATGATCTATGGTAACATTCAATTTCTTATATAGGAAATTGAATATTGTCATAGATCATAGGTGACACGTTACGTTTATATAGGTGTCACGTTACGTTACGTTTATGTATAGGAAATTACATGTTACCATAGATCATAGGTGTCACGTTACGTTACGTTTATATAGATATGATCTATGGTAACATTCAATTTCCTATATATGGTTTTACTATTATCAATGATATTAACAACTAATATTGGGGGTGAATGTGTCAACAAACTTCCCACAAGACTTATGAGAACATAAGTTTTTTAGTAGGACCATATGTAGCGTAAGTCTCCCTAATAGGACTTATAAATAATTTTTCCAAAAATAAATAAATGAATAAATAAAATAAATAAAATAAAATTAATATCTCTAGATTTATGAGTTTCAAATGGAAAGTATATCAAATATATAAAATAAAAAATAGAAAGTATACTAATCCATTTCAAAATTCAAATTTGAGGGGCACTAAATATGGAAAGCATTTCATTAATTTAAATTTTAAATTATAATGATTTATCCCATAATATATAAGTTTTAAATAATGATATATTCTACGATTTATCTATATACTTATATATCTATATAATTGCAAAATATTGTCATTTCATTAAGGTTGAAAGTTGTAATTATTTTTTCTCATTTTTTTTAAAATTTTGTTTAACAATATTTAATATCTCTAGATTTATGACTTTCAAACGAAAAATATATCAAATATATAAAATAAAAAAATAGAAAGTATACTAATTCATTTCAAAATTCAAATTTGAGGGGCATTAAATATGGAAAGCATTCCATTAATTTAAATTTAAAATTATAGTAATTTATTCCATAATAAATAAGTTTTAAATAATGATCTATTCTATGATTTATCTATATATATACTATTATAATTGCAAAATATCGTCATTTCATTGAGGTTGAAAGTTGTAATTCTTTTTTTTCAATTTTCTTTTATTTTGTTTAATTTTTTGTTAATATGTGTCACAATATGATTGGTTTATAAATTAATTTTATATTCTTAAAATAAAATTTCAAATTTGAATTCTTACTTAAATTATGTTACTATAATTGGAATGAGATCAATATCCATTCATTTAATTTTGCATCATTTATAAAATTATAAAATAAAATTTTAAATTTAAATTCTTCTCAAATTATATTACTGCAATTAGAATGAGATCAATATCACATGTGTCATAGGATTATTGATCTAAATATAATTTGTTTTAAATACATGTATTCAAACTATTAATCGCTATTAATTTTTTTTTCTTTTTTTTTTTTGTTTTAAATTTTATATAAAAAAAAATTATATCCTTCTAAACTATAAGGACTTGAACAATAATATTTTTTAATATAATTTTTTATTTTAAACTAAAGAACAAAATATAACTTTTTTAGTACTTACCAAGCATAGTGGATTTTGTTAGATTTTTTATTTTATTTTATTTTATCTCAATTGTCAATCAAAGAAATTAAAATAAAGAATAAAGATATCTTTAGCTCAAATTATTAAAAAGTTACTTTTGCTAAAATAAATTAGAAAGAAACGTTAATTTTTTTTTTTTAAATTAAAGTGATAGTTTGTTAAACTTTTTTTTATTTAAAAAAAAGAGGGTTATAGGTGATAATTTATTGTTCATCTAAATTATTTTCAAATTAAATGAAAATACCATATTAAATTTTTTTCTTTCCTTTTTTTATTCAAATACTTTTATTTTGTAAGAAATTTGTTTCTATTCTATTTAATATTTTATTGTAATTTTTAAATTAAAAAGAATTTCTAAAAAATTATATTTAAATTATTTATGCCATTATAAAAAGTAATTTTTTTTAATATCTAGTGGTAGTTTGGGAAGTGCTAAATAAAGCCATCTTCAACGGTGCATCAAACCCTCCATCAGATTTGAAATTTGATGAAAAAGTCACTTTTTCTCACTTCAATGGTTTTACCAAATGGATATTAAAATGAGAATGCACCAAAAGTTTTCACCAAAATGAGAATGCATTGGGTCTTTTACCAAAACACTATTCATTGCCGTTATATTTTCACTACCAGATGACCAATCAGATGATCAATTTTTGCAAAAACCGTTATATTTTCACTATCGGATGACTAACCAGATGACCAATTTTTGCAAAAATTTGTATAGATTTTACACTAGGAGGTCAACTACCCGGTCGACCCCCCAGATAACCCTCAAGCTTGAAATTTGAGTCAAAGCGTCAAAAGTACCCGTGGAAATCCATTTTGTTCAAAGCGTCAAAATCCTTACCCAGGCATATACTTGAGGAACCATGGCAAAATCCATCTTACAAAGCGTCAGTTGATGAACTTGAGGATTTTATCATGAGCAATCTCCCTCCCAAGCATGTACTTCTGGGTTGTTTTCAGAACCTGTGGAACAAGATGCAGGAAAAAGCTCAGTTTTATCTTCAGTTGATGAACTTGAGGATTTTGCCATGGGTAAGGAAAAAGCTCAGTTTGAGGATTTTACCCGTGAGAAATTTGACAGGAGTAATCAGGAAGAAAAAAAAAATAAAAAAATTAGGTCAACTGACCAGTCGCTGGTTGACTAACCGGACGACCCCTTCCCTTTTGGTGCACACTATTGGAGCTAGCCGTATCAGATTGAGAAAATCAACTATTTTTTACTCAGATTTGGTGAAAAAAGTAATGAACTGTTGGAGATGCTCTAAATATACTTTTTTACTTTTTACGAAAATATGTATAGAAAAGTAAAAATGTGATGTGATCCAAAAAAGATAATTAAGTATATATTTTTTTATTTTTTATGAAAGGATGTATTGAAAAATAGAGATTGATGTGACCGAAAAAGAAAAAAAGAAAAAAAAAGAGAGCTAATATGGCACTTCCTAAACAATTCTTCATTCAATTATCTTTTTCTAAAAAGAATATTTTTTTAAATTTTTCAAGAAAAATTCTATTGGAAATCTTAAGTATATTGCTTTTTCTTTTGTTCATTAATATTAAATTTTTAATTAATTTTATTTATTATTTTAAAAAATAAATTAACAAATTTTTTTTATATTTATATATATATAATTTTGTTTTGATTTATCAGGTTATTTGATGTTTTTGTCAAAGTCTACTCAAATTTAATTTGAAATTTTAAATTTCTACACAGGTCCTCACTTAATTAAAAATTATGTTGTTCAATCTTTAAAAAATTTTAAGCTCAACTCATGTTGTTTATGTTAAGCTCACCTAAGTTTGCAATTCTAAGAAGGGGGTTAAAAGTTACATGATTAAATTTGTGATAAATTAAAAAATAATAAATTGTAAATTTCAATCTTCTTTGTTTTCATAATTTGCATAAAAAATTTTAACTATTTATATTATTTTTTATAAAAATATATTATTATTTTTTTACATACCGTGCATAGCACGGATTATTAGTAGTAAGATAAAAAGATAAAAAGATGTAATAAAATAATACATGCCAAACATAGATATATGTGCTATAAGCATGGAGGGAGTATATACATTGGATTAGACATGTAAGAGCATCTACAATGGAGTGGCTAAAAAATGGTGTGTTATATGACAAAAAGTGATAAAAGTAAGGTCTAAAAATGTGTGTTGAGGTGTGTTAATTTTAGAGAGTAAATGGTTTTGTAATGAATATGTTAAGATACGTGTTAAGTGATGTATAAATATATTAAATTAATAAAAAAATAATATTAATAACTTATTTTCTCTTGCCTCTCTTCTCTCTCTTCTCCTTCTTTGTCATTTCGACTGCTAGCGACTAGTGGGTCTCACACTCTATTTCTCTCTCTTTATCTCTCTGCTCTCTTGTTCTTGTAATGGTTGGCCAAATATTTGCAACTAGCTTGTTAACATTTGACAGTGTTAACAAAGGAGTTAACATTTCCGTTGCAGTGTCAAATAACAATTTTTACTGGCTAAAAATTAACCTCTAATACTAACTTGTGTCTTAGTGAGTCCACTGTGGATGTCCTAAGTACACACATGAAGTTTTATAAAATTAATTAATTAAAGAGAAATAACGGGGTTGTTTAGAATGATTTAAATAAATGTATTTTTTAAATTTTTATGAAAAGATATATAAAAAAATAGAAAAGTAATATAGTGTGTTTGGTTGGAGTTTTTTGGATTAAATTTTTTGAAAATTGAGTTTTTTGATTTTCGTATTTTTTTGTTTTTAGTGAATATTTTTAAAATATTAAATATTTTTTTTTTATACTTTTTTAAATACACTTTACTTTGATGTATCTAAAAAGTAAAAAATTTGTGAAAAAATATTTTAAAAATTAATAAATACATAAAAATATAAAAAATGTACTGAATTCTCATATTTTTTTTATTTATATTTTTGGTATTTAGTGAATTTTTAAAAGATTTTTTTCACAATTTTTTTATTTTTTAAGTATATTTATGTTAGGTGTGTCTAAAAAATAAAAAAAAATTGCTTAAAATATTAAAAAAATTCAGTAAAAAAAAAAAATACGAAAAATAAAAAAATTGAATTTTCTGAAAAGTGTTTTTAGAAAAGTGAAAACAGGCAAAGTGATTCTAAAAAAGATAAAAAAAAATATGCTTATGCACACTCGAGATAAGCTCATTTTTGAATTTTAAATTTATAACAAATTACGCTAAACACCACCGTTGTAATGTATAATTTCTTGGTGGGGCAGACACGAAAACAAAAATGCAAAGGAAGAAGTATTGAGGGAGAAAGAGGGAACATGGTTAGGCTATGTTTGTGTGTGTTTTTGTCTATAAAAGCTACTATGGCTTTTCCAAGGGAAGAGTGGACAACTTTATAATGGCGGGTGAGCTGCAAATAAACAAAATCGTTTGCGGATAAGTTTTAGTTGATTTGATAAGGGTTTGTTTAAATTTGATTTATTAAATTTTTATTATATCCGAATTTAAGTTTAAATTTATTAAAATTTTAATAAATAATGTTAGCCGTTCGTTTAATATTTATCCAAATAACGTAAAAATATGTATAAAAATAAGATAAATATGTTATTTATATATTTAAATAATCTAAATAATAACTAATTATAGATAATGCATTTATATAGTGGCGTAGCTATTTTTATTTTAATAAGGTATTGATTTTTTTTAGTATATTTTATATATTGTATAAATAATTGTATAATCAAGTTTCAATTGTAACTTTAGTTTTATGTGCAAGTGTGATTTTATAATTTCTTTGGCTTGTTAAAGCATGAACAAGCTTGAGTTCGAGTCAAGTCTGAGCCAACTCCGTTCGAGTTCGGTTCGTTAAATTTTTATTAAACTCGAATTCGAATTCAAACTTATTAAAATCTTAATAAATAAATCCGAACATATTAAATCTCAACTCAGCTCATCTTGTTCATGGTCTTAACGCCTTTTTGTGGATCCCACTTGTGAACTATCTTCCAAAATGAATTGCGTAAATTATAAACACATTTTTGAGGTTTATTAAAATATGGATGATTTTTTGTGATTTAAAAAATTATAAATATTTTATTGTCAATTTTTTTATTTAACAAAATTAATTTTAAAAATAAAAAAACCTAATTGCTTTTCTATTCAATAATATTAAATTATTAATTAAAATAAATTTATAACATTATTAAAAATTATTAATTAATTTAATAATTTATTAATAAAAGGAGTTATGTGTTATAAAATTAAAAACTTTAAAGAATGAGATATAATTTTCAAAATCACAAAAATAATTTATATTTTAAACAAATCTTAAGAACATATTTATAATTTATCAAAATAAATTTATTCTCGTTGCTTCAAAACTGTGAGTCCCATATCCAAAAAGTAACAAACTTCCCTTAAAAAGGTAGGTTTCATTATTTTTCACCAATTAAAAGGAGTGCATTATTTAGCTACTTAAAATCGGACTCATAATCCCCTTGGATCTGTGATCTAGTACGGTGAGAGAACTATGTTGATGTGATCTCACTTGCACTCCACTAATTTACAGCTATTTTTTTTTTATTTTTCATTTGTTTTATATTTTCACTGTGTTTGATTAGAAAATTTGAAGAGGGTTTTGAAAAGAGAAATAGAAAATATAGGTGAAATATAAATAAAATATACTAGTCTCACATACTTTTTCTCTTTCTCTTTTCAAATCTCCCTTCAAATCTCTCAATCAAACGTAAATATAACCAAATAGTGTGTTAAATTTAACAAAAAGATAAGAGATGGCAACAATTTACATGGAGTTCCATTAAAAAATTGTAAATATAATGAGAAGAGTGGAAGAAATGCTGTAATATTCATTCATACCTTGAATCTACAAAGATTTACCCTACAAGAATTGCTTGTATGAGTCTATTTTACAAAATCAACTCACAAAAAGGTGGGAATTTGTCATTTTTTTTGGTTGTCTTTTTTTTTTTTTTTTTTCCTTTTAACTTACATTGGGATGTAGAATCTCATCTCTTTGCCGGATTATGTCGCTTTGGCTGGAGTGCCATTGACATGACTCGAAGCCCGTTTGTTATCTCTGTGAATGATGGCCTGACTGTTGGATCGGGTGACCAGCAATCTTCCATCAACTTTCTCCACTCGGCATTGCAGTGGTCAGGAATGGAAGGCCGGAGTGTGTTACTTACAATTCCACCTTCATGCATAGCCCACAACAACAGAATTCATCATTAAAATTGTCAACAAGGTCATACTTGGAACAGAAACAATGACCAGAGAATGCTGATATATGAAAGAAAATGAAATATGTTAAATTTGAGACAAAGAAATCAATTTGTACACTATGACACATTTCCACTTTTACACAGCTCTAGTATCAAGGTTTTAGAAGTTTGACAACATTATGAAGGCTTTACTTTTCATTCCAATATACATCCAAATTCATATTTTGGAATTGTAAAATTTTTAACTACTGTGAAAGCAAGTGAAGTAACTAAGTTCTGAGAGAGGCTAATAAAACCATTTAGAGGTTTGAGACAAAAAAACTATTACGGAAGTTGCATGCAAAAAAATAAAAGGGCTTCAAGTCTCTCTCACTCTCTCAAATTATTATCAAATGATTTCCTAACACGTGCCTAGAAATCCTTGTAGTGACACTATGGCATTGGGAAATGGACCCAACAATATATATCAAGCTATTCAACACCAATTTTCATGAATATGGGATTCAGCTTTCATTTCAAATCCTACTGGAGGCCTTGATATCCGACTATCAATTTATGTAGATCTGTCCCTAGAATGTTAGATGTTTTGAGTGTTAATAGGTGAAGGTGGAGCTGAACTTCAAAAAAAGACTCCAATCGAGGTCTCTGCCATCTTTGTTTCAGTCATAATTGCATCAAATAGAAAAATCACACCTATAATAGCACCACAATGCATGTCTGCATAGGGCTCCTCCCCGGTCAAGATCTCCCACATTGCAATGCCAAATGAGAACACATCGACCTATCAAAACCCATGAAGAACAAAGCAAAATAAAGAAATTGGATGCAATTATTTCATTGTTTAAGACGTCAATGCTGTTCAAATTCAATCCCGGGCTTTGATTCTAACCTTCTCAGAAACCCGACTGCTGCTTCCATTTAGTAGCTCTGGTGCCATCCATGGAAGTGTTCCCCGGACCCCACCAGACACAAGTGTATTCCGTTTAATTCTTGACAATCCAAAATCTCCAACCTGAAAAGGGAAAACATGAAGAATGTGAAGCATAAACAATGAAATTGGGCAGTAAAAAGCTTCCACGAACTTTCATATTCCAAAAAGCAAACTTCTCTGTTCAGAGATACTACTAAAACAAGTTTTGAAGACAACTTGGTTTTATCAAGCATTGTTTCTTCTGTAATTACCTTGCATATGGGTCGTTGGGGGTCTCCCAAATTGACAAGCAAGTTGTCACATTTCAAATCAAAATGAACAATATTTTTCAGATGCAAGTACTCCATGCCAAAAGCTGCATCCATTGCAATCATAAGCTTTTTGCGTCGATCAAGCACTTTGCTGGAACAATTTCAAGATTCCGTTAAAACATTTCTTGGTAAGAGGGTATAGAAGGGATATTTGAAAAACATAAACCAACTTACCGATCCTTCTTTAATAGGACATGTCTTAGAGACCCATTGGCCATATATTCAGTTACAGTTGCTAATGTTCCTCCAGGCCCATCAGGAACCACTCCGTAGAATGCCAGTACATTTGGATGGTGAAGTTTTGACAGGATTTGAGCTTCTCTCCAAAAGTCTTTTATCTGTCAAAACAAGTGAGATTGTATTTTAGAGTTTAAAAAAAGAAAAATAAAAAATAATATACATTTTTTTCTTTCTTTCTTGAAGTGCAGGATTATCTCTAACTTCTCATAGTTATTGTTATTCCTTTGCTCAATGCAAATCTGTTTACTGTACTTTACACAATATAGGAATGTATGGATCAAAAGAAATTCTTGAGTTGGATGTACAGTATAAAAGTCATGATTGGAAGAGGTTACAGAGAAATTTAAGTCAGGGACCCACCAACCGCTCTTGCTCTGATGATCTTCCAGCAAAACAGCTCTTTTTGATTCTCTTGATAGCAACATCTGTTCCCCTCCACTTTCCATGATAAACAGTTCCAAAAGTACCAGATCCTAACTCATGTAGCTCTTCAAGATCAGCATTCTTTATGATCTGCACATGGGTGTCTGAGGTATTCAGTTAAAAATACATCAAACCTTTATTTATTTATTTAGTTTGTTTTAACTTTGCCCAAAAAAGAAGAAAACCCGATAATCAAATATGAGGAAATTAATTTATAAATGTGCTGGTGACATCGAAGGTATCATCAGACCATGAAAGCCTTATACAGTTGAGGAATAATTCAGCCACCCCTATAGTATGGCTTCCATGTTACAGCTGGTTAGCTCGTTCGCAGTCTATTCAGCAGACTAAGATCTACAGTAGTTTTTTCACAAAACATGGCTGAACATTTTTATAATTATTGAGGATTGAAGATAGTTTTCTCTTCTTCTTTTTATTTATTTATTTAAATTTTCTTCAATATTCTTCTTATGTTTCTTCAGTGCTTATGTTTCTCAGATTCTTTGACAGACAACAAAATTTATTCAGACAATTAAATGCAAAACGTGTTGCCAACACAAAAGATCCAAAAACAGAATTGAGAAGGAATAAAATAAATGCGGAAGGCGTGGTTGAATAAAATAAATGCAGAAGATCATTTTCAATTCTCACTACAAGTTGGGTATTCTCAAATTCATGCTTCAACCTGAGGTGGCACGCTAGGAGAATAGTCTTAAAATCTGTAGAAATTTCCACTTCACTTCAATCAAGGGGCTATTATGATTTGTTTCCCAAGTATATGCAGAATTCTGGAGTTTGTTATGTTTGTTTTTTTCCCCATTACTTCCAATGTGTACAATCAAGGGATTTTGATATAACTTCATAACGTTGCAACTAAGGGTGTAGTTGAGTTTGAAAGACTTGGGGGTTATAACCTCTAGGTCTTTGGTTCAACTCCTTGGTGAAGCCAAGCCTCTTGCTTTTCGCTTGGTGATGAGGGGTGGTGCATCTCATCACATTAGCCCCAAGTAAAAAAAGTAAAATTCCATATGCATTCTAATAAAAATGCATCAACAACAGATGTCCACAATGTTCTCTAGTTCATAAAGCATGGCAAGAAAAAGAAACAAAAGGAAAAGAAAAGAAAAGAAAAAATCAGCATCTGCAATGTATAAAATTGAAGATTGGAAATGGATCATGCATGAACCAATTAGAATTTAATTTCTGAACCTGCAAACCGTAGATGCCGGCTTCCATTTCAGCTATTGCAGCATCACTGATAGATTCATCCTTATCTTTTCCATCGCCTTCTACATCCTACAAAACAAAAAGTATTAACTCAAAGCTTCCAACAAAAACAGAAATCACAATATCATAATCTACAAAGCTATAGGAAAAGAAAGAAATTGATAAACTCACAGCCACAATGGCTGTCTGTAGTCCCCTCTATCATAATGGAGGATCAACCCATGTGAACGGGAGGGCTATGACACAGCCACAATGGCCGTGAACAGCATTTCCCAACAAAAAACAAAGAAAAAAAAAATTATAAAAAAAAAAAAAAAAATTACCTCAAAGTCAGATTCTGGGGCGACACTCTCAGTTTCTGTTCCTCTAGGAGAATGAATTTCATCGTTCGGTTCATATTCCACATATGGAACAATCTTTGAGGATGATGGCACATCAGAAGGAATACTATCGGTTACATCTTCAACAATGACTGCTGATTCCGATACATTATTCTGAGAATAAATATCTGAGTGTTTTGACCAGATGATGACGGCATCTCCAAGTTTCGATCCCTCAGAAATGTGTCCCTGGGAGCCTACCTGTCCAACACTATTACTACGATGTTTCACTGGGCCCTCCCCAAGATGAGAAATCTCTCTTCCTAAAGCAGCATTTGTGCCTGGATTCTGAGTTGAAACGCCAGTAACAGGAGGGTCATTCTTATACAAGTTTACGCTTGAATGAGACACACCTTGTGCAAATGCAGTTAGATATACAGGGTTTGCCAGAATGGGTTCTTGTCCATTCATGCCTTGAACCACAAGAAGTTGTTGTCCAGGTCCTCCAGAAGATCCATCAGAAACTTTTACAGTTCTTATTGTCCCAGTTACAACATCCTTGTTAAGAAACTCAGGTGCTGACGGATTGAAGTTGTAATCATTAGGGTGCTCTCTCATAGTACTTGCAAAATCTTCCTGTGCAGTGGCAAGGTAAACAGAGTTTGTGCCTTCAGGGACTTTTAACTCTTGTTGCTCTAGTCGTGGTATTGAGTTTTCATAGAAGTTAATCAAGTTATGTTCCATGTCAATAGCATTCGAAACAGGGTTACCTTTTTCATCATAAAATTTTGCATCCTGACTCAAAGGAGCAACTTTCTTGCCCATCCGCATCAACATATCTTGTCCCCATTCCGTATATTCCTTGTTGTAATCCCCTGGCTTGAAAGTGGGCATATTCTCATACTTAGATGATTTGCATTTCTCATCACTAATCTCTTGCTGTTGCATTTGGCATTCTCTTGATGAAGTTGACAATGTCAGCGAAGGTGATTTTTCCATTTTGAAATCCAATGGGTACCATGAGATGTTCTCTTGTTCCAATGGGTAATTGGACCTCTCTTCACAGTGTAATTGTGACTCAGATTGCACATGAGACATTTTATTTAGAGAGCCAACTGAAATGTCAGATCCACGAAAAGGACCCCTTGTATCTTCAGGAGAAGACAGAAACTTTTCAGACTGCAATCCCATTTCATTAACGATGGACCTCCCAAAGTCCATATCATTTTGACTATATAGTGCAGAATAAACAAAATCATCACTGGGGCTACGATTGTGAAAACGCATTTCATGAGCCTGGTTGGGTTCTATCAAACGTTTGTTATGATGATGGTAATGCATCACTTGCCGAGGCTCGTGAAGTTGATTATAGTAATGGCTTGGTGCATCAAAATTATAGGAATTGTCATATGCCGGCTGGTCCATAACACGTGGACTGTTATGACCATCGGCAAATGCATGATCCTCATACATCTGCATACGGGCATTCTTAGGATCTCTATGCTGACCTGGCACTGGAGACAAAGGAGGAGATTGACTATATGACTTGTTTGCATTCTGAGGTGTGTTAAAAAACTGAGAGGTAGGATTTGAGAGCATCATCGTCAAATTAGGGGAGCTTCCTCCTTCCCTCTTCTCCAATGGATGAAACGATGTAGGCGAGTCTCTTTGAAAAGTTGGACTATTGTCAAAGGTACTTCCCCACTGGCTCGCTTGACTTGACAGACTATGGCCACTAGAGCTCCTCCGGGGACTTGGGTCAAGCATGCCATTAACTGCAACAAGATATTGATAATCAGGATCACTCTGTTGCACAGTCCTTGACTCAAACGAACATGGGCTATCGGCTTCACCAGAAGATACAAGAAATATCCGTAATCTTTGAGAACCTCTTTCCAAATCATGATACTCCTCTAGCATATGATGAAGATCTTCATCAGAAGATACGGATATAAGTGCATCAAGGTCCTCACCGGGGAGTTGGTACTTGATCGAATGAGGTTGAATGCAAATTGCAGAAGTTTTCCTCACAAGTTCGCTATAAGTCAGGTTTTTCCTGATGGATATAATCCGTGTCTCTCCTCCGACATATCTAAGCTTCCCATCACTTGGCCTTGGTAATATTCTTCCCCCAAAGCTGCAGAGGAATTTAATCTTTCCAGGAAAAGAACCATCTGAAACTCCCGAGCCATAACCAAAAGGTTGATACGAATGAGGGGACTCTGATGCATGGAAAGATGGGCCAGGATTAAAATTAACCTCATCAGAAAGCTCAGCCAGTTGTTGACCACCGGCACTATAGTCCCTATAATACCTGCTTCCCATATTCGAATAACCCTTTTGCTCTTCTTCGGCTGCATATACTTTCCCAGAACTGATATCTGAATCATATGTCCCACTTTCAGAATCTCTTCTTATCCCAAGAAGTCCAGTGAGATCCTCATAAACCATTTGATTATTCTGAACAAAGTTAAACCCCACTCTCTTTGGTTGACGCTGATCCATATCAGTCATGAGGGGTACTCTTCTTGGTGTGGCACGATCCCGAAGAAACTCTGCGGAAAATTCCTCACCCGTCTGTACAGAAATATTATGTAAACCTTGACCTGCATAAAGTTCATCAATCGGCACAACCTTGGCCAAATCATTTTTGAACTGTCGGCCTGAAGTACCAGGAACCTCACTTGTCATGGTCTCAAACAAAATAAAAAGATCTTTCAACTCTTTATGAACATTTCACTTTTCATGGTCTAAAATGAACCAATATCTTTTCCGGGTATTTTAGCTTTATTTTTGAATTCTCCACCAAAATGCACCACTTCTTGTGCAAGTGCCTCTTCAAATGTCAAAGAAGAAGACACACAAAACTCATGCTATGTACAAATTCTACCCAAAATACAGTGCAATTGGCTTTCTCAATCGCTTGTCTTTCAACTTTTACGATGGATCACATGTAAAATTTACCTAAAAATTATCGGTATTTAGAATTGATCCTTGACAACAAATATCTTTCACAAGTCCAATACATTTACACAAGAAAGTTTTCATGCCCTCTCATGATTTCACACCATTACAAAAACACAAACTTTGTAATTGACTACAATCCCACATTGATCAAACATTCGCCGATTTCAGGTGGTATTCCATTGACAAACTCAAAAATTCAACTGTGCGAAAAATTGAGGATAATCAATGAACCAATGAATTAAAAAGCATATTTTTTATCCAAATCAACCCCTCAAAAAAAATAAAAAAATGCATGTACCCACAAAATTGAATCAAGAGATTTCTGGAACAAAAAAGAAAAGGGCATGTGGAAGAATGGAAATCAAGATGGTTTTACACAAAAATCAAATGTGCCCAGAAAGCGGGGACTGAAAATTACAAAATATAGAGAAGGAATTGTGAAGAGGGTACCTGATTGTTCACTTAGAATTTCTTGTTTTTGTCTTGATTTGAGCTCAGAAGGTTACCTTTCTGGATAAAATTAGTGTCTGAATTTTGGGTTTTGTTTGAGCTACAGAGATTGATGGAGAGAGAGAGAGAGAGAGAGAGAGAGAGAGAGAGAGAGAGGGCGTTGCATACAGGTCGGAGTTTTTTTCAAAGGGAGGGACATTGCTTAGAATAAAGCGGCATCAACCAAGGAGAGAGGATCCTAACTGTAACTAATTTATGAATTCTCTCGTTTTTTCCAAATCAACTTTCTTCTTTTTAAATATATAAATAAATACATATATATTAATTTTTCCTTTAAAAAAAAAAGGAAATTACCGAACGTGATTTTATCAGAAAATTATGACAGATTTATGAAAAACTGTATGATTTTAATTATTAATATGTATGAAGTTTACTACTTATCTGTAATTTTTTTTTTTAAAGAGAGCACACTAAATTAAAATTTCCTCTAAAAAATATTAAAAATAAATTATATTTTTACCCAGTAAACTGAGGTAGAATTTATTTTTGTACTTATTAATTCTATTTAAATAATATTCTTTTTTTCCACAATTTGCTCAAATTCTAATTATATAAATACAAATATAATTTAGAATAAAAGGCAAAGAAAGTATAAATAGATGATCCAATCTCAATGCACCTCTTGTCAAGTAAATAAATAAATCATTCTCCTTCCTGAATATATTTTAGGAAAAATTGCACATTAGTGCATGTTTTTAAAAAAAATTACAAATCAGTAGTGAATTTTATCAACTTTAATAATTAAAATTATAAATTTTTTCATAAATTTGTAAATATTTTGTAACTTACAATTTTTCTTATATATTAACAAGACATCCAAGAGAACTAAAAAGAAAAGAAAGAAATAAACAAAAAAAATCTATTTACTTTATTATTTGTGGTCGTGCAGACCACTTCATTGTCACCCGCCACTTTTAGCAAACAATTTCCACAATTTTGTATGTAAAACTTATTTATAGTTATTTAACATATTTCGATGACAAAATCAGCTTTCACATCTTATATAAGTAGTGACGGAATCAGAAAAATAGTTTAGAGTAGTATTTACTTATAAATAAAATATTATTTTCTATCTATTTTTTTACTTCTTTATTTAAAAAAGGAAATGAATTAAGAGGCTATTATATGGGGGCCTCTCTCGTTTGTAGTGATCTCTCGAAAATATTTTTAATTAGAGGTATTTTGTGACGTAATTGGAAGGACATATTTCTTTGCAGAGTGCAAAAAATTGTTCCTTCATTTATGTTTCTACAAGTATTCCTTGCTAGAGTTCATCTCTGTTCTTCGAAGGATTTTTTCCCTTAGATGAAAATTCTCCCCATTCGACAAACTCGCCTCCTTTCTGTATATACTGTTGACTTGTTGTTGGAGAGTGGAGTTTTTCTATATTTGAATGATAGATTCTGCCGTTGGTTTCGGTGAGATCGAAAAATCTTGGGTTGGTAATTTGGATATTCTTCGTGTATTGAACCATGGCATGAAGGTGAGTGTTTCCATCTTCGTAGAGCTCTTTTGCGACAAGTATGTAGTATGGCTGGCAGGCTAGTTGGAGAAGGGATTGGAAGAGTTGTAAGAGTTGTTCCTTTGGGTATGGGCATTCTAGGTAGGTGAAGAAAACATTCTTGGCATATAAACCAAAAGAGGCTTGGCGAGGCATTTTATAATGATAAACAGTGAACTCACACCAGCCGTATAAGGCCTCCCTACTAGTAAAAAACCTGATGTAAATGGTGTGAGTAGTGTGATTGGGGGGGGGGGGCGTTGTATTAATATTACCAGCGCCCCCCTCTCTTCCGCTGATCCAGGCCGTCCATTGTTGTACTTATGGGTACGTGTTTGGATGGGGTTAAAAGGAAGTCACACCCGGGCCCAGTTGTGAGTACTTTTGATTCCTTTGCCAGATAGTGCTATACACGTGTCACTTTTCTGGTGGTTTGCGTGGTTGTAAAGTAAATATTCTTCAAGAATAATAGACATAAAGCAAAGGTGGGAAAATAAATGTGTTTGAATTATTTTGAATGGAGAATCTTTGTATTTAATCATGGGGTAGTTTTGCTATTTATTTGGTACTAGAACACATTTGATGGTATAGAGGAATATGCTTTTGCAGTGGGATAACTATTGTGGTGAAGTTGTTTTCTGGTACCTTGTTTCGTCCCTCTTTTTGAATCTTTTTTTTTTTTGTTTTTGATTGTTTTGGTATACAATGTTGTACTCCTTAGAAGAGTATCTCGAGAATTACGGGCAGTTCACTCAAATGTGTGTAAATCATTTTTTGACGTGGCAAATAGGACTGTGGGAAGAAAGGTGGCGGTTAGCTCCGGCGAAGTTTGTTCATGGATACGAGGAGTAGAGGGAAAAAATATCAAAGCTACGGTGTCTAAATAAAAGGGTTAGCAGAGGTAAGAGAATCTGTAGAATTTGTAGGATAAAAGATTTGAAGTGTTTTATAAAAATGAAAGGAGTAATGAGCAGCTACTACCGGACTCCCCTTGCGTACTGTCGGTCAAGGATACCGGGAGCCAGTAGATATAAGCGTGGTTATCGTGGTCGTGCACTTTTTAAGGTGGCGTACATTCGCAGACAGTATGTTCAAAATATTTCCCGATATATTAAGAAGACTAAAAGGGAGTAAGGAAGTTACAACTGTATGATAAACAATTAAGGAACGTTAAATTTGATAATAAAGGTGTGGTGAGATTGCTTAATGGTATTGAGTTAGGTAATAAGAGATGTGACCGTCAATTAGACAAGATCATAGTTAAGGGTATAAAATTAATTGGGAATGTTCAATTGGGACAACATGCTAAAGACGAAGCTGTGGTCCACCACATATTATTTTTCGTCATAAGTGATAATAGTTCATCAGATTCCGTCCCCACACCTGACAAGATATTTATTGGAGTTGGCGAGGGTAATCCTGAGACCTGGATTGTTGATCCTGACCAGTCCGACCGGTTTCAAATGCTAAAGAAAATGAAATTCAAGCTTGTTGGTGGCAAGGATAAAGAGTTCGTCGTCACGGGATAGAAGTTGTGGACTAGTTCTTCCTAGTTGGTGGTGAGAAAAACAACAATGGACGACCCAGATCAGCGAAAGGGAGGGCGCTGGCAATATTAATACAGCGCCCCCTCAATCACACCATTCACACCGGGTTTTTTAACTAATAGGGAGGCCTTGTATGGTTGGTGTGAGTTCACTGTTTACCAATACAAAATGCCTCGCCAAGCTTTTTTTTGTTTCTATGCCAAGAATGTTTTCTTCACCTACTCACAATGCCCATGCCCAAAAGAACAACTCTTGGAACTTCTCCAATCTCTTCTCTAACTAGCCTGTCAGCTATACTATATACTTGTCACAAGGGAGCTCCACGAAAATGGAAACTCTCACCTTCATGCCATGGTTCAATGCATAAAGAAGATCTAAACTACCAACTTGAGATTTTTCGATCTCACTGGAACCAACGGCAGAATCTACCATCCAAATATAGAAAAACTCCACTCTCTAACAGCAAGTCGACAGCATATACAAAAAGCGGGCGACATTGTAGAATGGGGAGAATTTTCATCGAAGGGGAAAAGTCTTTCGAAGAACATAGACGAACTCTAGAGGGGAATACTTGCAGAAGCAGAAACAGAGGAACAATTCTTTGCACTCTACAAAGAAAGATGTCTCATCAATTACGTCACAAAATACCCCTAACTAAAAACATTTTTGAGGGATCATTACAAAAGAGAGAGGCCTCCATATTCTAGCCCCTTTAATTCATTTCCTTTCTTAAATAAAGAAGTAAAAAATGGGCAGAAAATAATATTTTGTTTATAAGTCGAAATTTTGTACAATACGAATTATGTCAAAATTGCTGTCTCTCCGTTTGGAGGGAAGACGACTAGATTAGATTAGGGATACACAAAGATAATATCAACAATTTATATACCGACGAAGAACTCTCCTCATCCTCTGATAACAGGAACCAGAACAACGGCCCATCCGTCTAATCTCTCTTTACCTTGAAGGACCCTCAAGAATAGGAAAAACCACCTGGGCCAGAAGTCTCAGACGACACAATTACTTCTTCGGTAGAATAAGCTTTAAGGACTACGATCAAGACGCCGTCTACAACGTCATAGACGACATCAAATACTCGATTGTCTCTACCGAATTAATGAAAAATTTAGTAGGCTGCCAGAGAGATTTCCATGTATTTGTTAAATTCCAACCAGATCTCACTATTAGAGGAGGAATTCCTTATATTATATTAACTAATGGGGACAATAATTGGTTAGATGCAATGTCCCAAAAAATGAGAGAATGGTTTAATGTTAATGTAACCACTGTCATGATTAATGAAAAAGTTTATTAGTTTTATTTATGAAACCACTCAAACTTTTATTTACTTATTACATTTCCCTTATCATCAACTATTACATCTTGAGTCATATCACTAGTTTTTACGCTCATTATTACATTTCGTAAAACATCAGAAAATTCTGCTGGATCCATAATAACTGATCCTCTCCGATCAACTTCTTCTTTTCTAACACCAACCTCTGAAATCGACGGACCAAGATCAATATCGCTAGTTCCATCACCACTTCTTCGTACATCCATCTTAGACAAACTTAGACGACCTCTGTATTCATGAATAACTAAACCACTTTCCCCAAAACCTCCTAACAACAAATCTCTTCGCCTCTCTGGTAAAACCCTAGACATAGTTCGTGTCAGAATCAGAATAGCCTTGGTTAGAGCACAATGCCAAACATCAACATTATCATTAGTATATTTTTTAGATAACACAACAATAGATGGGCCCCTCATCTGCTTATCTTCTGGCATGTCACTCATAGAATACTTCAAATACCCCTTCATTTTACAATACGTAATCCCCCTTTTAATATTTGAATTTTCAAGTCGATACTTCACCATCCATGGCACCTGTTTGTCGTAATTGAACAATAACCGTTCCCATAATACGCTAATTCGCACTGGCAATCCATAGGGAAAATAAAGTATGCCTACAAACTGTCATTACCATCTAATCTCCTGTCATACACATTTACTCTGACCCACCCACCCACTAGTATTGGGTGCGCAAAGGGGGGAATATTTTATCAACCTTAATCTTCTTTTGTTTGTATCTCAACCTCAACTGAGAAAATAAATTAGGCAAAGCGAGTTCAATGCAACTGAAATCATTTGCTGAAACGCCTTCAACAACACCAGTTCTTATATCATCCACCTCCATTCACCTGAACATTACAAATAAAATTACATAAAATTAATTTTCTAAACAGTTTTAAAGTACATTTGACTCCTTAATGTAATTTTGCATTCTTTTCCACTAACAGTAGCAACCACTAAATATATGGAATCCTTTTGAATACTTCCAACATTTCCTAACATCGTATCTTTGTAGTTCGTCCAAACATCAACTGGGAAGAACCAGTCCACAACTTCTATCTCATGACAAATGTACTCTTTGTCCTTGCCACCAACGAGCTTGAATCTAATTTTCTTTAGCATCCAAAACTGATCGAACTGGTCAGGATCAACAATCCAGGTCTCAGGATTACTTTCGCCAACTCCAATAAATATCTTGTCAGGTGTGGGGATGGAATCTGACGGGTTATTATCACTTATGACGAAAAACAATATGTGGTGGACCATAATTTTGTCTTTGGCATCTTGTCCCAATTGAACATTCCCAATTAATTTTATACCCTTAACCATGATATTGTCTGATTGACGGTCACATCTCTTAATACCTAACTCAATACCATTAAGCAATCTCGCCACACTTTTATTATCAAATTTAACGTCCCTTAATTGTTCATCGTATAGTTGTAACTTCCTTACTCCCCTCTTAGTCTTCTTGATATATCGGGGAATATTCTGAACATATCGTCTGCGAATATACGCCGCCTTAAAAGGTGCACGACCACGGTAACTACGCTTATATCCACTGGCTGCCGGTGTCCTTGATTGGCGGTACACAAGAGGAGTCCGGTACTGGTTGCTCATTACTCTTTCCATTTTTTATAAGATACTCCAAATCTTTTATCCTACAAATTCTGTAGTTTCTTTTACTTCTGCTAATCCTTCTGTTCAGACACCTTAGCTTTGATATTTTTTTCCTTCTGCTCTTCGTACCCACAAACAAACTTCGCTGGAGCTGATCGTCACCTCTTTTCCCACAGTCCTATTTGCCATGTCAAAAAACGATCTACACACATTTGAGTGACCCTGCCTGTAATTCTCGAGATACTCTTCTAAGGAGTACAACATTGCATACCAAAACAATAATAATAATAAAAAAAGACCGAAAAGGAGAGATGAAACAAGGTACCAGAAAACAACTTCACCACAATAGTGATCCCACTACAAAATCATATTCCTCTATATTATCAAAGCATATTCCTCTATACCATCAAATAAATAGGAAAACTGCCCTATGATTAAGTACGAAGATTCCCCATTCAAAATAATTCAAACACATTTATTTTCCCACCTTTGTTTTATGTTTATCATTCTGCATGAATATTTACTTTACAACCACGTAAACCACCAGAAAAGTGACATGTGTATAGCACTATTTGGTAAAGGAATCAAAAGCACTCACACCACTCACACTTGGGCCCGGGTGTGACTTCCTTTTAACCCCATCCATACACGTGTCCATAAGTACAACAATGGACGGCCTAGATCAGCGTAAGAGAGAGGGGCACTGGTAATATTAATACAGTGCCCCCCTAATCACACTGCTCACACCATTCACACCAGGTTTTTTACTAATAGGGAGGCCTTGTACAGCTAGTGTGAGTTCACTGTTTACCACTACAAAATGCCTCGTCAAGCCTCTTTCCGTTTCTATGCCAAGAATGTTTTCCTCACCTACCCACAATGCCCATGCCCAAAAGAACAACTCTTAGAACTCCTCAAATCCCTTCTCCGACTAGCCTGTTAGCTATACTACATACTTGTTGCAAGGGAGCTCCACGAAGATGGAAACCATCACCTTCATGTCATGGTTCAATGCACAAAGAAGATCCAAACTACCAATCTGAGATTTTTCAATCTCACTAGAACCAATGGCAGAATCTATCATCCAAATATAGAAAAACTCCACTCTCCAACTGCAAGTTGACAATATATACAGAAAGGGGGCGAGTTCGTTGAATGGGGAGAATTTTCATCTAAGGGGAAAAATTGTTCGAAGAACAGAGACGAACTCTGGTGGGTAATACGTGCAGAAGCAGAAACGGAGGAACAATTCTTTGCACTTTGCAAAGAAAGATGTCCCACCGATTATGTCACAAAATACCCCCACTTAAAAACATTTTCGAAGGATCATTACAAAAGAGAGAAGCCTCTATATACTAGCCCCTTTAATTAATTTACTTTCTTAAATGAAGAAGTAAAAAAATGGGCAGAAAATAATATTTTGTTTGTATGTCGAAATTTTGTACAATACGAGTTATGTCAAAATTGCTGTCTCTTTGTTTGGAGGGAAGACGACTGGATTAGATTAGGGATACATAAAAATAATATCAACAATTTATATATTGATGAAGAACTCCTCTGATAACAGGAACCAGAACAGCGGCCTATACGCCCAATCTTCCTCTACCTCGAAGGACCCTCAAGAACAGGAAAAACCACCTGGGCCAGAAGTCTCGACCGACACAATTACTTCTCTGGAAGAATAAGCTTCAAGGACTACGATCAAGACACTGTTTACAATGTCATAGATGACATCAAATACTCGACAATTCCTACCGAATTAATGAAGGACTATGTAGGTTGTTAGAGAGACTTTCATGTATTTGTTAAATTCCAACCAGATCTTACTATTAGAGGAGGAATTCCTTGTATTATATTAACTAATGGGGACAGTAGTTGGTTAGACCCAATGTCCCCAAAAATGAGAGAATGATTTGATGTTAATGTAACCACTGTCATGATTAATGAAAAATTTTATTAATTTTATTTATGAAACCACTCAAACTTTTATTTACTTACTACATTTCCCTTATCATCAACTATTACATCTTGAGTCGCATCATTATTTTTTACACTAATGATTACATTTCGTAAAACATCAGAAAATTCTGCTGGATTCATAATAACTGATCCTCTACAATCAACTTTCTCTTTGCTAATACCAACCTCCGAAATCGACGGACCAGGATCAACATCACTATTGTCATCACCACCTCTGCATACATCAATTTCAAACAAACTCAGACGACCTCTACATTCATGAATAACTGAACCACTTTCCCTAAAACCTCTTAACAACAAATCTCTTCACCTCTTTGGTAAATCCACAGACTTAGTCCGTGTCAGAAATCAATAACAATAGATAATAATTTTTTAAATTAATATTAAGCACAAAATTTTAAATATTAAATATAAAATTTTTAAATTTTTTGTTTTTACAATTGACCTTGTGAAAAATCAGAATTGAAAATATAGTGTTATTTATAATTAATATATTATAGGCAATGCAAAAGAGTCTTGTATGTCTTATGATAAAATATATAATAATATATAAATAATAATGATTCCACATCAATCATCGATATACGGTATCACTAACCAATAAAAAAAACCACATGGAAGGTTAATCTCACTTGTCAAATATAATTAAACAATTCAATAATTCTATATTTTTGTAGTGGGGTTAACTTTGTTTACATGTAAGTGATGATTTGATATCACTATTACATGGAAATTTTTTTTATAAAATTTTCATACATAAGGATGTTGCTTGTTGTAGTTTTTTCATTTTCGATCAAAATGACCATCACTATTTTTTAATTTGAAAAATGTCATCAAGAAATCATTCTAATTGAATGTTATTTCTATATAAATTTTCTATTTATTAATTATTTTCCTTATATGCAAAAAAAAAAAAAAAAAAAAATTGAGAGGGACACGTGCCTCTTGATGTCCCTTCACAGCTCTGTCACCACACATAAGAGTATTGCATTCAATTATATATGCACTTAATTTTTTATTTTTTGGTTACTAAGATTGAATTCCTTCAAATATAGTGATTATTTTCACAACATAATAAGAAGAAAAAAGGAAAAAAATAAGCATTTGTTGGTAATATTTGCAAAAGTTTTAAACACAAGTACATATAATATATAAACATATAATTCTTCATAGCATCTAGTTTACAGATACATCAAAGTAAGGTTGCACATAAACTTTTAACTCACAACTAGGCCTGACCTAAGTTTTTAGTGGTTTAAGGAAAAACCAAAAAAGGGGGCCTATATTCATATATAAATAAAAAAACTCCCTATTTGGTATCATTACCGGCGATTGATACTAAAATAGATATCAAAATATATTCATTTAAGAGTACAAAAAAAAAAAAAAAAAAAAAAAACTACCAGCGATTGATATTAAAATAGATATCAAAATGTATTCATTTTATAGTACAATTTTATTTTTATTTTTTATATTTTTTATCACAAGGTATAGTTCAAATCAACAAAACAAATTAATTAGTCAACAAATTTAATTAATGAAATGTTCTAGCAGTGTGAACCAAACAAATTTACTTGTTTCTTGCTACCAAAATTAGGACAAATTTATTATTCCACTAAAATCTAATAAAGAAAGAAGGTAGAAAAAAATTAGGACAAATTTATTTATTCTATTAAAATCTGATAGTAAGAGGGAGAGAAAGAGAGAGAGTGAGTCGCCGCCGTTGATAGTTTTCAATCAATTTCTGTTGGTGTTCAGTGCTATGCTTATGCTTGGTGTGCTTCTTTTCCTTCATCACTTTGTGAGAGAGAGAGAGAGAGATTGAGAGCTTGTATGTATTACCATTAACACTTTCCGTAGATATTTTAATTTTAAGTGGGCCAAATCACACTTATAAATAAGGGGGAGTTATGGCTAGTCCTTTGGACCGAACTTAATCTCAGGAAGCCCCGACCCAAAATAATTTAGCTCATTTTTCATTTTTACCCCTTACATTTAGTTGAGTGCTTTTACCCTAAACCTAAACACACCCTCTCTCTCTCTCTCTCCCCCCTATTTCTGTCATTGGTACACCATCTCCTCCTCCTCCATCACCATATATGTCGCTCGGCTTAACCACCATCTTCATCTATCATTGTCAACAACACTCGCCTCAACCAACGCTGTTATTCTCCTCCTCCCTCGCCTAACACCACTTTCCTTCTCCCTTGTTGCCATCACCGCTGCTCCTCCCCCATAATTCATTTGCTAGCTTCAACACCGTAATCCTCCATCATCGATCTACCATCTTCGAGATCGTCGTTGCTACCATCTTCCTTTATCATCGATCTACCATCTTCGACATCGTTGTTGCCACCATCTTTCTCCATCACCGGTTTGGGATGCAAAGTATGCAATTAGTGCATTGAAAGGTGTTGTTGATCTTCTACAAACGTGTAACTGATCTGATAAATTTGTTACTTAATTCAGTGATAAATTTATCACTCAGTAATTTATGAATGATAAATTTATCAAATTATAGATTTGTAGGTGTAAGTGTATGTATTTTATCAATGGAATGACAAAGAACATACAAAATAAATAAATTTATTAGTGTTTCATAATAGAATGTTGTGATGTCCCTCTCTTTCTCAAATCAAGTTTGCTATTTGTAAATTTTTTAACAAATTCAACAGTGATAAATTTATCATTGCAACTCTGGTTGAGATTTGTTGCATGACAAATTTATCACTGAATCAGACTTTTGATTCTTTGTCTTGATTTGTGACAGCGTAAAATAATGAGAATTATTCTCTGGTAACGGCTTTTCATCTCTCTCCTTCATTCTCTTCATTTTTTTTTTCTCTTTTTCTCTCTCATCGCCACTAGATTTGAGTAGGTGGTTGCGGTAGTGATGTGTTGGAGATGAAAAATGGCCAAAAAAAATATTGTTGAAGGTCGGAGGTAGTTGCCAAAGGTTAGCAATGGTCGTGGAAGGTTAGAGGTGGTCGCTGACTATCGGAAGTGGTGGTTTGTGGCCAAATCGTGGTTCGTAATTTGGAGTTCAAAAAAAAAAACGGGAAACTAGAAAAAAAAAAAAACAAAACAGGGGTAAAAATGAGAAATAAAATTATTATAGGACTTAATGGTTCATAAAAATATAAGACAGTACCTAATAGGTAATAACTTAAAAAAACAGGACCGACCAGTACTTATAAATAATTATGGTCCAACAGAATATTTTTGGGCCCTTTAAATTGGCCCTAACATAACAAAAATAATTTAGGCCAATTTAAATTTAGGAATTTTTGGTGAAAACCCCCATTTTGGGCCTTTTTTTAATATAAAGGACAACTCAATAAATTCTCCTTCAAAAAGCCCATGAGTAGGAGAAGCCCAGCTCAACAAGGACATTTTATAATTTGTATTTTTTTTTGATCATATTGCCCTCATATATATATATATATATCATATATTTGAACAATCTCAGCTCATGCATACACCAATCTTGAAGATGATTTGTGCAGTGAAGATGATCTGCGAAATCCATGAAGACGATCTCAAAATTTGAAGATCTCACCGCCGACGATCTCGCCCTTAGTCAACAATACATGATCTCGTTATCGAAGATCAACACTCTCAATTAAATGAGAGATTACGTTTGAAATCTGTACAAATCTGTATCAGATTTAGAGAGTTTCATCGAGATTTGTGAGTGTTGATGGAGTTTTAGAGGTTTTGCTTCAATCGCATGTTTGATTATTGTTCGAGTTCAATCAGGTATGTTGATTAGTTTTTTTGTTTTTGATTTATTTTTGTTGATTTGCCGAGTTCAATCAAGTGTGTGCTCTATTTTTGTTTGACAGAATGAGAGTAAAATTTTACTCTGGTTTGTGCTTTGTTTTTGTTTGACAGAATGAGAGTAAAATTTTACTTTGGTTTGTGCTCTGTTTTTGTTTGACAGAATGAGAGTAAAATTTTAATCTGGTATGTGCTTTGATTTTGCTTGACAGAATGAGAGTAAAATTTTACTCTGGTATGTGGTTTGCTTTTGTTTGATAAAATGAGAGTAAAATTTTACTTTGGTATGTGCTCTGTTTTTGTTTGATAAAATGTTTCTCTGTTTTGTTTGATAAAATGAGAGTAAACTTTTACTTTGGTGTTATCTATTCTGTTTTTTTATACAGTGATAGTAAAATTTTACTCTGTTATTGTGTACTTTTTTTTATTTGTTTTTGGATTCTTAGTGATAGTAAAATTTTACTTTGATTGATAGTAAAATTTTACTGTCAATTGATTGCGAATTTGAAAAATGGTTCACCTCTTATGTTGTTATGCAAGTATGCTGATCGTACTATTGTGTTCAAGGTTGTGTCAAATTGCACATTAAAGGACTTAATTGATTTCTTAAGTTGTAAATTAAAGAAGTTTGATAGTAGTGGTTGTATACTGTTATTGTACTGTTTACCTGGACATTCACAATGCATGATTGATGATGATTCTGATTTTCGGAATATGTTGTCGCTTATTTATCCCCTTGGTGTTGACCGGGTTGATGTGACTGTTATTGAAATGGGCATTTCAAATGAAAAACATGGAGTTAGAGAATTGTGTGAGGCTAGTGGATCCAACGTTATTGATGATGAAATGGATTTACTCCTTATGTTTTGTCAACATGAAGAAAGGACTTTGTTGTCTTCTAGATGGGTGAATGGAATTACTCATGTAGGTCAAAGATTTATTGGAGATGCAAAGGATTTCCGGATTGTATTATGTAAATATGCCATCGAGATAGGATTTAGGTTTGTGTATTTGAAGAATGAGAAATGTCGGGTCACTGTTATGTGTTCAATGCGGGAGTCCAAAGGTTGTTTATGGCAAGTACATGCATCTCTAGAGAGTGCTAATAATTTTTTCTACATTAAGACTCTACATGATGAGCATAGTTGTGGAGCTGTAGTTCGTACTTCTAAAAACTCAAAGATGAGTTCAAATTTGGTTGCAAGTTTGATTGTTAATGAAGTTCGTGTAAATCCCCAAACTCGTCCAATTGATGTTGTGCGTCAATTTATAAATTAATACGGGCTCACCATTACGTACAATCATGCTTGGTTGGGAGTTGAGAAAGCTAGGAGTACTACTTTTGGGGATTTCTCTATGTCTTACGATGAGATTCGATGGTATATGGATATTGTGATGAGCACAAATCCTGGTAGCTATTTGTAGCTTGATTATAACCATTAAAGTGGATAGTTCAAGATTTTTTTGTTGCATTTAATGTTTCCATTCAAGGGTTTAGGCATTTCCGTCCTCTATTGTTTATCGATGGTACTTTTCTGAAGGGGAAATATAAGGGCACCTTGTTAACAGCTATATCGAAGGATGGGGATCAAGGTACATATTACTATAGTTTATTGAAAAGTAACAAGTTACTTATTCTCAGAGTAACATGTTACTTATTTTCAGAGTAACATGTTACTCTTATTTAGAGTGAAACTTTACTATATTTGTTCTTTTTGTTTAACATACTTACTAATTGTAAAATGTTACTTTTCAGGTTTTTTTTTCTCTTGCAATGGCAATTGTCGATATAGAGACTATAGATAGTTGGGAATGGTTTTTTTATGCATTTGTCGATACAGAGACTATAGATAGTTGGGAATGGTTTTTTTATGCATTTGTCCAATATATTGTTGGATGAAAGACCAATTACCTTCATATCTGATCGGAACGCTGGACTTTTGGAAGCTTTACCCAAGGTTTTTCCTACTGCTTACCACTATTTTTGTCTCCAACACTTGAAGGCTAATTTGAGGGATAGGTTCTCCGGTCTAAGTTTCAGCAATACTTTCAGGAGTAGAATAGTTTTTTTTTTTTGTTTTCTTTATGTGCTTATGCTCTGACAGTGGGATGTTTTAATTAGTGTTTGAAAGAATTACAAGATGAGGGAAAAGGGATCGTTTGTAGGTTTCTATCCAATTTGCCTTATGACAAGTGGACTAATGCATATTTTAAAGGACAAAAATACGGTGAAATGCACTCGAATGTGGTGGAGTCTTTCAATTCATGGATCCATCAAGCTCGTCATTTGCCCACTACGAAGATGATTGATTCAATTAGGTTGAAGATCGTGGATTTGATGTCAAGAAGGAGAGAACAAGCTAAGAAATGGAATACTTTTCTTTGTTCGGAGATGGATTCAACATTAGTGAATGCTTTTAAAAGTGGAAGAACTTGGTTGGTTAGTTGTTGAAGTGTTCAATCCCAGCCATCGGTTAGCATTGACCTCTTGAATAGAACTTGCTCGTGTTACTAATGGCAATTGAATGGATTTCTTTGTGCTCACGTGGTGATCGCCATCCAAAAGAACGGAGGTGATTTGTATGCACATGTGGAACCATTTTATTACACTAGTAAGTTCAAAGCTTGCTACGCTGAGTCTGTTTATCCAATACCTACTGTTGAGAAACCTCCTATAGCTATGGATGATCTTGTATGCACATGTGGAGCCATTTTATTACACTAGCAAGTTCAAAGCTTGCTATGCTGAGTCCGTTTATCCAATACCCATTGTTGAGAAACCTCCTATAGCTATGGATGATCTTGTTATTCTTCCTTCAATTTATAAGAAGCCATTTGGTAGGCCAAAGAAGAATAGGATTCCATCTAGGGGTAAGAAGATAAGACGAGTACATTGTGGTAGATGCGAGAAGTACGATCATAATAAGAAGACTTGCAAGGAGGCATTGCCATGAAAGGCATTATTGCTTTGTAATAAAAGTACGAAAATAATATAGTTCTTCTGCAATAAACTAGACTTGTAAGGAGACATTGCAATAAAAGATATTTTTACTATGTTCTTAAATGGTTGTCTATCCAAGTTTCTGATTTGCTTTGTGGTTGAATTTGACATTTTAATAAATTTTTTTAATGTAGTTGAATAAGTTTCATGTAAAGGAACTTATAATTTAGTTTGTTTAGTATGTGTGAAGGATTGAAGTAAAATTCTAGTCTAAAATGAAGTAAATATGAAATTAAAACTTTACTGCCTTTTAGAGTAAACTTTTACTATCTTGTTGAATGGTTGTCTATGGCTGTGCTCAACCTATGCTTCTAGGGTCCAATTTTGCTGTATTTTAGAGTAAACTTTTACTTTATTATGAAGTAAAATTTTATTTTTTTAAGAGCAAAACATTACCTTTACTCACATGAAAGTAAAACTTTACTACATTTCAGAGTAAAATTTTACTATCTTTTAGAGAAATTTACTTTGCAATGAAAGCAAAATTTTACTATATTGTTAAATGGTTGTCTATGAGCCTGTGGTTTCAAAGTAATATTTTACTTTAATTTATAGCAAAATTTTATTTTATTGCAGAGTAAAATTTACTTTACTGCAGAGTAAAATTTTACTTTATTTAGAGTAAAACATTACATTCTTTGACGTAAAAGTAAAACTTTACTACCTTTCAGAGTAAAATTTTACTATCTTGTAGAGAAATTTACTCTGAAATGAAAGTAAAACTTTACAATATCGTTGAATGGTTGTCTATGAGCCTTTGGTTTTAGAGTAAAATTTTACTTTATTTTAGAGTAAAATTTTACTATATCGTTGAATGGTTGTCTTTGAGCCTCTGGTTTCAAAGTAAAATTTTACTTTATTTCAGAGTAAAATTTTACTGTCAGATAGTATGTGTGTCCCATTGAAAAACATTTCGAACCTGCACCAAAATTTACCATAATACACAAGCTCCCCTGATGCTCTTCATGCAATCTTTGTGCAAAAATAATCTAACAACACAACCACAGATATTATCAAGACACACAAGTATAACCTATATCATTGTATTCTATCCATAACAACGTTCATTCCGAGTCAAAACAATATCCTGCTATAATAATTTATTAATCACCAAACCATAGTAAAATTTACTAGAACAATATACATAGTATGTACTATCTATTACTCTTTTAGCATTCTTTCACTTACAATTACTTTTTTAGCATTCTTCATTTACAAAAAGTAAAATTACATGCATCATTCACAGTAGTTCCCAAAAGTTGTCCACATTGTCATCCTTGAGGTCTTATCTCTTGGCTATGTTTCTTTTAAGGTTGAATTGTTCCTCACTCCATGCTTTTGGATAATCATTCAAAAATTGATGTACTATTGATGTTCGAAAATTGTTAATTTCATCATCTTCTATAGAATTTGCAATAGGCTCATCTCTTATGATTTGGGGCATGATATAACATACAATAATTCCGCAATTAACACTATTAATAAAAATGAAGATCTTGTTAGATTTACTCAAATTTGAAAACTACTAATTCAAGCATGTAGTAGCAGCATAAAATACTTACGATGTTGGGTGTTGTTGTGGACTATCTTTCATTGAAACCAAGTTTGCAAACTTTCTTATACCTCTCTTCCTTTTGTTGCCCAACTTGTTCTCCACATATGTTATCTAACATCATTGCATAATTATTTGGTCACAATTAAATACAAGAATAAAACATAGTAAAAATTTATTGTTAATATGATTCAAAGTACTTACAATCTATTTTGCATCCTTAAGGTAAGGATCATCTTTGTTGTCTCTTGGCCTTAAAGAATTGTAATGTCTTCACTCATCAAATTCAGTATCCAATACAAGCAACGTCCAGTGATAGGGTTTTTCTTCCTTCTTGTTCCCAGTGGAGTTCATGCAAAAGTAAAGGAATCTATATCCACTCAAATCTTGCTCAAGCACTTCGTCAATTAAATGATTTCTCAAATCTCCATAACCACATTTCACTAGTGACTGCATTCAATCATATAAGAGTGTCATGTGTCAAGTTGTGTTGGTGACACATTGTATGGGTTGTCAATCTTTGGCAAACCAAATAGTAAAAATTAACTCTAAAATACAGTAAAATGTTGCACTAAACCACAGTAAAAGTTTATCAATTTAAAATAAACACAAATTGATGGCTTACCCAATAAAGGCTTGAGAAAAAGAATAACTTATTCTTTTCTAGCTTCTTTGCTTGTTGCTTAATCTGAATCATTTCTACAAAGCTGTCAATGACCTACAAAAACAAAAATAAATTAAATATATGTTAATAAAGTGTACTATTTTTAGTTATTGAAGTGAACACTAGTCATCGAAAATTGTATGGCCACTTACATTATTTGCAGTATCACCATCTCTCAGAATTGCATCCACATCATGTAATGTAACATATACTCAATTTCCTATGCCAGACTATATGATTGCACTAGTCATAAGGTAAAAAAAATGTTGATTAGCATGTTGCAATTTGATAACAGTAAAAATTTGTTTGATAAAATTAAAATGGTCTTACTCTATGGTTTCCAATTTGTAAATCTTGCTCAGTAGACGCTTATCATTCTCATCAAGCAATTTGCATATTGTAGCCTTATCTAGAAACATAACCCTTTCAACTGGTTTTGGTTGGCTTAGAGGCAAGTTGTCAACACAAATCACTTCTTTTGATATCACTTCAATTGCTTATTTTGTGGTCTTTTTTTTCTCTGTCTCTCTTGTCTCACATTCAAAATCAGATATCTCTTTTTTCTTCCTCACCTTCATTTTGATTTTCTTGACCATGGATGTTTGCAATGGCTCTATGACTATAGGTGTTTCTTTCAATGTAGCCTGAATCCCAATGTTTTGTTCTTGTTGTACTCCTTTGGCATGTGGCATTTCTTTAGAAACAAAAGCTTGGGTAGCTGCATGAACTGCATTTTCTTTAATTTGTGCAACCAATTCTTTATTTTTAGATTTGAGTACTTCAAACTTGTTTCTTAGTTTCTTCATTTCTTTCTCTGTGTTGCTCATCTTTTTCGTCATTTCTTTGGTTTTCGCCTCTTGATGCTCTTGTATTTTTTGCATTGTTTCCTTCATTTTCTTTAGTTCTTCAACCAATGCCATATTCTTACTTTTCAGCCTTTTGTTTTCTTTTTGAACTCGTTCTAATCTCCCAAGATCAATGAAGTCCTTCAAAGGTTGATCATCTCCTATAGCTACAGCTACATGATCTTCATCTTCTTCAGTCTCCAAATTTTCCTCTATGTCTGTTTTATCTTCTTCCTCATGACTGCGAATGAGACTTGTTTCTTCTCTAGAAATGAGGTTCAATTGATTTTGATTCACCTGCATTTGAAAATTAGAAAAAGAAAAGAAGTCAACAACGAAGCAAACTTTAACCAACAGAGTCGAATTTTACTCTGTTTGAAAGTAAAACATTACTCTGAGAGTAAAATTTTACTTTGATTGTAAGTAAACTTTTACTCTGAATTTAAGTAAAATTTTACTTTATTCAAGAGTAACATTTTATTATGTAACTATAATTTTAAGCGAAGTGAACCAATAAGGCTGAGATTGAAAAGATGATACCTCTTCAGGCTTTAGATTTTGCAATGACCTCTTCATCAGCTTTTTCCTCAACTTTGATAACTCCCATCGAAGGAGCCTTAGACACAAATTTTTGTCTTTAGGTTGAATGAGGGTAGTGTGCTCACATAACCAATACTTTAAAATAAAAAATTAAAATTAGTTAATTCTCTAAAGATGGATTGTGTAATATTTCAAGTAGTTCAATTTACTTAACAAAAGAAGAAGTACACATCCAGTCACATTTTCAGGACTTCCTAATGAAGACTGGATTGAAGTAGTCAATGTGGATGCAACTGCACTTGACCATGCATATAAATTCATAATTTCCAAATCTTCTACAAGGGCAAAAAAAGCTCATCCAACTGTTAGACCGATTGTTGGGAATAACAAAGTTGACACAACAAATAAACACATTATTTGTGCAACATCCTCAACATCAACTGTCGTTGTGCCTTCCAATGCATCTTCGAATGCCTCTCGCAAAATCTTTACGAATACTCTTGACATATTATGAAACCTTCTCTAAACAAAAGGTGTTTCTTGTTTCTTCCCATATGAGATATCTACTGTTTTTTTGTTCCTGACTTTATCCCAAAAATCAAAGTAATATCACTGTCCTGCATGTCACACGTTTTCCCCCCAAGCTTGAATCCCTTTGCATGAAAATCATAACACTTGATCACATCCATGACATTATCGTCAACTTTCTTAAACTTTTTCAACACCACATCTTCTTTCTTCTAAAAAGATTTGAATAACATCCCAAAAGGTGTTTCTCAAGGGCAGTAATGTGTCTTTCAGTGAACTTTATGTCTCGCATTAGGTTTATCAATGAAGCAATATTTGATTTATATTGTTTCACGTAATTCTTCCTATCCCGTACTCCATGTATAATATTCGACTTTGAAGGTTTTCTTGTTGAAGGCATTAGATTGCTTTCATGAGAGCCTTCATCCTTACTAGGGCAGTGCTTTCTCAGTCTCGTTGATGCAAGCACAAAAACATCATCACATGCATCATCCACATTGCTCATGGATTTTTTGCTACGCTTTTTAGGGAGTTTCTTCTTTTTTATAACCATTGGTGGAACATCAAAATCATCGTCATCATCACTATCCTCATGCTTGCTTCTAGTAACAACCATTTTTGAACACTAAAAAGTTTCCCTATATCAACAGTGTAACATTTTACTTTAAACAACAAAGTAACAAAATAATAAGCACTAAACAAAATGAAGAATAATGCAAAAATATTGTAATGAAACAGTAAAGTTTTACTCTGATTGGAAGTAAATTTTACTCTGAACAATATACCCTAGGAAATAAACAAAAACACCTACAAAAATTCTATAACCAATAATATTGACAAAGGTACATCGCCATATTCAAGAAATAATGGTGAAGAAACAGGGATAGTTCTAGCGAAGTATAAAAATTACATATCAAGACCATAATAACATATATTCAATAATATACACTACAATCATATTCACATACATAAATAGATAAATATATACACAAATATATTCATATACAAATTGATATACACATATATATAATAAGCAAAGGCTAGAGAGCACAAGAGGCATTGATGAAAGCATAAAAATGCACAAACATTGTAATGAAACAGTAAAGTTATAAAGTAAAATTTTACTCTGTCTATAAGTAACACTTTACTCTCATTGAAAGTAAAATTTTACTCTAAACAATATACACTAGAAAAAAAAAAAAAACATATATTGAACAATATACACTACAATCACATTCACATACATAAATAGATACATATATACACACATATATTCATATATAAATTGATATACACATTTATATAATTGTAGACACCTCATTTTTGACCGTCCTAAAGACTTGGACGTCATCGATTGAGTGCTCGATGATTGAACATGTTCGCGCCCGTTTGGAGTCCTGGGGTTTTCGGCTGCGCACATTGCCTCTAGGTCTCTGAACTCTCTTGGTTTTATGCTTGTTTTAAGCCAACCCTTGGTTCCCCCTTTTCCCTAGAGAGAGAAACAATGGTGTAGACCACTTTTCTCCCCTGTCAACCAGTTTTCTCCCTTGCCAGCTAGTTTAGGTGGTCGGTCGGCTAGGGTGGGTGGTCGGTCGACCACCTCAAGTGGTCTGCAGCATGCCACCGCCTTCCCCTCTCTTGAGAGGCCCCCTTTTTGCCTTGTTGACCAACTTTTGTCCCTGTCGACCACCTTGGGTGGTCGGTCGACCCCTTTAACTGGTCAGCGGCCTTTTTGCACTTTCTGCAGATATTTTTGGTGCCAACTGTGCCAGCTGTTAGACACAGAATGCATCCTCCCTACACGTGTAGGGAGGGATTCATGCAAGCATTTGCTTACATTTTCTATAAGAGGGGAGCTCTCTCCTCCTTCCAAGAGGTTGAGAATTTTGAGAAGCAAAATATCTACTCTCTCTCTAGATTTCTCTCTCTCTCTATATTGTTGTGTTCTATAGTGCTTAGAATTGCATTTTCTTTGCATATTTGCACACAACCTCTTCTCCAAACACTCCTACTTTGTTGCTGAGATACTTGGAGGTCTTGTTTGGAGCCTAAAGGCTGGTTTTGGACTCAAGAAGTTCCTGTTGTGGTTGTGCTTCAAAGGTAATCCCTTTATCCCCTTTTGAGCTTTGTTTTGGTTGCATATTTGGCCACCTTTGCATGCTATTTTTGGCTTAAATTTCAACTACAAAAACCTTTGTTTTAAAGTGTTTAAAAAGGTTGTTTGAGGCCTTGTTTGAGTTAGGGGTGGTTTACCCCCTTTGGTGGCTTGTTTTTCCTTGCTTCTTGCTATCTTCTAAAGCTTTTGGGACCATCTCTTTTTGGCCTTCTTACCACTGAAACTCAGAGGAATTTCAGTGGTAGAAAGGTGGTTTTGAGGTCCCAAATAGGTGGGGGTGGTCCCCCCCTCCTCTTTTCTTGTTTGTATGTATTGATGGCCCATCAAAAGAGCATGTGTTTCTACTTCTTTGTGGCTTTGTTTAGGCTCATTTTTGTGACTTTTTAGACCTACCATGACTCTATTTTTAGCTGTCTTGGTCACCTCTTGCATGCTTCTTGTACTTGTAGTGTAATCCTACTTGTAGCCTCGCAAAATAGCATGTCTTTGTGCCTTGAATTAACTTAGTTCAAGCATATTTTTAGCCATTATTTTCCATGTCATAACTCTGTTTTGGGTTGGTTTGGTTGCCTCTTGCATGCTCGTTGCACTTGTAGTGCATTCTTGTTCACTAGCATAGTGTATTTGATGTTTTAGCCTATTGATCTAACATGTGTATGCTTTACTCCAGCACATTTTTGGCTATGTTTTAGCATGCTTTAGGTCAGATTTGAGTGGTTTCAGTCATGCATGCTTGGCTTTGCATAGCTATAGTGTATTTGGCTTTGCTAGCCTTGCACTTTGGGACCTCTAACATGTCATATTTGAGCTTTTTGCATGGCATAGCATCATTTGGCATGTTATTTCAGACCATATACCTCTGCCATATTCTTGCATTTATCACTCTTGCAAATGCTTTTGGAGAATTGTGCCTTATGCCTTGATTATGAGCTAATTTGTATGCATGCTTGTCTAAGCTTTCGGGCTACCATCTCAGCATGTTTTTGGTCTTATTTTTCCATGTTACAACTCTAATTTTGGTTGGTGGAGTCACCTCTTGCTTGGTTTTGGTACTTGTAGTGTAATCCCACTCATTGGCCTTGCATGCTTAGTGTCTTGGCTTACCATGCTAGCTTGTTTTGGCTACACTCCATCAGGTTTCTAGCATTGTTTTGACCTGCCTTAGGACTATTTTGAGTCATCTTGGTCCTTTGAGCATTGTTTAGTATGGCTATAGTGCAAGTGCCTTGGCTAGTCTTGAGTTTTGAACACCTTAGCATGCTATATTTGTGATGGTTGCATGTTTTGGCATCATTTAGCATGTAATTTTAGAGTATGTACATGTGTCATGTTCTCACTTCTTTCACTCTTTAAGTGCTTTTAAGAGTTGAGCATTATGCCTTGTTTATGAGGTATCAAATGAGTATGATTTTCTCCCTCTTTTGTGCCTTGGTTTTAGCTCTTTTTAGCCCTGTTTTGGCATGTTTAACCTCTGTCTGGGGCTGGTTTGGTTGTTTAGGCTTGGTATTATATGCCTATAATGCTTTGCTCTTTGCTAGTTTCAATGCTTTCGACTCCAAACATGTTTTGCATGCATGTCTTGCATGATTTAGCATCTTTAGCATGTCATTTCAGTGTTTGAAATATATGGCATTGCATCCCACTATTTCACTCTCTCATTTGCATTGAAAGTGGTATTAAGCCACTTGTTGGCTTGAGCATGGAATTGAGGCGTTCGTGCCTAATGGTTTTAACCTTCTCTTGAGGGTTTCCACCAACTAATGGCATGAAGCTTCTTCCATGCTTAAGGTGCTTGTGGCTTAAATCCTCTTTCAAAATTAGAGGACTTTCACTTTTGGACTTAACCGATTAAGGGATTAATTGGTAATCTAAAATGTGTAAACAAAATTGAATCAAGTAAAACATGGCCAAGATAACATGTTGTGTTGTATTGCATGTGCTTGGATTGGACGTTAATCCAAACATGAGAAATGTGGGACGTTTCATATTCATAGTGATAAAATGTGTCACATTTCTCAGTCGCCGACGCCCTTGATTGTGCATGATAGGGTGGAGGCTTTTCGAGTCTTATATGTGCATTTACTAAGCTTGCACAAGCTTGATTCTTTGGCCACCATGCATTGAAAATGCTTGGTTGGCGGCTTGAGAGTCAAGCGCCATACTCCTTTGAGCTGGGATATGATAAGGAGTGTGGAAGTGCATACATTTCCCTGCAAATACACTGTCTTGCCTCTGTCTGTGCTCTATTGTAGCAACAGGAGGAATTTCAGCCCTCAAGGTGTTCTTGAGATTAAAAAGAAGCAATATGGAAATCGGTGTACTTTTCAAAGGTTCAAAAGAGTGCAAACAGAGGCGTCTTAAGGCAAGACGGTGGATTTCTGGGAGGACGCAACTGAGCATGCATATCTCCCTCGCCCGCGAGGCCATTTATCGCTTTTGTTAGCTAGTTGTAGTTAATTACCTGTGTTGTAATTATTTCAGCCTAGTGCTTTGTAATATTCTAATTAGCTTAGATTAGCTAGTTATTCAATTTGGTTTGTAATAATTAATTAGCTAGAATAGTTAATTAATTAGTTGGTTTGTAATAAGTAGCTTAGCTTAGCTTATTTATTCGGACCCTCCGTCGAGAGGGCAAATGTTATAATAAATGTGCGTGCGTGTGTGCATGTCTTCCAACCCTCACTTCTTTCTCCCTTTTACTTATCAGCTTTTGATGGTTAGTTTAGGGCATATCTCGATTAACATATCTTATGTTTGCATGTTTGCATTCATTCATTTGTCTTGCATGCACCGGGTTCGGCGCATCATTCAAACTGCATCGTATTTCAATACCTATTTAAATATGTGTTCAACAGCATGTTATCAAATCGAATCATATGGCATGATTAGATAGCCGAGCCTATTTAGTTGCATTTTGCATGTGTTGCGTTAGGCATTGTTGACATAAGTTAGGATCATGCATATTTCTAACTAGTTTTCTATTTTGGCTCGGAGTGCACTGTAAGTGTTTATGCTTTAGCATCCTTGCATGTGTATAAGTGTTGTCATGTCAGTATGCTTGCCATGAGTCTATTTGCTTATATGTTTAAACTGCATGAATGCCTGTGGATGAAGGCTTCATTGCTTGAATTGGGACAATTCATCAAAATGTGCGCTTTAAGCCCACTTGGAGTGGCAAAATCATGTTTTCAAGCCCACTTGAGAGTGGCAAATCCATGCTTTAGCCTATTTGCGAGTAGCACTTTCAAACCATTTTCAAAAAAGACAAACATGAGATGTTTTGTTCTAAATTGAGTGATTTTAGTCTATACTTGTATGCTGTGTGCATCACATAGTAAGAATAGCTAATAAACCGGAATAAGAACACATGTGTTTTCAAAAACAACATATCATGTTAGTAGGGGCCGATCTTTGATCGGGTGAGCGGGGGTGCTCATTTTAGGACCTTCCCCTCTGGTACCCAAGTTCCCGAGCCAAGGCAACTTTGGTAATGACGGACACGTGGCCTTAGGCACGAGTCAGGGTTTCCTAAATTTCCCAAAAACAAAATATTTAGGTGGCGACTCTGAAATTTGGTAAAGCAGTCCATGTTTGGCGCTTTTGATTCAAAATTGAGTTTTCAAAACCAATTGCTAGATTTGGACTTTTTGGTGATTTATCAGTCTTACATTGTATTTTGTGAGACTAGATTCAGAACTGTGACAGGAGTCTGAATTGTAGGACCAATTCGAGCTCTTCGAAAGGGGGCACGGAAAAGTCAAGCTACAATAATAAGCAAAGGCTAGAGAACACATTCAACAAGAAATTAAGAGGCATTGATGAAAGCATAAAAATGTACAAACATTGTAATGAAACAGTAAAGTTTTCAAGTAAAATTTTACTTTGTCTAGAAGTAAAACTTTACTATTGAAAGTAAATTTTTATTTTGAACAATATACACCAGAAAATAAACAAACAAAAAATACATATATTGAATAATATACACTACAATCACATTCATATACATAAGTAGATACATATATACACACATATTTTCATATACAAATTGATATACACATTTATATAATAAACAAAGGTTAGAGAACACATACAATATGAAATCAAGAGGCATTGATGAAAGATCTGCAATGTCGTTGGCACCGTCGCTCACAGTGGTGGTAGAAGGAAGGTTTTGAATGCTCACGACAGTGGTGGAATGAGGGTTTCGGATGCTACTGCAATGGTGGAAGTAGGGTTTTGAATGCTTACGGTAGTGGTGGAATGAGGGTTTCGGATGCTACTGCGGTGGTCGAACTAGGGTTTTAGATGCGAGGGTTTTTGAATCATGCTTTTTAGAGCAACAACTTAATCGATGAAATAGAGTAAGAGTGAGGGAGACAAATGGTTCATATTTGCCCATTTATATAGAAGGATATTTCAGTTTTTTCACCATATTTTTTTTGAGGGACTTTTGAAACCATTATTTTATTCCGTGGGCTTCACACAAAAAAGGCCCAATGGGAAGGACTTTTGACCAAATTTCCCATAAATTTATAATATACTATAATACTTTACTAAATTTGAGGCTCTTATTTTGGGTCAAATTTTTGGGGTCTAAGTTATAGGCCTCAAGGGCCTTACAACTAATATTTGCAAAAGATTAGAACAACTGAATGGAAAGTATAAACTGAGATGACGTAATTTTTTATATTTAGTTTATTAATACATCAAAAGAAAGCAGGCACATAAACTCTTAGCTCACAACTAATATTGATCAAATTCAATCATATTGTTTGAACCAAGTTTCATTACATTAGTGACATAGAATCCCTTCGGTCTCACTATCCAATAACAAGTATATGTTCCAATCGGGCTTCTGCAATAATCGACTATTGTATAGTAATAAAACACATCGAAACTCTGTTGCTTAGAACCCCACCAGAAATGACAGAAGAAGCGAGTAGTATAGAAAATATTGATTCTGAAACTCCAATGAAAATTTTCTCCAAAGTTGAGGACATGAGTTCCAATATCATCATCTTTAGATTGACATTGGACTGTTAAGGGTTTAGGATTGTTTGGAACTGCACAAACTATAAAAACAGTATATTGGTTAGTAATAGCACCTTTGACATGCAACGTTGTAGAAACAAAATGTAATGCAAGGATGAGCAAGGAGAGGAAAAAAATAATTCTTTGTATAAGCCATGAAAGTGAAGCTGTTTCCTTATTTGTTTGTTACTCGTATGTATGAGCTAGAGAAAGTTTGATTTATGTAGTGAAACAATCAATGGATCAAATGGTCAGTGAAAGTAGATTTTGTGTATTAAAGTGAAGATAGATTTTGGCAAACCAAGTAGATTATATAAAATAAATGTTTGAGATTTTGAACTTGTAATTGTAATTGTCAAACCAAGTTTGACAAACTGCTTGCAAAGAGGTCATTTGTGTATACTAATGTTTGATTGGATGGATTGGATAATGGGGGATTAGAATCCATCGGATTTGAATCTTAGGACTACGAATCCCCTGGACTATTTGGTTAGATTGAATGTGTATCTTGTGTTTGTTTTCTCATGGGATTAGATGTCTGGAAATGACTATTTTTAGTGAATCTAATATTTGGTTGGATGGACTGAATAAGGATAAATGTTCAAAAGACTAATTTACCCTTGTAATTTATAATTTATATTTTTATTTAATATATAATTTTAAATTTGTAATCTATAATTTATAATTTAACAACACTAAATTTTTTAAAATTATAAGGCCATAATTTTTAATTTATTATTTTTAATTAAATTATAATTATAATTTTTAATTTATATTTTTTATTTAATATATAATTTTAAATTAGCAACACTAAAAAAATAATTTTATTTAATATATAATTTTAATTTTTTAACAACACTAAAAAAATTTAATTTATAAGGCTATAATTTTTAATTAAATTTTATTTATAATTTATAATTTATATTTTTTATTTAATATATAATTTTAAATTAACAACACTAAAAAAATAATTTATAAATGTTCAAAAGACTATTTTATCCTTTTCCAATTGTTTACAAAGTAATAGCATGAGGGTAAAATGGATATTTCACACATTAGTCCCATGGGATACCAATCCCATGGGTGCCTCTATTTACACACCATCTTTCATCTCAAGGCATACCATTAATTAGTTTAATTTTTATTACAATATTAATCTTATATAAAATGACCACAAAGTACAAAGGTTTATGATACACACCTTTTGTAAAATTATCATAAAGGACTATAATGAATATAATACACACCAAGTATCTGAAACGTTATGTTCGACAATCTACCTCCGAATAGTTTAGTTATGTTTGACACTAAAATGTTGAACAAACTTACATTGTTTGATGGAAACAATCCGGATAAATGGTTAATGTTCGAAAGTATAGTGTCGAACAGTTTGGAAATTGAAATTTCAAACACAATGCTCATGGCAATGGAAAAACGTACATAAAACCTTAAAATCTAAGCCAAATGAGAATTCTCACCTACTGTATCTCTAATGTGAAGTTGTTTCCAATTGTGATGAGAACAACGAGCACCACCGAGGATGTCTTCAATGAAACAGATATTGGAGGAGAACCTAAAATCTAAGCCAAATGAGAATTCTCACCTACTGTATCTCTAATGTGAAGTTGTTTCCAATTGTGATGACAACAACGAGCACCACCGGCGATGTTTTTAATGAAATAGATATTGGAGGAGAATGGGTCTTCATCACTTGTTTAGACTAGACGATAATGAAAGAATGGAGGGGGAGATGGAAGATCGTGGGTGGGTGGGGTGTGTGAGTAAGGGTAAAGATGGAAGATTGTGGTGTGTATTGAGTAAATTTTTTATTTATGAAATTACTAAAAGTGTGCCTTGAGATGAAATATGGTGTGCAAATAAAGGCACCCCAATCCCATGGAAATAATCCTACCCCCCTAGGATTGTTTAGTCCCTTATATGACCGGCTGGACTCCATGTCCGGCGGACTAAAATTGCACCAAACGATGGATATCTCTCTCTATTGAAGCAATCTGAACAGTAAATAATCCCCCCTTTAATCTCTTGAATCAAACACACCTTTGATTAGACAGACTGGATAAGGGGGAATTAGAATCTATCGAACTTGAATCTTAGGACTGTGAATCCCTCGAACTATTTGGTTGGATTGGATGTGTATCTGTAGACACCCCATTTTTGACCGTCCTCAAGACTTGGACGTCATCGTTTGAACACTCGATGATCATCCATGCTCGTGTTCGTTTTGAGTTCCCGAAGGTCTCGGCTGCGCGCCTTGCCTGAGGATCTCTCAACCTGTTTGTTTTTGTGCTTGGTTGTGGACCAAGGGCTTGTGGTTTTTCTTCTGAGGGAATAAGGTGGCTTGTTGGCAATCTCCTCAACCCATCGGCCAAGGCATGATGCCATTGGCCAAAAGTGTTGTCCGATCGGCACTCTTTTTGGTCGATCAGCACTCTTTTTGGTCGATCAGCACTTTGTTTGGTCGATCAGCCATATTTTTGAGCCGAGACCTTTCCATCTGCTTTTTACAGATATTTTTTGCCAGCTGTGACAGCTGGTGGGCACAATTCTCATCCTTTATGCACGTGTATGGAGGGATTTGTTTCAAGACTCAAACTTGTTGAACAAGCTTGAGGATTGAAATTCTATAAGAAGGGAGCCTCCCCTCCCTTTCCAGAGGTTTTGAAAATTTGATATACAAGTTCTATAACTCTCTCTCTTTCTCTCTCTCTCTCTCTCTCTCTATATATATATATATATATTTCACCTTTCTCTCTTGTTTTACCTTTGTTTGTGCTCAAAAGTGTAGAATCTTCATACTATTGCACACAAACACCTAGTAGAACACCATCCTTTGGTGGTTGCTGAGGTCCTTAGGAGTTGATTTTAGAGTTCTTGAAGTGGATTAAGCTCAGAAAAGGTGTTGGAGTTATGTTCGTGAAGGTGTTCTTTAAGGGTGAGTAAACTACCTTTTGATCCCCCATTCTTGCTTAAGCTTTTAGACCTATTTGCATATTGTTTTAAGCTTAACTCTAAACTGTAAAAAGTTCTATTTTGTGTGCTTGAGATGTTTGTTTAAGGTCACTTTTTGGTTGGGGGTATTCTATCCCCTCTTAGGCCTTGTTTGGCCTTGTTTTGAGCCATCCCTTTTGGCCCTTGTTCTTGCCTTTGCATGACCTTTCTACCACTGAAATCTAGAGGATTTTCAGTGTTGGAAAAGTGGTTTTAGAGTCTTGAATAGGAGAGGGACACCCCCATCTCCTTGTGTCTCATTTGCTTGTATAAATGGCTCATATTGGTATCATGTTTGCTTAGCATGTTTTGGCTTCATTTCAACAAGTATTTGGTGTTATTTTGCCATGCTATGCCTCTGTTTTAAGTTGGTTTGATAGCCTCTTACATGCATCATGCACTTGTCTTGCAATCATCTCATTTGCCTTGACATGCATCATGCATTTGGACCATCATGCTTGCATATTTTGGCTCAACTCAAAGGAACTTTTAGTCATGTTTTACCATGTTTAAGCTCTGTTTAGGCCTCGTTTGGCAAGTTGCTTTTTTTTTTCCAAAAAGCCAAAAAGTCACTAAAAAAATAAAAAAGCCAACAACCCATACTAAAAAGTCAAAGATTCTCTTTTCTCTCTACTTTTTGCACATCTTTTCGTAAAAATTCAAAAAGTCATCCCAAACATACTAGTTTTTTTTAGCTCATATTTTAGCTAAATAGCCAAAAAGTTACTAAATTAGCCTGTTCCCAAACGAGGCCTAGTGTTGTTTTAGTCATGTATGCACTGTTTTGTATAGCCTTGGTTCAATCTAGCTTGTTAGCTTTGAGTTTCCAAGTCATTAGCATGCATTGCTTGGACCATTTTCATGATTTGGCATCATTTCATATGAGATTTCAGTCCATATAGTATGGCTATGCATTCACATTTGTCACCTTTTCCATGCATTGGGAGGTTTGTGTTTTATGTCTTAAGAGTGGGTCATTATGCATGCCTCAATGTTTAGGTCTTTGGGATGCCATTTAAGTGGGTTTTTGGGCTTATTTTGACATGCCATAACTCTGATTTTCATTGGTTAAGTCAGGCCATGTTTGGTCTTAATAGGTGTAGTATAACACCCCTTGTTAGCCTTGCATGCCTCATGCCTTTTGGACTTTTGTTCTAGCTTGTTTTGGCCTTGATCCATGCATGTTTTAGACTCACTTTGATATGTTTTAGGACTATTTTGGTTTGCTTAGGCCATTGGCTTCATGTTTTGCATAGCCTTAGTGTAAGTCCCTTTGCTATCTTCAAGTTTTGAGCCTCTTTCATGCCATACTCGTGTAGTTTGGATGGTTTGGCACCATTCCATGCATGATTTCAGAGCTTATAATGCTTGTCACATGTCCACACTTTTCACTCCTTAAGTGCTCTTAAGAGTTTGTATCTTTATGCCTTGCTTGTGAACCAAAGTACATGCATGTTTGTATGTGCTTTTGTCTTCATTTTCATTGCATTTTGGCCACTGATTTGGGCATGGCTGAGGTCTGCCTATTTTGGTTTAAGTCCATCTTTGCATGTTGTCGCATGCTTGTTGTTGATATTGTTGTTGAATGCTTATTATGTTGCATGTTTGCATGTTTAGGTTGCATGCCTATTGCATATTAGTTGCATTGCATGACATTGATGCATACTTGTTGCATGCTTGAGTTGTTTGCATGGTTGCTTGCATGCTCATATTGAATTGGGGTTGTTATCATACCATTAGCCTTGTTGCATTGCATAGCTTTTCCATGTTGCATGCATTGCATTGTGTTTGGTATGGGGTGTCAAACCAAACATGAGGAACGAGGGACGTTTCATACTTGAAGTGACGAAACGTGCCTCAATTTTCGGTCGCCGACACTCTTGATCCATCATGATAGAGTGTGAGGCATTCATGTGTTTTTGTGCATTCATTCCATATTGATTTGTGCAATTCGGCCTCTTTGGTCATCATGCATCGAAATGTGTGATTGATGGCCCAAGGGTCGAACACTACACTCATTTGAGTTCCAAACATGATAAGGGGTGTAGTTGCACAACATTTTCTTGCAAATGTATTGCCATGCCCTTGTTTGTCCTTTGCTGCAGCAAAAGGAGCAATCTGCAGGAAAAGATAGCCGATCGGCTATCTTCAGTGCCGATCGGCTATGAATTTTTGGTCGATATCATCAAAATTGGCCGATGGCCATTGTTCTTTGGCTGATGGCCTCATATTTTGGTCGATGACCTCTCAGCATGGCCATGAAGTGGCTCAGAAGCATCACAGATATTTTCACAGTTCTCAGAGGTGCAAAACAGTACAAACAGAGGCAACATGAGGCATGGCAACGGGTTTCCGAGCGAGGCAATCGAGCATGCATCATTCAATCATTCCGAGGCGGAGCTGTGGTAGCCTCTTTAGTTTTATACTTAGTCTGTTTTGTAACTTAATTATTTTGTTTAATTAGTTAAGAGTTTTGTAACAATTAATTAGCTAGGGTAGTTAATTAATTAGGTGGTTTGTATTATTTATTCAAACTCTCCGTCGAGAGGGCAAATTTTGTAATAAGTGTGCGTGAGTGTGTGAATGTCTTCCAACCCCACGTCTTTCTCCCTTTTACTTACCTGCTTTCAGTGGTTAGTTTTAGGTCACGTTTCAATTAGCATTCTTATGCTCGCATGTTTGCATCTATTCACAGCGTTGCATGCACCGGGCTCGGCGCATCATACTAACCACATTGTATTTCAATTCCTACTTGAATACATGTTCAATAGCATGTTATCAAGTTGCATTTCATATGCCATTTTAGAATAGCCGAGCCTATTTTTAGTTGCATTTTGCATGTGTTGCATTAGCCATCTTAACATAAATTAGGGTCATGCGTGATTTCTAACTAGTTGTTGTTTTGGCTCGGAGTACTAGGTAAGCTTTTATGCTTTAGCATCTTGCATGAGTGTGAGTGTTGCCATGATAGCATGCTTGCCATGAGGCTAACTGCTTAAGTGTTTAACTGCCTGAATGCTTGTGGGTGAATGTTGGATTGCTTGAATTGGAACAATTCATCGAAATGCGAGTTTTAAGCCCACTCGAGGGTGGCAAACCCACGTCTTAGCCTACTTGCGAGTAGCACCTTTAAGCCATTTTCAAATAAACAAACATGAAATGTTTTATTCCAACTTAGGCGATCTAGTCTATACTTGTGTATTGTAATAACCGGAATAAGAACGCATGTGTTTTCAAAAACAAGATATCATGCTAGTAAAGGCCGATCTTTGATCGGGCAAGCGGGGGTGCTCATTGCATGACCTTCCCCTCTCGTACCTGTAGTGACCCTCACCTTACTCTTGTCATACTTGCATACATTTATATGTGATCCTGACTTGTTGTGTTGCATTAGCAAATTTAGTCTTATCTTATTTGGATGTTGCTCGTATGCCTTGTCATTTCCTGGTATGTGTGTTTCAGCCGAGGTCATCTTGAGCATAGGTCACCCTTTTGATACTCTTACACTTAGGACCACCTTAGGATTTCTTTGTTAACCTCCATCTTCGTCCTGACATATTGGCCGAAATGATTATCATCTGGGCCGAGGTGTGTATCGCCAAGGCCGAGATGTGTATTATTTGGGCCGAGATGTTATCCTTGTGCTGAAGTGATCTTGTCCTGGAGTGGTATAACATAGACCGAGGTGTGGCGCATCTAGGCCAAGGTGTGGCACAGCTTAGTCAAGTGTTGTTCTTCCTAGCCGAGATCATTGTTCTTTGACTTGCCGAAGTCTTGTTGTTAGCCGATGTCATTACTTGCCGGAGTCCCTTGCCGCCTAGCTTGTTGAACACGCTTTGTCATAGACTTGTCTTGTCAATCTATCACCTTTTTTAGGAGAACCAACCAACCGTTGCCACGTGTCCGAGCTGAGTGTTAAATCAGCCGGCAGAGAGAGAGAAACCCATCATTTGTTACATTCTTGTTTTGGAGTAGAGAGAGAAGCTCTAGAAGGAGAAGGAGGGATTTTAGAGTGAGAGAGTAGATACCAAGCTTGATCCTTGGAGTTCAACCGTTAGATTGGTGTTTTGAGGTTAGAATCTTGGTCTACTCTTGTTGTTCTTATTGTTCATCTAGCTGCATTGCATGATCGAGCATGTTTTGAATGCCATACATTGATTTAAAGATTGGTTTTAGAAAGAGAAAGTTGGTGTTCATAAGTTTTGAAGAAAAAGCCTTGTTTGATCCGAAAGTTTGCAACAAGTTACATGCTTTTGTGTTTGTTTTCCCAAAGATCTTCTAGTATGGGCACCCAGGTTCATGATTTCGAACTCATAGCATGAAATCTCAGATTTTGTAATAACAAGTTATGATCCTTGCATTCATCTTCTTCATGATCTTCATGTTCATGTTCTTCATGTTCTTGAGCAGAGGGAAAATCCAGATTTTTCCCGACCTCATTTCTTTGAAACTGGCCCTCGGGACCACACCTCGGCGAGAAGGTGTGGGACCTCGGCCAAGACTTGGTTGGTGCCCAACATGTTTCCCCGAAGTGGGAGACAGTGTTTGTCTTGATTTGACTTAGTTCTTGGAGAATGCCGAGATCATTTGCATTCATATTAAGTTTGTTTGAGAGTGCAATCAACATATTTCTGCCATGTGTTTGTAGGACTTGGACTTGCCTTGACCCCGACGTTTGAAGGAATATGTGAGTGGTATTTTAATAAAGATATGTTATAGAGCTTTGATAAAGCCTTGTTTTGTCTTGTTTGGAAAATTATTTATAAGCATGAATGATTATCCCTACTTGCAATAAGTATTATATCTTGTTTTGATGACATTCTTGGGAAGTCCGTACGTGCTAGGGGACTATAAGCATTTGTAGCACAAAGTTTGGAAGTCCGTACGTGCTAGGGGACTATAAGCATTTGTAGCACAAAGTTTGGAAGCCCGTATGTGCTAGGGGACTATAAGCATTTGTAGCACAAGTCCTTAGTGTTCGGGGACTATAATGCAACGACACCCTTGTTTAGAGATCTCTCTTGTCTTGTCTTGCCTTGCCACTGACGGTTTTACCGCGTGGGCTTGTTTGTCCAAGATGTCATCTCTTGTATTATATTGATGTTAGTAAACATCCCTTGAAGCTTGAAGGACTTGATAGATGAGTTTGATTTATCTCATGTATTGTTTTGCTAAAAGACCTCGGATATCATTCATGTAAACCCTTTATTATTGTACCATTCACTGAGTACCCAAGCTCACCCTCTCTATATATATATGTAGGTGATGAGCAGGGCGGCGGTGACGCCTAGTTGTGCTTGCCGATGTGTTTTGGATGCATGTTTTGCAACATCTTGAAGATTATGCTTCTTTGTTATTTCCTTGTATTTTGTAATTGATGGCCGAGAAGCCTTTTAGTCAAGATGTAATTTTTGGTACTCCATTTTGTTGTATTAAGCTATTTTGAGATGTATGTCATTCCATTTAACTTAAGCACTGCTCTTATGGACTACTTGGTTTTTATTTATTGCTTCCGCATTTGTAAGCCCCATATGTTTTCTTTGATTTGTGTGTGTGATCTTGTAAGTGGCCTTTGGTAGTCCCGAATTACTGGCCATCATGGCACCATCCTACTAGGGGCGGGATGGGGTCGTGACAGTACCCAAGTTCCCGAGCCGAGGCAACTTTGGTGATGACGGACATGTGGCCTTAGGCACGAGTCATGATTTCCTAAATTTTTCCAAAATAAATATTTAGGTGGCGACTCTGTATCTGGCAAAGCAGTCCATGTTTGACACTTCTTTACAAAAATCAGTTTTTCAAAACGATTTGTGGATTTGGACTCTTTGGTGATTTATTGGTCTTGCATTGCACTTTGCAAGATTAGATTCAGAACCGTGACATTTGAGTCCGAACTATAGCTGCCTAATGAACAAAACGGGATTTCGCGCCTTCGCGCGCGGAGCCCGGGACGTTCGGGCACGTCTACAGTATCTTGTGCTTGTTTTTTCATGGGATTAAATGTCTGAAAATTATTATTTTTAGTAAATTCAATATTTGGTTAGACGAACTGGATAAAGATAAATGTTTAAAAGACTATTTTACCCTTGTAATTTATAATTTATATTTTTATTTAATATATAATTTTAAATTTGTAATCTATAATCTATAATTTATAATTTAATAACACTAAAAAATTTTAATTTATAAGGCCATAATTTTTAATTTATTATAAAAATTGTTTTCTAAGTAATAGCATGAGGGTAAATTATTTTTTTAGTGTTGTTAATTTAAAATTATATATTAAATAAAAAATATAAATTATAAATTATAAATTAAATTTAATTAAAAATAATAAATTAAAAATTATGGCCTTATAAATTAAAATTTTTTAGTGTTGTTAAATTATAGATTGCAAATTTAAAATTATATATTAAATAAAAAATATAAATTATAAATTATAAGGGTAAAATAATTTTTTGAACATTTATCATTATCTAGTCCGTCTAATCAAATATTAGATTAACTAAAAATAGTCATTTCCAGACATCTAATCCCTTGAAAAAATAAACACGGGATACACATCTAATCCAACCAAATAGTTTGGAGGATTCACAATCCTAAAATTCAAATCCAAAGAATTCTAATTCCCCTTATCCAATCTGTCCAATCAAACACACCCTAATAGCGCAAGATCAATCGGACCTAGCTGTTTTCTAATCCATTGATGCTGTGAACCTTATCTTGCTAGCATATCTCCATTTTATCAATTATTGATTTTCGATTGTGAGTTTGGCATATAGTTTTAAAAAAAAAATTTAATATATTTTGTCTTTAGTAATTTTTTTTTTAAAAGTTATTCAATTTTTTTATTTTATTTTGCAATTCCATCTTGTGCAAATGAATTTAAAAAGTATAAAAAATTTAAAATTTTAAAAATATTATTAAAAAAATTCACTAAAACTCAAAAAAAAAAAAAAAAAAAAAACTGCTTTTGGCCTTTTTTTGGGGTCCTTTTTGGACCTTTTCTTTTCAATATTTTTAATTTTTTTTTGGGTCTATCTATTCAAGTAGAATTCAAAATTCAAAAGTGAAAATTTTAATATTTTTTAAAAAAATTCACCAAAAATTTAAAAAAATTAAGAAAAAGTAATTAAAAAAGTCAACCTCAAGTATCATGGTGGAACATTAATTATGAGAGTAAGTAAAAAGCCATGAGATTATCTATATCCTTGTATCATCTTCTATAAGGATGGCAACGGGCTGGGTCAAAGCCGGGGATCACACTCCCCGTTCACAATCTTCGATGGTAAAAATTCCTCCGTCCCCAGCCCTGATCCCTGACGAAGAACCTATCACCGTCCCTGTCTTTGTCCTCGCCCCTAATGGGGATTGGGTTTCCCCGATCCTGAAAATTTCCTGGCCCAAAAAGAAAAAAAACAAAAAAAAAACAAAAACAAAAACAAAACAAAAGCAACACAGATCAAGATCATCGGGATCGGGAGGAACCTGTCCTGCTTGTGGAAATTCAACTTGGGGCTATGCTCGCTGTTTTCGTGGCTCCCACCGTTGGGACTTTCCAAAGCAGTGTCAGACATTGTTTTCGAAACCCTAATTCTACAAACCACAAACCACAAAACACATGAGGAGAGAGAGGGGAGAAGAGAAGAGAAGGAGAAAGATGGAGAAGGTGATGAGAGGGGCGTAGGAGATGAGACAGTTCAAGGAGTTGAAGATGAAGGAGAGAAGAAAAAGAGAGAGAGAGAGAGAGTCACCAGTTACCAAATCGGCAAGCGAAGGCGATTTGAGGAGAATCGATGGAGACTGACAAGGCTATGCTAGCGACGGCGGCGGATGTGGTTCAAGTGGAAGTCAATGGTGGTGGTGGATCTAGATGATGATGATGATGATGATGATAAGAAATGAGAACGGGGAGAGAGAAATCTGAGTAAGTGAGTGAGTGAGTGAGTGATGGAGAAAGAGATGAGAGACGATCTAAGAGAGAATTAAGATTATGGTTTGGTTTATACATGTATATATAGGAATATAATAGTATTTCACATCGGGGGAAAACGATGACAGTGATGGGGCCGGGTGTAGACACCCCATTTTTGATCGTCCTCAAGACTTGGAAGTCATTGTCTGTGCACTCGATGATTGTGCTTGTTTGTGTTTGTTTTGAGTGCCCAAAGTCCTCAACGGAATGCCCTGACTTTGAGCCTTGAAACCTTATTTGTTTTGTGCATGTTTTTGAACCAAGAGCTTGTTGCCTCTAGTCTGGAAGGGTGGGTGACCAGTCGGCCAGCCCCCTTGGCTGTCAGCCAGGGCCTGTTCTTGTCGGCTACCAGTGGTGGCCGCCGGCCATTGCTCTATTTTTCCAAATATTTGTTGCCAGCTGTGCCAGCTGTTGCTCACTGAGTTGCATCTGTATGCACGTGTATGGTGAGATGTATCTAAGCTCAAGACTTGTTTTCTATATATAGGGGGTTCTTGCCCCATTTTTGAGGGTTAGCAATTTTAGACCAAAAAAATATCTATCTCTCTAGAATTCTCTCCCTCTCTTGATATTTTGTGCTTGGTTGCCTAGTTTCTCTATACTTTTGCATACCAACTGTAGACACCCCATTTTTGACCGACCTTGAGGCTCAGACGTCACCGGTTGAGCACTCGGTGATGTTGCATACTGTGCTTGTTCAGAAGTCCCAGAGTCACGGCCGCGTGCCCTGCCTCCGGACTTCCGAACCATCTTCTCTACCTTGTCTCGGTTTGCGAACCAGGTTCGGTTTTCTCTGTTTTCTTTCCTGAGGGAAGGGAGTGATCCCGTAGATTATCTCCCGGTGGCCGTGAGCTACTTTTCGTGGCCGTAGGCCATTTTGCCCATTTCGGAGCCCGGTTCCCGGTTTTCGGAGCCGTTAGGCTGTGTGCCTCGGCTCGGGACCGCCCAACCATCTCCGACTTCTCCGATTTTTGGCGGAGACCTCTGTTTTAATGTTCCGAGGAACACTGGGGCCCCTGATGCCCACTTCGCAGCCGAACGCCACTTCCGGTGCCCGGCGACCCATTTTCGGGACCCCAAACTGCGTGATTTGGGCCCCGAGCTTTCATTTCGCATCCGCTTTCTCCGGTTTCTGGCAGGAACCTCTGTTTTATCATTTCGAGAAACCCTGGGGCCCCCGATGCCCACTTCGTGGCCGTATGCCACTTTCGGTGCTCATAACCGGTTTTCGGGACCCCAAATTGAGCGGTTTTGGTCCCGAGCATTCATTTTGCATCGGTTTTCTCTGATTTTTGGCAGGGACCTCTGTTTTGTCATTCCGAGGGACACTGGGGTCGCAGATACCCACTTCGATGCTGAACACCACTTCCGGCACCTGCGGCCCATTTTCGGGATCCCGATTTGCTCGGTTTTGGCCCCGAACGTTCATTTCTCATTAGTTTTTGTTCAAACTTGGCAAGTACCTCTGTTTCAACATCAGGAAGATCACTGGGGGGGGAGAAGCCAGCAATTATCCCAGATAAGCAGTTTCGCTCCTCCGGAGCCCGTTTTTCTCACTTCTGGGCCAATGTTGAACACCTTGGGGGTATTTTCTTCCAACCAAAGTTACATATTTGTGATGAGGGAACATGGGAGGACCCTAAAAGCTACTGGTCGGCCAGCAATTGTGGGTTTCATTTTTGGGCCTCTCATTCAAGCTCTATGTTGTGGCTCCTGCTTCAGTGTTGCCAATTTCCGGCCTTGGAACCTTGTTGCACACATCTAGGAGGACACTTTGGTATGGTGGTCGGCCAGCAATTATTGGTTTCATTTTTGGGCCTCTCCTTCAAGCTCTATGTTGTGACTCATGGTTCAGTGTTGCCAAATTCCGACCTTGGGGCCTTATTCTACACACTTGGGAGGACACCTTGGCATGGTGGTCGGCCAGCAAATGTTGACTTCATTTTTTGGGGGTGGCCGGCCGGCCATGGTAGGTGGCTGGCCGACCAGGTGGGGTGGCCGGCCGGCCACCTCCCACAAATTTACCTGGCCGGCCAGCTTCCTGCTTTCCAGCCTGTCCCAGCTGTCCGGGTATTTTCCAACATATCCCGGGGCATCCGGGGGATATTTCGGGAGGGAAAGATTGGGTGCTTTCCCTCCCCTTTTACACCCCATTTCTTGCCTATTTGAAGGACCCTCCCTCTCCTTCTTCAAGGTTGGAAAATTGGTCTCAAGAACACTTCTCCAAATTCCTCCATTTTCATAGCTCAAAACCTCAAAAAGCTTCTAAGTCTCTAGGTCTTCTCTTCATCAACACCTAGCTTCACCATCCCTACTACCATTCCAGCAGCTAGGAAGTGAATTTCAGAGGTTGAGAAGCTACAAATCAGAGCCAAGAATCAAAGAAAGACAAGTCTTCAAGGGTAAGTCTTCAATACCAACTTTTAGGGCTTTTTCTTGATTCATTTCTATACTCTATTTGGCTGAGAATTGGGGCTCCGACCCCTACTGCTTTTGTGCTTGTTTTGAGCCCCTCTACAACTTTGTAGAAGGGCTCAACTTCATTTGGGGCTCCTATGATATACTTGTTTCAATAACTAGCTTTTATGCCATTATCTTGCATGCTAGTTTAGGCCTATTTCCTTTTGTTTTCAGGGGTCCGACCCATACTGGTTTTGTGCTCATTTTGAGCCCCTCTACAACATTGTAGAAGGGCTCAACTTCATTTGGCCATTGTATATACCACCTCCTTCAAATTTCATCAAGTGTGCCATTTTTGCATGCAATTTTTGACCTATTTGTGTTTGTTTTTGGGACTTCGACCCCTACTGATTTTGGTCTTATTTTGACCCCCTTTACATACTTCATGAAGAAAGCTTTGTCATTTGGTGTGTGCATTGCATGCCTCATGATATAGCCTATTTGGAAGCCTACTTTGCATGGTTTTTTTAGCATGTTTGTATTCTGATTTTGAGGATGTCATCTTCTGCAATTGTGCTTATTTTTATCTCATCTTCAATGTTGTAGAAGAAAGTTTGTCCATTTGGGGTTTGCATATATCACTTGTCTCAATACCCCTCTTTTGGCCACTAATTTTGCATGCTATTGTTGATCCATCCCTACTTGCATTTTGGCCAAGTTTGTTACTGAAAAAATGCCATATTTGGGACTTCCTTGCTACTGTTTTTGCTGCCATGATCATATTTTGCATGTATAGCATGGCTATAGGCCATTTCGGGGCTTAATTTCACATTTTCGGGATGAATGCATGCTTCGAGTGTTATTTCGAATTGTTTCGGGGCTGTTTTCCCCTTTATTTAGGTGCTGAAATTCCATTGCCATGCTTGCATATCATTTCCCATGCCATTTGCATCATTTTTGCATTGCCTCGGTTTGCGTGCCAATGGGCACGCACTTCGAGGCACCTCATTCTTATCATTCCGGCAGCCTATGTGAGTGTGGTTGAGGCCCTCTCATGTCGGCGTAAGCCCAATGTGCATTTTCATGCTTCTACATCATTGCCTCGATTTGCGTGTCCGCGGGCACGCGTTTCGAGGCAGCTTTGTTTTTACCCGACGGCCTCCTATGTGAGTGAGCTGAGGCTCTCCCATGTCGGTGTAAGCCCATCGTTGCATTCCGTATGCCATTTCATCCCATTTCATCATCGCCTCGGTTTGCGCGCCTGTGGGCACGCGTTTCGAGGCACTTCGGTTTTATCCGATTTTCATCTTTCATCATCGCCTCGGTTTGCGCGCCTGTGGGCACGCGTTTCGAGGCACTTCGGTTTTATCCGATTTTCATCTTTCATCATCGCCTCGGTTTGCGCGCCTGTGGACACGCGTTTCGAGGCACTTCGATTTTATCTGATTTTCATCTTTCATCATCGCCTCGGTTTGCGCGCCTGTGGGCACGCGTTTCGAGGCACTTCGGTTTTATTCGATTTTCATCTTTCATCATCGCCTCGGTTTGCGCGCCTGTGGGCACGCGTTTCGAGGCACTTCGGTTTTATCCGATTTTCATCTTTCATCATCGCCTCGGTTTGCGCGCCTGTGGGCACGCGTTTCGAGGCACTTCGGTTTTATCCGATTTTCATTTCATCATCGCCTCGGTTTGCGCGCCTGTGGGCACGCGTTTCGAGGCACTTCGATTTTATCCGATTTTCATCTTTCATCATCGCCTCGGTTTGCGCGCCTGTGGGCACGCGTTTCGAGGCACTTCGGTTTTTATCCGATTCTCATCTCATCATCGCCTCGGTTTGCGTGCCCGCGGGCACGCACTTCGAGGCACCTTCCATTTCTTCCGTTTTGCATTTTACATCATTGCCTCGGTTTGCGTGTCAAGTGGACACGCTTTTCGAGGCACCTCCTTTCATCATTTTGGCTTCCTATGTAAGTGGGCTGAGGCTCTCTCATGTTGGTATAAGCCCATCATTGCATTTCGCATGTCATTCCGCTTTTCTCGGTTTGCGTGTCTATGGATACGCATTTCGAGACATCTCATTGTCATAGCATTGAGCATGCTAGATTGTATAGCAGTTGCATTTCATGCATATCATGCATATTACATGGGCAACGAGGCACGTTTCGTACTCCGAGTAACGGAACGGGTCTCAATTCCCGAGTCGCCGACACTCCGGATCATCCATGATGGAGTTGGGTTTTCATTGTAGCATTCATATGTATTCATCCCCATATTGAGTTGTGCAATCCGATTCCTCTGCCATCATGCATCGGTATGCGTGATTGGTGGTACGAGGGTCGAGGCATGCATATATTTGTGAAAATACATTGCTATGCCCTTTTCCTGCTCTCTGTTACAGCAAAATCGAGGATCATCAACCTTTTCGGAGTCCGGCGCGCGTTTCGAGAAATACTACAAACAGAGGCTAATTAGGGCATTCCAGTGGATTTCCGCGCCAAGCAGCCTAACATACAACATTTATCAGAAGCGAGGCAGTCCCTGGCTTGCACGCCAGTTTTAATTCTTTTGTAATTAATTCGTTAATTAATTAGAATTTGTATTATTTCGGACTGTATATTCTTTTATTCGGGTCTGTATTATTATTTATTCGGACCCTCTGCGCGAGGGCATAAATGTAATAAGGGTGTGTGAGTGTGATGTATGTCTTCCAACCCCCATTTCTTTCTCCCTTTTATTTACCCGCTTTGAATGGTTAGATATAGGGCATATTTCCATTAGCATACAGCATGACAGCATGTTTGCATCATTCATCTGTATTGCATGCATCGGGCTCGGTACATCATACAAACTGCATCTGTATTTCAATTCCAAGTTGAATATATGATAGCTGTTGCATCTCACATGCCATCTTTAGAATAGCCGAGCCTACTATAGTTGCATTTTGCATGTGTTGCATTAGGCATTTCAGTACATTTAGGATCATGCATGATTTCTAATCAGTTTCTGTTTTGGCTTGGAGTACTCGGTGAGTTTTATGCTTTAGCATCCTTGCATGTGTGTGAGTGACTGCCATGAAAGCATGCTTACCATGAGGCTAAATGCTTATGTGATATAACTGCCTTGAATGCCTGTGGGTGGAGGTTGAGTTATCTGAATTGGAGCAATTCATCAATTGTTTGTTAAGCCCACTAGATTGTGGCAAAATCTACATTTTAAGCCTACCTGCGGGTAGCAAACCATTTTCAAACAAACAAACATGAAATGTTTTGTTCCAATTCAGACGGCCCAGTCTATACTTGTTTGCTGCGAGCATCACATAGTAACCTAGGCTAATAACCGGAATAAGAGCATACAAAGTTTTCAAAAACAGATATCATGGTTAGTAGAGGCCGGTCTTTGACCGGGCGAGATGGGGTGCTCACGATGTGACCTTCCCTAATCGTACCCAAGTTCCCGAGCCAACTTTGGTGATGACGGACACGTGGCCTTTGGCACCGAGTCAGGGTTTCCTAAATTTCTCATTTTAAAATATTTAGGTGGCGACTCTGTTATCTGGCAAAGCAGTCCATGTTTGGCACTTCTTTTCAAAAAATCTGTTTTCCTTCAAAACGATTTGCCGGATTTGGACTCTTTGGTTCGAGATTGAGAACCGCAACAAAATCGAGTCCGAGCTGTAGCGAGGCCCCCCGCGGGCGTTGTTACAGTTTCTGGCGACTCTGCTGGGGATTTAGAGAACTTAACTCGAACTCGTGATATCTGTTTTTGACTACACTTGTGTGCTTCTTTGCATTGCATTTGCATCGGTGCGCCTAGGACACCGTGTTTGCCATCTGCTATTCCTGAGCGGTTTGCCGGAGGCTTGTCTTGTCAAGGCATGTCCATAAGGCTGATCGGTTACGGGCTCTGCCAGTATGGGAACACAAACCCCGGTTTTACCGGGGCACCCTTTTTGACCATTCGACCTAGTGCATATTCGGATCCATAGTGACCATTCCAAACTAGGACAGGTTGCTTACCCGATATAGGTTGTTTGAAGCCGTTGTGTGCATAGTGAAACCCTAGTTCCTGACAAAATAGGACAGGGAAACCCTACCCCAACATAGGGGTGTTTTGGCTCTCACTTATCTGCTATGTGCTTGTTAGAGTGTGCCTCTACAGGGAATGCATGTATCAGTATGAGTTTGGGCATCAGGCCTGCGGGCATCAGTTTTTGAATTTGGGAATCAGGCCTGCGGGCATTATCCAGTATTTGGGAATCAGTTGTCCGCGGATATCAGATTCAGTTTATCAGAACAGTGATACATGAATATTGACCAGTATTTGAGGACAGTGTATAGCCAGCTTACCAACTGTGTGTTGTTGTATACCCGACTGTGTGTGGTGTATTCAATTTAAGCCGTTATGCTGCCCGTTTTATTTCTGGTTTGTATACCCGACTGTGTGTGGTGTATTCAATTTAAGCCGTTATGCTGCCCGTTTTATTTCTGGTTATTTATTTCTTTTTCGCTTTATTTATCTTTTTGCTAGGACAGTTTGTAGCACAATTGCTTCCGAACCCGTCGATACCCCCCAAGCAATCTGGACACGAGGTCGCCGACTCAACCGATCCGAGGATCTAGTTGACGGACATCCGGTGTTCCATTCACTACCCCCTGTTATCAGAAGGAGGCCGAGAAGGCACAGTATATCAGAGCACAGATCACCAGAACAGGCAGTCTACTATAGTGTCAGATAGTCGGGTTGAGATTCCTATTTCTGCTATAGAGACACACTTGCCAGTTTTTCAGATGGAACAACAGAACCCAACAATAGAGGCGATGATGCGCCTAGATGGCTGAAAGCATGAAGCAAATGCAAGATGATGCTATCCGCCAGGCGGAATTTTCCAAACAACAGGCCATTGTCATGGCCCAACAGTCTGAGTTGATCGCCAGATTACAACAGCAGAACGCCGCATCTGCTTCGCACCAGGTCCCTCCACCAGGGGCTCCATTGCCCGAACAAACATCTACTGGGCAGAATCCTCCCCCAAATCCCCAGAATGCCCCACCAAATCTGCCGAATACCCAAGCTACCCTCCCAAATCCACAAAATGCTCTGCCCAACCCCCCAAACATTCAAGAGGACACGGGTCTTCCAACGGGGCTGGCTCCGCCCCCGCTTCTACCACAGCTATCCAAAAACATTACCCCTAACCACCCGGACTCTCCATTTGAGTTCGAGGTAGACCAGACAGCTCTGAAATTGAGCAAGTTGGAGAAGCTCTTTAAGAAGTCTCAAGGGGTGAAGGCCATCCCAGATATTGAAGACGGCTATACTGATGTGGCCGTGACTCTGCCGGACAGATTTAAAATGCCCCAGATCGATCGCTTTGATGGGTCTGAGGATCCTATGGTCCACCTCCGGCTATTCTCGGACATCTTAAGACCAATGGGCCTAACCCGACCGCAAAAGCTTTCTTTGTTCGGTCGAACCCTGTCGGGTGTGGCATCCACTTGGTACTCAAAACTCGATGATGATGTGAAAACAAACTGGGATGAGATGGCCGAGGCCTTCATCGCGCAATACTCATATAACACGCAGATCGAGATCACCACTCGGGATCTCAAGACAACCAGGCAGGAGCCTAAAGAATCTTTCTCTGACTTTGTGACCCGGTGGAGGGCGAAGGCATCGATGATGACCTTAAGGCCAACAGACAGAGACCAAATACGGATGATTGTGCGCAATCTCCAGCCGGCATTAATGAAGAAGATGATTGTAGTTCCCTTCCCAACTTTCGCAGATCTGCATGATATGGGGATGCAAATAGAGGATGCGTTGAAACAGGGTCTGTTTGACCATGATCGGGATCAACCCCGGAGAACATTTAACCGGAATACCAATGCAGGCCCGAGTGGCTCCTCCAATACAAGAACTTCAGAGGTCGGAATGGTCACCACCAATCCCCCTCCCCAACCAAGGTCCGCAGCGGCCACACCTTTTTCTGATGCATCTGGGAGCAGTAATCAAGCCCCAAGATACCAACCCAGGGGTCAACGAACCTTCTCCCCACTCTATATGTCTTTGTCTAAAGTCCTCGGGGTTCTAGTCAGAAAGGGGCACCTGAAACCCTTGGAACCGAGGCCTCTACCGAATCCACTCCCCCCTTCCCATAACCCAGCCAAATATTGCCAATACCACCAGCAGCATGGTCATGACACCGACCAATGTTACAGGCTGCGTCATGAGATTCAAGACCTCATTGACAAGAACATCATTCTACCTCCTCAAGGACCCAACGTCACAAACAACCCACTCCCCAAACACAACCAAGATCCACCAAAAAGAGTCAACCTTATCCACACTGGGGGCGTATCTTACGATCCCAGTATCTACATAACTCCCTCCCACCTACCCAAGCCAGAGGTGGTCCTTCCCGACAGCACTGACTTGTGCGTGTTGGACACCTCCCCAGCCCAACCTGAGCCAAAGGTGGTGACCACCGAAGATGGAACGGGGCAGGCTTCTGAGGAGAGCAAAACAGTTGAATCTGGGATGGAGCTATCTGAGAATTTAGCTGGCAGAGCTTATGATCCGAGTGGATATATCTTGTCAATGAGCCAGTCTAAGCTGAGTATGGGGTCGCCGGAAGAGGCTGAGTTGTGTATGATCCGGGGGGACAAGCTTGAATCAGCGGGGGATGATTTGACTGCGGTGGAAGAGGACTTCGCCAACCTTCAATTCTACGAGCAGGAATCAGGGGATGCATCGATTAACTGGTTCGAAGATGAGGAGTCAGCAGAAGTCGTCGGGTGGTTGGATGATCAGCCTGACATTGTACCATTTGTGGCCGGAAGGGCCGAGGATCAGATTACATTGCCGGAGAGCGCCGGTACGAAGAATTTCGCTCAGGAACGAAACATTTTGAGAACCGCACAGTTGTTACTGGAGGAACAAGAAAAGAGATGGGACTCTGAGAGAGCCCGAAAAGAAAAGAACCATGAGGGAGTTGAGAGTGCTGCGGGCACGAAGACTGAACATGCTGTGAGCATGAGGAAGGGAATTACTGAGAGCACAAACAAGCCAGAACCAGACAGATGCCTGCTAGACGCTAATGGAATGTGGTGGGAAGATGACGACTTGTATCTTGCCCACACAGACGAAGACTGGGCAGGTGGCCAACCGGACAGTACCTGGTACCTCGAGGAGGTAGACCATATGACTAGAAGTGGGCGGTATTTCAAGCCCCCACACCTTGATCAACCCGAGGCATCAGGGAAAGATAAGGAGGCAGAGAAACAGAAAGAGAAGCAAGTGGAAGAAGAGGCTGTACTGAAGCAGCTAAAGAAAATACAAGCAGACATCTCCATTTGGGGACTGCTTATGGCTTCGAGGGTGCACCGACAGGCTGTCTTATCTGCCATGGACAGAGCTAAACTTTCCATCGAAACTACGCCGGAACAACTAGTTGGTTTGGTCTTCCCGGGAGGAGGTTCCCCGGCATTGACCTTTACGGACAAAGAATTGCCGCCTGAGGGCGTGGATCATAACAGACCTCTCTACATCTCTGTAGAATGCAGGGACAAATGGATTCCGGTGGTGCTTGTTGACACCGGGTCCGCTATCAATGTTTGTCCGGCCAGAACGGCCTATGCAATTGGGTTAAAGCCTGCGGACTTCACACCGACTACTCAAGTAATCAGAGCGTATGATAATACAAGCAGGGATGTCCTGGGGACAGTAAAAATCCAAACCAAGATTGGGCCTGGGCAACACGAAGTAGATTTTCATGTCCTGGAGGTCCCTGCATCTTTTAACATGCTTCTGGGGTGACCCTGGTTGCATCAGGTGAAGGCCGTCTCATCTACTCTACATCAAATGGTGAAATACCCCTTTGGAAAGGGAGTAGCCATTGTTTTTGGGAACTCATCAATCCATCCCCCTCCGGAGGTGTCTACGCCAGTCCTGGAGATTGAACACAGCATGGAGGATATGTTTATATCGGGATTTACTTTGGCTGAGGCCCGGGTGGTGCAAAGCATAATGGCTGTGAATGAGGGTTTGTATGTCAGCGCTCAAGCCGTCTACCTCATGAACAAGCTACAGCATATCCCTGGGATGGGATTGGGAAGAAGCGGCCGGAAAGGCGTTGCTGCGTTGGCCGAAGTGCCACATAATCCACATACCTTTGGATTGGGTTATCTGCCCACCAAAGAAGACTGGGCAAGAAAAGGAAAGGAAATGGCCGGCAGGGCCAGAGCGAAGCAGGCTGGGAAGCCTTTTGATCTAATGCATAGGCCCATCTGGGGTACCCTGAACGGACGCTTCGTCCGGGAGGGGGAAGATTTTCCGTTTTGCGGCTTCCCAGAACCATGGTTGAACGCGGAGGGGAAGCGCGTACCAGGTTTCGAAATCTTCTTCGACCTGCAACTGTTCGGGGATGACGTTGCCGCGAAGCAGACAGACCCAATAACTGAGATTGAGCAGAATACAGCAGAGGATCCTGAGGGCACTGAATTGGAAATGGGGGTAGCACTGGCATGTCTCCTCTCTGATCCTCCGATCGACCAGGATTGCTTGGGGAATAACGTCGCGGTTTCCATGATTGGAGATGAAACGGCTGCGGGCCAACCAGCAGCTATCTTGGACGCATCGATCGCACCCTCGCTCACTTGGCAGTACGAGGAGGGATTCTTATCCAGTAGTTCCGGGTCAGGTAGTGAGCCGGAGTCTGATTCCGCCGAGTCTTCTGAGTCGGAATCAGATTCCAGCTCGACTGAGTCTGAGTCTGGTACTCCTGGGGGTGTCAACCCGGATGCCACAGTCTTGTCCAGGTCGTCTTTTTCCTTTTCTTTTGAGTCTGTTGTAACCGATGAATTGGATGATCTGGATGTAACTTAATGAGAATGAGGTGAATGTGGTTTCCGAGTACTTTTCTGTGCCCCTAATTTATTGCATTAATTCAGACTTTCAAAATTTTGATCAAAACGACGAGGACGAAGTGCCTCCGGTTTTACAACGTCTAATTGAGCAAGAGCAGGAGAGATTTGTTAAGCCATTAACGGATGAAATCATTTCTGTGAATATTGGTACTGAGGAGGACCCGCGGCTGGTCCAGATCGGGTCCACGTTGTCTTCGGAGGAACGCGAGCGCTTAGTCGCTTTATTAAAAGATTTCAAAGATGTTTTCGCGTGGTCCTACGAAGACATGCCTGGAATCGATCCTGAGATTGTACAGCATCGGATCCCCCTTGACCCTGAGGCCCGACCTATCAAGCAGAAGCTCAGAAGGATCCGCCCGGATTGGGCTCTCAAGATCAAAGAAGAGGTCACCAAGCAAATTGACGCAGGCTTCCTGCTAGTATCAGAATATCCCACTTGGTTGGCCAACATAGTGCCGGTGCCGAAGAAAGATGGCAAGATCCGGGTGTGCGTAGACTTCAGGGATTTAAACAGAGCCAGTCCGAAGGACGACTTTCCCTTGCCACACATTGATGAGCTAGTGGACTTTACAGCAGGGCATGCACTGCTCTCGTTCATGGATGGCTTCTCGGGCTACTAACCAGATTGTGATGGCACCAGAGGACAGAGAAAAGACTGCATTCACCACCCCGTGGGGAACATACTGCTATCGGGTCATGCCGTTTGGGTTGAAGAACTGCTGGGGCTACTTATCAACGGGCCGCGACCACAATATTACACGATATGATCCACAAAGAGGTTGAGGTGTACGTGGACGACATGATTGTCAAGTCCAAAGAAAGAGAGGGCCACTACACCGCCTTGCGCAAGTTTTTCCAAAGGATCAGGGAATTCAGGTTGCGGCTAAACCCTCAGAAATGTACGTTTGGTGTTACAGCGGGAAAAATGCTGGGATTTCTGATTACACAAAGGGGCATCGAGGTCGACCCTTCCAAAATCAAGGCCATCTTAGAAATGCCACCACCAAAGACTGAAAAAGAGGTGCGAGGCTTTCTGGGTAAAGTGCAATTCATAAGACGGTTTATTTCAAAACTAACCTTGACTTGTGAACCACTTTTTGGTCTTCTGAAGAAAGGAAAGAAGTTCCAATGGGACGGCCGATGCCAAGCTGCATTTGAACAGATTAAAGAATATCTACAGAACCCACCCGTTTTATCACCACCAGAATCAGGGAAACCGTTGATTTTGTACCTGTCAGTGACTGAGACCACGATAGGCTGCATGCTTGCGCAAGAATCAGAAGATACGGTGGAGAAAGCCATCTATTATTTGAGCAAGAAAATGCTAGAGTATGAAACCCGGTATACGCCGCTGGAAAAGGCTTGCTTAGCTCTGGTATGGGCTACCAGGAAGTTGCGGCACTACTTGTTAGCTCACTCTGTAATGTTGGTTTCACGACTTGATCCCATCAAATATCTTTTTGAGAAACCAGCGCTTACGGGTAGGCTAGCTCGTTGGTTGCTGTTGCTCTCCGAATTTGATCTTACATATGTGACGCGCAAGTCAGTAAAGGGCAGAGCAGTAGCAGAGTTCCTTGCCGACCATCCGGTTGAGGGGGATGAAGCAGTTGAGTACCTATTCCCAGATGAAGCAATTCTGCATATCGACGAGGAAAGTTGGATAATGTACTTTGACGGAGCGTCAAATCAACATGGGTATGGGATAGGAGTGTTGCTGATAGCACCCGACAATTCCCGTATCCCTCTAGCCTTCAAACTCCGTTTCAAAGTCTCAAATAACGAAGCAGAATACGAAGCGTGCATTGCTGGTATGGAAGCAGCCCTGGAATTAGGGGCAAGACGGCTGGACGTCATCGGAGATTCGAATCTTGTTGTGTCTCAAGCTAAAGGAGACTGGAAAGTAAAAGAAGAAAATATGATGATGTATCACCAAACCTTGGATTTGCTGATTCCTCGGTTTGAAAAGTTAAGTTTTACTCATCTACTAAGAGAGAACAACAAGTTCGTAGACGCTTTAGCAACTCTATCATCCATGATAGACATCCCACGTGGAGTCCGAATGCGTCCAGTCATTATCGACCAGAAATTCGCACCTGCCTATGAGTCGATTGCAGCCATAGATGAAGTTCAGGACGAACACCCCTGGTATTACGACATCTGGAACTTTTTGGAAACAGAAACATACCCGCCAGGGGTAAATGCCAAAGACAAGAGGGCAATCAGAAGAATGTCAGTCCAGTTCATCATCTGCGGGGGTAAACTGTATAGAAGAGGTCATCTGGGAATGCATAAACTGTGTGTTGATGCTGAAGAGTCCAAACGTCTGATGGAAGCCATCCACGGGGGTGAATGTGGTGCACATATGAATGGGGTGATGTTGGCGCGGAAGGTCCTTAGGCAAGGTTATTACTGGTCCACCATGGAGGAGGATTGTATCGGTTTCGTCAGGCGATGCCACAAATGTCAGATTCATGCAAATCGCATGAACATCCCGCCGTCGAAGCTGTACAACATGACTTCGCCGTGGCCTTTTTCAGTCTGGGGAATTGATGTGATCGGAGCCGTCACGCCGAAAGGGTCGAATGGGCATGAGTTCATCCTCGTAGCGATAGATTATTTCACGAAGTGGGTTGAGGCCCAATCCTACGCAGTGTTGAAAGCTTCACACGTTGCAAAATTCATCAGAAACAACATTATCTGTCGCTACGGAGTCCCAAATGAAATAGTTTCAGACAATGGTTCCCACTTCAAGAAGGAGGTGATTGACTTGTTGGAGAAATACAACGTGGCTTTTCATAAGTCGTCTACTTACCGGCCGCAAACCAACAGAGCAGTTGAGGCCGCCAACAAGAACATCAAGCGCATACTACAGAAGATGGTGGAAACCTATCGGGACTGGCCGGATAAGCTGCCATTTGCTCTGTGGGGCTACAGGACTTCAATCAGGACTTCTACTGGGGCGACTCCGTATTCATTAGTCTACGGGATGGAGGCCGTTCTACCTATCGAGATTGAGGTTCCGTCATTGAGAGTATTGGCCGAATGCCAGATAGCCGAAGCAGATTGGCAGCAGAATAGATTTGAAGAACTCATGCTCTTTGATGAAAGAAGATTGAAAGCACTGTACCACGTTCAGGGTTATCAACGCAGAATCGCCCGGGCTTTTAACAAGAAGGTTAAGTCCAGGAATTTAAAAGAAGGAGATTTAGTACTCAAGGACAACCGAGCTCCTATCCACGACCCAAGGGGCAAGTTCAGACCCAATTGGACTGGTCCTTACATCATCAAGTCAATCTGGTCAGGTGGAGCTGTGGTTCTGATGGATCTAGATGGCTTGGAGTTTTCCCAACCGATCAATATGGACAAGTTGAAGAAATATTATCCCTGAGAGGCTCGCTAGGCCGAAAACCCGGAAGGGCGACCTAGGCAAAACTCAGAGCATAGAAAATTTGAAAATTATAAAAACTGAGCTCGCAAGGTTGAAAACCCGCAAAGGGCGGCCTTGGCAAAAGTTAGAGCGCAAAAGGAGAGCAAAAACACTCGAGCGAACCTGAGCCTGAACTACGTAAGACTTGATTCCCATCTTTGGGATACGTAGGCAGCTTCATCTTGAAGTTCAGTCATAATCTTTTCCCCGATCAACTTTGTCCATTTTTGACCATCTCAGTCATCTTTATTCATCAGCATCTATTGTGATCTCCGGTACAGTGCTATGCAAACTAGGGGCAACTTTCCGTTGCAATGGAGTGTTCCGATGTCATCCAGACTAGGGGCAACTTTCCGTTGCTATTGAATGGCTGAGGCCCTTTTTCAGACTAGGGGCAACTTTCCAGTTGCTAGGATTCAGGGTTGTGTATCTCAGTGACAGATTTCAGGCGTGTCCAGTTCTGATCCATATCGAAAATAGTTTTGAAAAGTTTTCATAAAAGTTGACTTTGTTCAAATTAATCTTTTCACAACTAAGACCATTTTTGGACCAAAAGCGGAGGATTTTCAGTACCACAACCTTCAATTTCATTAATTTCAAAACAGAGTTCTTTTGCTCTTGCATACAATTGAAGTTGTTTTTTGTTACACTCACGCTAGAAAACTTCGAAAGTACTAATAAAGCAATAAATCTGGGGCATAGTCTAGTCAGGTGTCCCTGCGCCCCCTCCCAGAGCTAGTCGAAGCTTCAGATGCCAACTTAGGCCCAGCTTGTATGACCGAACTAGCGCGGAGTACGGAATGGGAAATAAAATATACAGTGAGTCAAGCCGATCAGACGGATCCCGGTATCCTGGAACATGCTGTAGCTCATCGCTGAAAGAGTAAGCCAGGGACGGCGCCATGCAATGCGATCTGCTGACAAGTTGCGCATCCATTCGAGCCACCAGCTCTCATCGGGAGCATTAACTAGGCGTTGCCGAAAGAAGTAGCCGCGGGCCGAATAGGCAGGGCAAGAGTCCACAACTTGCAACTTCTCCGTCAACCATATCTGGAGGAGGGATGAAAAATGAGAGAATAAAGAATAGAGAGATGTGCGACGAGAGAAAAGTAAGATAAGGGTTTTGCGAGAAAAGTCGAGCCCGAGGGTCGAGTGATGTAAGCAAATACAAGTGAGCTAGGGTGGGAAACATTACCTATGGCAGTAGTGGACTCCCGGCAAATCTGGTTGTCTCCCGGCAGTAGAAGGCATCCAGGCCTATCAATTTTGGATATACTCCATTATCCAGATGGTCCATCCGAAGTACATCGTGTTATATTTTTGCTTATCGAGTTGTTGTTTTTGCTTATTGAGTTGTAAGTTTTGTCGAGCTGTCGCGTTTTGCGTTTTGAGTTGTTACTTTTTGATTACACAATTTTGTTAAGTCTTGTCTATTGAGTCGTTAACATTATTGTACTTTGTTTATCAAGTTGTAAACTCGCTAAGATTTTGTTTTATTTCTTAGTGAGTCGTTTTGTTTTACTTTGTTGCGTCGGTTCCCTACCTAACCCGGTAAATACATGAGGCGCGTTTCCATTCAATTCCATTTTGTGCAAAATAATGCGATGCGATGCTGAGAATTTCAAATACAACATCTTTTCAAAAGCTGTTTCATTTCATCATGTCTTACAACAATAAAGGTACAAGTTTTACAGAAAATAAAACTGCCTAACAAATGTGCAAAGTGCTACAAACTACTAGCTAAAAAGTAGAATAAAGCAGGAAATAACATCAGTGCCCTCGGGAGCGAGAAGGGGGAGGCCCCCTCATCCTTTTCTGCGGGATAATCTCTACATCATCATCACCATCTGGATCGGAGCTGTCATCCTCCGGATCCCCCTCAGGCTCGTCTCCGCTCTCGGAACCAAGACCAGGGCCTCCCTCTCCAGGAGATGCCTCTGACACATGATCTGCGATCTCCTCCTCGTCATCCTCGACGATGGGTGCCCTGCGTCTGCGAGACGACCCTTCTTCGCCAGCTCCTCGATGAGACCTGGATGGCCCAGCTCCTCCAGTCCCTGTACCTCGGGTAGGTCTAGCACCTCGACCTCTCTGAGAGGACCCCGGTGGCCTGGCCCGTGATGAAGCATATATGGGAGGCATCTGAAGATGCAAAGTGCAATACATCAGTTCAAGCATAAAAAGCAGGTGTGAATGCAGAATGTGAAAAGGGTGTGTGTCAGATGTGCTCTACACAGTCTATCAATACAGCAGAAGGTCTAAAGCTAAAGTAGCATCGGAAACATGCTAGTACAGGGAAAATGAAGAGTACCTCTACACCCACGATGCTCATCTGCGTCTCCCTCCGAAGGATCATGCCCTCGAATGTGGCTAGCATCCCGAGCAGCTCGTCTGTATACTCAACAGGAGGCTGCGAATACAAGTGCAAAACTATCAGTAACGGAATCAATGTTCAAATATCTGACTGATAAATCAAAACTGAAAAACATACCGGGGGCGAATCAGGGTCTCTAACATATCTGTGATCGGGCAGAGGAGGCTCTAGCGGAATCTGGTAAGGCGTCCCAAATCGCCAGTTCGTCAACTCGGTCGGCATGTCTGGCCACCCTGGATGATCAAGAGTCGGAGGGATCGGAGGGATCGAACTGCCCCCACCTCTGGATGTGCCAGCCCTGCTAGAAGAAGGGATATCTGTAGTATGGGCGCGACCCGAAGATGGTGCGCCAGTAGACCTCCGTGCCGGAGCCCGCACTCCAGTCAAGGGGGGCATCAAATATATGCGGCGGTAGGTGGCGTAGTTCCCATCGAGATGATGCAACAAAGCATCACTGCCCTGCATGTACTGTTCGACCTCCTCAGGGGATAATCTATCAGCAGTCCGCATGGTGTCTGGAGGCACAGCAGGAGTGTCCTGAGAATCGCCCCCCCATATCTGACGCTGAAAACGTTCCCCCAGGAACCAAACCCTGCCGACTGGTCCCTCGAGCAGGAATCTGTACTGACAACAACTCGACGCTCCAGGGTACAGAGTCTCGAGCTCGTCGCCGAAGACTGTGCAAAGCTGCCAGGTGATCTGTGGATAACCAATGTACAAATCAGTCAGAAATCAGATATACAGAGCAGATCAAAGATAAAAATAAAAGGAACTGAGAGTTCAAGTAATACCTCTGTCGCTCGAACAGTATCAAAGTATCGTCGCAGAGAGGAGAGAGTCTCTCGAGGCCTCGCCAGATGCTCGCCCTCAAACATCAATGAAAATGGAGTCATAGGAGGTCCCACCACCTCCATCTCCGGAGCCAATGTGGGGAAGTACACATACACCCACAGCTGAGAAAAGCAATGCAGCATATGAGTACAAAGTGCTAAAGGCAGAATACAGAATGCAAAGTGTGCCGTGTGTGTGCAGGGAACAAGTAATGAGGAGCAAAATGTAAATCAAGAGGACGGAATGTACCTCCCAGGCTCTCCAGTAGCCGCCGAGTAAGTCCCCTCGTGTGCGAGAGACTGCGCTCATGTAGCAGTAAAGGGTAGCCAGGCCAGCGCCGCCCCAGTCATACTGACTGACCTGTGATAGGTCTACCAGAGCGCTCAGTAGATATAATCCTACCATGTTCCCTCTATCAGCGAACAAAGTGGTGCCGAGGAGGTACATGAGGAAACCACGGGCATACTGCTCCGCCTCCTCAGGAGTCTCAGGCTCCATCTGTGGCCGCCGGAAATGGGAAGCAAACCAAGAGTATCGGACTCTCCCCGAACCTCTGTCTACAGGCGGGTGTGTCCCCAATAAGTGCGTCCAGGCAGCCTCCCACTGGCCCATATCCTCGTCATAAGGAATGGATGCACCGCCTATGTCTAGGCCGGTGATCATAGCAAAGTCCAGCGGGGTCATGGTCATATCCCCAGTCGCAGAGAAATGGAAAGAATTGGTGGTATCCCACCATCTCTCTGCTAAGGCAGCAAGTAAAGTCCTACTGATCTGGCAATGAGATAACCCTCTGCAGAATGGCCCAAATCCCGCAAGGTCAATCAATCCCCGGACAACTTCCGGAAGCTCGAAGTACCACTCCCTCGCGGCGGTGGAGCCATATCCTCGCACTGTGCGAGAATGAACCTGCATTTAGAATGAATGCGTAGATCAGCAAATGAAGTGAAAATGAGCTGTGTGCAAATGAAGTGAAAATGAGCTGTGTGCAAATAAAGTGTTTTGGGACTGTGTGTTCTATTCAACATCAGTGGGTTGTGTGTTCGCTTCAAATTGGGACTGTGTGTTCTACTCAACATCAGTGGGCTGTGTGTTCGCTTCAAATTGGGACTGTGTGTTCTACTCAACATCAGTGGGCGGTGTGTTCGCTTCAAATTGGGACTGTGTGTTCTACTCAACATCAGTGGGCTGTGTGTTCGCTTCAAATTGGGACTGTGTGTTCTACTCAACATCAGTGGGCTGTGTGTTCGCTTCAAATTGGGACTGTGTGTTCTACTCAACATCAGTGGGCTGTGTGTTCGCTTCAAATTGGGACTGTGTGTTCTACTCAACATCAGTGGGCTGTGTGTTCGCTTCAAATTGGGACTGTGTGTTCTACTCAACATCAGTGGGCTGTGCGTTCGCTTCAAGTTTGGGACTGTGTGTTCTACTCAACATCAGTGGACTGTGTGTTCGCTTCAAATTGGGACTGCGTGTTCTACTCAACGTCAGTGGGCTGTGTGTTCACTTCAAATCTGGGCTGTGTGTTCGGTGCTTCAAGTTTAGGGCTGTGTGTTCTACTTTTAATCAGTGGGCTGTGTGCTCGCTTCCAAGCTGGGCTGTGTGTTCAGAAAATCTGAGTTTTGGAGACTGCGTGTTCTATTCTCGGTCAGTATGTGCTGTGTGCTCATTTTCAACTTCGGGCTGTGTCTTCAGTGAATCAATGTTGGAGCTGTGTGTTCAATTTCTAACTAATGTGCACTGTGCGTTCACAATTATTCAATGTGCCAAGTGTTCATGAAATTCAAGTGGCTAAGTCACATGCTCGAAATACAAGTACTGTGTCGTAAGCTAAACTGTGTGTCTAAGCATGGCAAAAGTACAGAATGCACGAAAGATGCGGATAATAAAATACCTCTGCATCATAGGAGAGGTGCTGCTCCGGCTCTCGTAAGAGAAGATCCCCGGGTGCTCGATCGTTAAAATCGGTGAAGTGACGGAAAGTGGCTCGCGGAAGCCTGTGAATCGTCGGAGCATATCGATCGGGAAAGAAAGGGCGAACCCCCGGGGGGAATACCATAAAGTCAAAATCATCTCCGGCACCGGGAAAACCTCCGTCGTGAGGGAAATGACCTGCCATTGCGAGAAATCTGCAAAGAGGAGCAAAAATGAGCAAAATGGGCCAAAATTGGAAAAAGTCAACAAAAGTCAACTCTCGGGAAATGAAAAGTCAACAAAAGTCAACCCCCGGGAAAATTTTCCAAATATTGAAACAAAATTACCTCAAGTGGTGAAAATAAGAAGAGAAACCCCAAAGTCGAAATTTAGTCGCTTCAAAGTGCTTAAATCTGAAAGATTTCGCAAAAACAACTTGCGTGGGAGGCCGAGGGGCGCGTATAAAATGCAGATCTGAGAGAGAAAGTGGCTTAGAAAGCAAGAGGAAGAAGTTTTGCAACTTTGGGTGTGATTTCGGAGGCAATGGAGGTGTGTATATATAGATATCTCAAAAATGACCATTTTGCCCCTGCTTTTGGGCAGTGGCCGGCCGGCCACCTAACCTGGCTGGCCGGCCATCTCCTTTTTCCCCCCTGGCCGATGGCCTCTCCTAGGGCAATGGGCTGGCCGACCATCTTCCCCCCTCCCTCCCCTACCTCTTTGCAAATTTTGAGGAAAATTGGAGCTCCCGGGACCCGAAAAAGTTGAAGAAAAGTACACTTTCTGGCGCGAATTGCTCCGCTGAAACTTTAACTGCAATTATTGACATATGTCTCGTCCTTATTCATCAAAATCAGAGTGTATCCTTTTCAAACATGTTGTGACCTCTCCGGGAGGTGAATCAGAGGCCGCGATCGAGTTGCCGTCGCCGAAATGCGCGTTTCCGGCTCGTCATTTCATGTCAAATGGGCATCCTGATTTGTGCTCGTTTTACGTTATTTGGCTCATAACTTGCATTCTCACGAATGATTTGCATTGTCATGCATGATTTCTCAGTGTGCCATACTTCTATGCTTAAACATGCGTCGTCGCGCATTACCTTTTCTCGCGTTATGTTGCATTCATTCATCGACACCGTGTGTGTCGAACTCTTCGAGTCATAGGAATCACATTGAATATATGTTGTTGGCATATTGTTCTTGTTGCATTTCTCTATTTTGCAGGCACGATATTGTATGTACGGTTCATTTGAGGCTGGTGCGACCAGACGAATCGCGCAGGTATCATATCTTCTCCGTGTGAGACGCGACGAGAATTGAATGATTCTCCGCATTCCTAACTGCATGAAATGTAGTTGTTTGCTTTGCATTCTTGCTTATAACTGTTGCACCTATTTGTCAATACTTGCTTCATTACAGCTTGCTGCATTTGCATGATCACCTGGCTCCGTGCCTATCATTCGCGTTGTGCCCCATTTTGCCTGTGGGCACATACTTCTGTTTATCTCGTATGTTTGTCTAAGTCTTCGGCCTTGTCAAAAATGGGTCGTCTCTGGGCTTTGACATTCACTCCCGTCACTTCTTGACTTTCGAGTTCTGTCAAAGAGGGGCAACTATAGACACCCCATTTTTGACCGACCTTGAGGCTCAGACGTCACCGGTTGAGCACTCGGTGATGTTGCATACTGTGCTTGTTCAGAAGTCCCAGAGTCACGGCCGCGTGCCCTGCCTCCGGACTTCCGAACCATCTTCTCTACCTTGTCTCGGTTTGCGAACCAGGTTCGGTTTTCTCTGTTTTCTTTCCTGAGGGAAGGGAGTGATCCCGTAGATTATCTCCCGGTGGCCGTGAGCTACTTTTCGTGGCCGTAGGCCATTTTGCCCATTTCGGAGCCCGGTTCCCGGTTTTCGGAGCCGTTAGGCTGTGTGCCTCGGCTCGGGACCGCCCAACCATCTCCGACTTCTCCGGTTTTTGGCGGAGACCTCTGTTTTAATGTTCCGAGGAACACTGGGGCCCCTGATGCCCACTTCGCAGCCGAACGCCACTTCCGGTGCCCGGCGACCCATTTTCGGGACCCCGAACTGCGTGATTTGGGCCCCGAGCTTTCATTTCGCATCCGCTTTCTCCGGTTTCTGGCAGGAACCTCTGTTTTATCATTTCGAGAAACCCTGGGGCCCCCGATGCCCACTTCGTGGCCGTATGCCACTTTCGGTGCTCATAACCGGTTTTCGGGACCCCAAATTGAGCGGTTTTGGTCCCGAGCATTCATTTTGCATCGGTTTTCTCTGATTTTTGGCAGGGACCTCTGTTTTGTCATTCCGAGGGACACTGGGGTCGCAGATACCCACTTCGATGCTGAACACCACTTCCGGCACCTGCGGCCCATTTTCGGGATCCCGATTTGCTCGGTTTTGGCCCCGAACGTTCATTTCTCATTAGTTTTTGTTCAAACTTGGCAAGTACCTCTGTTTCAACATCAGGAAGATCACTGGGGGGGGAGAAGCCAGCAATTATCCCAGATAAGCAGTTTCGCTCCTCCGGAGCCCGTTTTTCTCACTTCCGGGCCAATGTTGAACACCTTGGGGATATTTTCTTCCAACCAAAGTTACATATTTGTGATGAGGGAACATGGGAGGACCCTAAAAGCTACTGGTCGGCCAGCAATTGTGGGTTTCATTTTTGGGCCTCTCATTCAAGCTCTATGTTGTGGCTCCTGCTTCAGTGTTGCCAATTTCCGGCCTTGGAACCTTGTTGCACACATCTAGGAGGACACTTTGGTATGGTGGTCGGCCAGCAATTATTGGTTTCATTTTTGGGCCTCTCCTTCAAGCTCTATGTTGTGACTCATGGTTCAGTGTTGCCAAATTCCGACCCTGGGGCCTTATTCTACACACTTGGGAGGACACCTTGGCATGGTGGTCGGCCAGCAAATGTTGACTTCATTTTTTGGGGGTGGCCGGCCGGCCATGGTAGGTGGCTGGCCGACCAGGTGGGGTGGCCGGCCGGCCACCTCCCACAAATTTACCTGGCCGGCCAGCTTCCTGCTTTCCAGCCTGTCCCAGCTGTCCGGGTATTTTCCAACATATCCCGGGGCATCCGGGGGATATTTCGGGAGGGAAAGATTGGGTGCTTTCCCTCCCCTTTTACACCCCATTTCTTGCCTATTTGAAGGACCCTCCCTCTCCTTCTTCAAGGTTGGAAAATTGGTCTCAAGAACACTTCTCCAAATTCCTCCATTTTCATAGCTCAAAACCTCAAAAAGCTTCTAAGTCTCTAGGTCTTCTCTTCATCAACACCTAGCTTCACCATCCCTACTACCATTCCAGCAGCTAGGAAGTGAATTTCAGAGGTTGAGAAGCTACAAATCAGAGCCAAGAATCAAAGAAAGACAAGTCTTCAAGGGTAAGTCTTCAATACCAACTTTTAGGGCTTTTTCTTGATTCATTTCTATACTCTATTTGGCTGAGAATTGGGGCTCCGACCCCTACTACTTTTGTGCTTGTTTTGAGCCCCTCTACAACTTTGTAGAAGGGCTCAACTTCATTTGGGGCTCCTATGATATACTTGTTTCAATAACTAGCTTTTATGCCATTATCTTGCATGCTAGTTTAGGCCTATTTCCTTTTGTTTTCAGGGGTCCGACCCATACTGGTTTTGTGCTCATTTTGAGCCCCTCTACAACATTGTAGAAGGGCTCAACTTCATTTGGCCATTGTATATACCACCTCCTTCAAATTTCATCAAGTGTGCCATTTTTGCATGCAATTTTTGACCTATTTGTGTTTGTTTTTGGGACTTCGACCCCTACTGGTTTTGGTCTTATTTTGACCCCCTTTACATACTTCATGAAGAAAGCTTTGTCATTTGGTGTGTGCATTGCATGCCTCATGATATAGCCTATTTGGAAGCCTACTTTGCATGGTTTTTTTTAGCATGTTTGTATTCTGATTTTGAGGATGTCATCTTCTGCAATTGTGCTTATTTTTATCTCATCTTCAATGTTGTAGAAGAAAGTTTGTCCATTTGGGGTTTGCATATATCACTTGTCTCAATACCCCTCTTTTGGCCACTAATTTTGCATGCTATTGTTGATCCATCCCTACTTGCATTTTGGCCAAGTTTGTTACTGAAAAAATGCCATATTTGGGACTGCCTTGCTACTGTTTTTGCTGCCATGATCATATTTTGCATGTATAGCATGGCTATAGGCCATTTCGGGGCTTAATTTCACATTTTCGGGATGAATGCATGCTTCGAGTGTTATTTCGAATTGTTTCGGGGCTGTTTTCCCCTTTATTTAGGTGCTGAAATTCCATTGCCATGCTTGCATATCATTTCCCATGCCATTTGCATCATTCTTGCATTGCCTCGGTTTGCGTGCCAATGGGCACGCACTTCGAGGCACCTCATTCTTATCATTCCGGCAGCCTATGTGAGTGTGGTTGAGGCCCTCTCATGTCGGCGTAAGCCCAATGTGCATTTTCATGCTTCTACATCATTGCCTCGATTTGCGTGTCCGCAGGCACGCGTTTCGAGGCAGCTTTGTTTTTACCCGACGGCCTCCTATGTGAGTGAGCTGAGGCTCTCCCATGTCGGTGTAAGCCCATCGTTGCATTCCGTATGCCATTTCATCCCATTTCATCATCGCCTCGGTTTGCGCGCCTGTGGGCACGCGTTTCGAGGCACTTCGGTTTTATCCGATTTTCATCTTTCATCATCGCCTCGGTTTGCGCGCCTGTGGGCACGCGTTTCGAGGCACTTCGGTTTTATCCGATTTTCATCTTTCATCATCGCCTCGGTTTGCGCACCTGTGGGCACGCGTTTCGAGGCACTTCGGTTTTATCCGATTTTCATCTTTCATCATCGCCTCGGTTTGCGCGTCTGTGGGCACGCGTTTCGAGGCACTTCGGTTTTATCTGATTTTCATCTGTCATCATCGCCTCGGTTTGCGCGCCTGTGGGCACGCATTTCGAGGCACTTCGGTTTTTATCCGATTCTCATCTCATCATCGCCTCGGTTTGCGTGCCCGCGGGCACGCACTTCGAGGCACCTTCCATTTCTTCCGTTTTGCATTTTACATCATTGCCTCGGTTTGCGTGTCAAGTGGACACGCTTTTCGAGGCACCTCCTTTCATCATTTTGGCTTCTTATGTAAGTGGGCTGAGGCTCTCTCATGTTGGTATAAGCCCATCATTGCATTTCGCATGTCATTCCGCTTTTCTCGGTTTGCGTGTCTATGGATACGCATTTCGAGACATCTCATTGTCATAGCATTGAGCATGCTAGATTGTATAGCAGTTGCATTTCATGCATATCATGCATATTACATGGGAAACGAGGCACGTTTCGTACTCCGAGTAACGGAACGGGTCTCAATTCCCGAGTCGCCGACACTCCGGATCATCCATGATGGAGTTGGGTTTTCATTGTAGCATTCATATGTATTCATCCCCATATTGAGTTGTGCAATCCGGTTCCTCTGCCATCATGCATCGGTATGCGTGATTGGTGGTACGAGGGTCGAGGCATGCATATATTTGTGAAAATACATTGCTATGCCCTTTTCCTGCTCTCTGTTACAGCAAAATCGAGGATCATCAACCTTTTCGGAGTCCGGCGCGCGTTTCGAGAAATACTACAAACAGAGGCTAATTAGGGCATTCCAGTGGATTTCCGCGCCAAGCAGCCTAACATACAACATTTATCAGAAGCGAGGCAGTCCCTGGCTTGCACGCCAGTTTTAATTCTTTTGTAATTAATTCGTTAATTAATTAGAATTTGTATTATTTCGGACTGTATATTCTTTTATTCGGGTCTGTATTATTATTTATTCGGACCCTCTGCGCGAGGGCATAAATGTAATAAGGGTGTGTGAGTGTGATGTATGTCTTCCAACCCCCATTTCTTTCTCCCTTTTATTTACCCGCTTTGAATGGTTAGATATAGGGCATATTTCCATTAGCATACAGCATGACAGCATGTTTGCATCATTCATCTGTATTGCATGCATCGGGCTCGGTACATCATACAAACTGCATCTGTATTTCAATTCCAAGTTGAATATATGATAGCTGTTGCATCTCACATGCCATCTTTAGAATAGCCGAGCCTACTATAGTTGCATTTTGCATGTGTTGCATTAGGCATTTCAGTACATTTAGGATCATGCATGATTTCTAATCAGTTTCTGTTTTGGCTTGGAGTACTCGGTGAGTTTTATGCTTTAGCATCCTTGCATGTGTGTGAGTGACTGCCATGAAAGCATGCTTACCATGAGGCTAAATGCTTATGTGATATAACTGCCTTGAATGCCTGTGGGTGGAGGTTGAGTTATCTGAATTGGAGCAATTCATCAATTGTTTGTTAAGCCCACTAGATTGTGGCAAAATCTACATTTTAAGCCTACCTGCGGGTAGCAAACCATTTTCAAACAAACAAACATGAAATGTTTTGTTCCAATTCAGACGGCCCAGTCTATACTTGTTTGCTGCGAGCATCACATAGTAACCTAGGCTAATAACCGGAATAAGAGCATACAAAGTTTTCAAAAACAGATATCATGGTTAGTAGAGGCCGGTCTTTGACCGGGCGAGAGGGAGTGCTCACGATGTGACCTTCCCTAATCGTACCCAAGTTCCCGAGCCAACTTTGGTGATGACGGACACGTGGCCTTTTGGCACCGAGTCAGGGTTTCCTAAATTTCCCATTTTAAAATATTTAGGTGGCGACTCTGTTATCTGGCAAAGCAGTCCATGTTTGGCACTTCTTTTCAAAAAATCTGTTTTCCTTCCAAACGATTTGCCGGATTTGGACTCTTTGGTTCGAGATTGAGAACCGCAACAAAATCGAGTCCGAGCTGTAGCGAGGCCCCCCGCGGGCGTTGTTACACCAACCCTTAATCAAACTTGACCATCTTTGTGCTGAGGTTCCTTGGAGTCTTGTTTGAGGTTTAGAAGGAGGTTTGAGCTTGAATTTATGCCTAATTTGTGCTTTGCTTCAAAGGTATAGCACTTACCTTATTTAAGCTTATTCTGTATCTTTGTTTTGCCATCTATTTCAACTGTTTTTGGACTGATTTTGAACCATCAAAAACTTTGTTTTTATGGTTTAAAAGTGTTGGTTTGAGATCATTTTGAGTTAGGGGGTGGTCCACTCTTCTTGCTCCTTTGCTTGTTAAGCTTTTGTACCATTTTTCATCACTTTAAAGCCAACTTTTTTGGGCTTTTTAACCACTGAATTTTAGAGGTTTTTCAGTGGCAAAAACCTGATTTTGAAGTCCAAAATTGGAGGGGTTAGCCTCCCCTCCTTGTGCCTTGTTTGCATGCCTAGTTAGCCTCATATATTAGCTTATTGTTAGCTTTTTTTAGCTTAAGTCCAACATGTTTTTGCCGCTGAAATAACCTGTTTTGGCTCTGTTTTGGGCTGTTTAGTTCAATTGAGGCTTGTTTGGCATAGTTGTAGTGTAATTTCCTTCACTTGCTTGGTGTTTTAATGCTTTAATCATCATTGCTTTGAGTTAATAGCATGTTTTAGTGTTGTTTTGCACTTCATTTCAGCACTTTAATCTCTGCAATCTCCCTCCATTCTTCACTCTTTTATTTTCTTTGAAAGTGGTTTCAAACTACTTGTTTGCCTAAGTGTGAAATGGAGGTGTTACACCTAATGGTTTAATCCCTTAGAGGGTTCATTACCAACAGTGTAATGCCTCTTTCATGCCCAAAGTAACTTGTGGTTCGAGCCATCTTTCCATTAGAGGACACTCACTTTTGGATTTAATCGATTAAATAATGAATCAGTAATGTAAAATGAGTATACAAAATGGACAAGTAAACGAGGCAAGATAAACATCTTTCGTGTTGCATTGCATGTGTTTGAATCCGACGTTAATTTGAACATAAGGAAAATGGGACATTTCATACTCAAAAGTGATGAAATGTGCCACTTTCCTTGGTCACCATCACCCTTGATCATGCATGATAGGGTGGTGGTCTTTTTGAGTTTTATTTTGCACTCATTAAACTTGTACAAACTTGCTTCTTTGGCCATCATGCATGGAAATTGCTTGATTGATGGTTTGAGAGCCAAGAGTTACATTCCTTTGAGCTAGTCTGATGATAAGGAGTGCAAACAATACACACAAACCTATGAGAATACACTACTTTGCCTCTGTTTGCTCTTTGTTGCAGCAAGAGGAAGTTTAGGTCAGCAGTGGTCGACGGCCACTAGCAGTCACCGACCAACCACCAATGGTAGCCGACGGCTACCATTGGTGGTCGACCGGCCATCAATGAAATTTGCACAGTATGTTGGAAAAGTGGAGCAGAGGCTTTGGAAGTTAGCAGCACTGTTGGTGTTCAAATGTGCAAACAGAGGCTTATGGTAGCAAGGCGGTGGCTTTTCGGGTGGAGAAACCGAGCACTCATGCATCCCTCACTTCCCGAGGCCTTTTAGTTGCTTTGCTTAGTTAGTTAGTTGTAGCTAATTCTTGTAAGTGATGTAATTATTCAAGTAGATTAGCTAGTTAATTCATGTTGTAATTAATTAGACTAGTTGCTTTGTAATTAGTTAGTTAAGTGTTTAGCTAATTAATTTGATTTGTAATATTTAATTAGCTTAGAGTAGTTAGTTAAATATTGTGTTGTAATAATTAGCTTAATTAGCGTAGCTAGTTAGCTTATTCATTCGGACCCTCCTTCGTGAGGGTATAATGTTGTAACAAGTGTGCGTGCGTGTGTGTATGTTTTCCAACCCCACGTCTTTCTCCATTTTATTTAATTTTTTTTAATGGTTAGATTAGAGACATTTTCAATTAGCATACTTTATGCTCACATGTTTAAATCCATTTATTTGTCTTGCATGCACCGAGGGTTGGCGCATTATTGAAATTGCATTGTCATTTCAAATACTTATTTAAATATGTGTTTCAAAGTATGCTATCAAAGTGTTGCAAATACCATGATTAGGTAGCTGAGCCTATTTAGTTGCATTGTTGCATGTGTTGCATCAGATACTTAACATAGTTAGGAAATATGCATTATTTTCTAACTCATATTTTCCTAGCTCGGAGTGCTAGGTGAGTTTTACGCTTTACCATACTTGCATGAGTGTAAGTATTGCCATGATTAGCATGCTTGCCATGAGACTATGTGCTTAAATGCTAAACTGCATGAATGCCTGTGGATGAAGGCTTGTTGTTTGAATTGAAACAATTCAACGAATGTATGTTTTAAGCCCACTATGTTTGGTGGCAAATCCGCATCTTTAAGCCCACTTGCGGGTGGCAAATTCAAACCATTTTCGACAACAAACATGACTTGAAATGTTCCAATTCTTATGACATAGTCTATACTTGCTTGTGTGTGTCACATAGTAATGTTAGTCTAATAACCGGAACAAGAACACATAAAGTTTATAAAATATCATATCATGGTTAGTAGAGGCCGATCTTCGATCGGGCGAGCGGGGGTGCTCAATTCATGACCTTCCTCCCCTCGTACCCAAGTTCTCGAGCTGAGACAACTTTGGTGATGACAAACATGTGGCCTTTGTCATGAGTCAGGGTTTCCTAAATTTTCCCAAAATAAAAATATTTAGGTGGCGACTCTGTATCTGGAAAAGCAGTCCAATTTTGGTATTATTTGATTTAAAATCGATTTTTCAAAAAAGTTTGCCGGATTTAGACTCTTTGGTATTTATCAGTTTCACATTGCACTTGTGAGACTAGATTCAAAATCGCGGGAGTTGGAACTGTGAGGCCTTCTTTTCAAACCTTTTCGAAAGTGGAGTGAGGAAAAAGGTGAGTCCACACCGGGGCTAGGGAACATATCACCATCCCCAACCCAAAAATTGTCGAGAATTCATTTTCGAATACCATCCTCGGCCCATTGGGGGTATTTTTTGGGGAAAAACCATTCTAATTGGGGTCGGGGGGCGGGTCACCATCAGGTCAGGTTCAAATTGTCATCCTTAATCTTCTATCACATATTTTTTTAATCAATAATTTTAAGAATTTCATAATATGAGATAAGTATAGGACGAAAAGTGAGACAGATGATCCATACTCTAAGGAAAAGTATGGCTCACAAATATTATGTGAATGGACTTTTACAAGCTCGAGCGAGAGGCATTGATTTTATAAATTTTAAGATGGTTTCAACTCATTATAATTGGTATTTTGTTTTTTATAGTGAATCATTAGTTGGACTAGGTTATGTAATTTTTTTCATTGGATTTTTCACATTAAAAATCGAGTATTACCAGAATGACCATGCTTATTTGTTGCATTAAATTTACCATCTCATTTGTCATAATTATGTTAGTTGAATGGATTTCACCATTTATAATTATGTTAATAACACATTATTGACATATCACATAACAAACCAAATGTGATAAATAAAGATGATCATTCTTGCATTACTCGTAAAAATAGCATTTTTTTTTTTTTAATGTGTTTGATTTATTTTTATGATTGCGATTTAGATTGTGTGATTAAATGAATCAACCAAACAACAGTAAAGCAAATTCATATGTATTTAATATTTCAAAATATTCATCTAAAAGTTCATAGACATTCAAGCATTTACACCTTTTGGGCCAACTGAAGCCCATGCCATTTTGGGCCTCTTGGGTAAGCCTCATCAGAAACCTTAGAGCCCATGTCTGGGCCGGAACATACCTATTGGCTTTAGCTTCGATAGGCCTGAGTATGGGCCGGCTCGACAATCCTAAAATATATGATCTAGGCCAAGAATAAAGGATAGAACCCACATATTAGCCCATCGGGCCACCCAAACTCAGCCCATCACAAGTCCACATATAGCTCCTGTTGTTCCTATTTAAAAATTGGATAAATTACAAATATATTCTTTGAAATTTATTTAAAATATAAATTATCTCTGACAGTTTTAAAAATTATATCTCCTCCTTTCAAATTTCTAATCACATAACAAATAATTCATTTTATTAATAAATCATTTGAACCGAATACTCAAAAGAACCGACTTCTTTTTGAAAAATCACTTCAACCCATGAATGTTGTGGTTTAAATTTGAACTTGCAAATCATATAAGATGTTAAATGTATATCATTTATCATTTCTCTTACAAAATTAAAACTTATTACGTTGGTTTTCTTGTAAAAATAAAGTATAAAATTTTGAATCTTGAATTAATAACAAATTTATAATAAAAATATATATTTTTGTAATTTTAATTATTATATTTTATTTGTTAATATATTTATAATATAACGATTGAATTATTAACTCTTAATCTAATATTTTTGCCAATTCGCTCAACAGTTTGAATTCCAAGAACATTGCTCAAAGCCATTCTCAATCATGAAATGTGAATGACAGAAGAATCTAGTCATTAATTAGTGAAGTGTAAATGTAGAATCAAATCTAGTCATTAATTACTAAAGAGTAAATGTAGAACCAAATATAAAAGAATAAGTAAGGTTAGAAATCTCAAAAAATTTATTAAATGTCTTATATAGGTGTGAGACTTGCACTATGTAGGTTCTACACTAATGTGAGACATTTGACACAAAATTTGGTAAACTTTTGGGATCTCTAACATTTTTAAAAGAATAGAGTAATGCTAGAGATTCAAAAATTCTACCAAATGTCTCACATGGGTGTGGGAGGTCCCACACCCATGTGAGACATTTGCGGGTGTCCCAGACCTATGTGAGACATTTAGTAAAATTATTGGTAGAATTTTGGGGTCTCTAGCATTATTGTGGGTGTTCCACACCTATGTGAGACATTTGCAGGTGTCCCAGACCTATGTGAGACATTTAGTAGAATTTTTGGTAGAATTTTGGGGTCTCTAGCATTATTGTGGGTCCCATGTGGGTCCCACACTTATGTGAGACATTGGGAAAAAATTTTGATAAAACTTTTGGAATCTCTAGTATTTTTAAAAGAATAGAGTAATGCTAGAGATTCTAAAAATTCTCCTAAATGTCTTGCATGGGTGTGAGACCCGTACCATGTGGGTCCCACACTCATGTGAGACATTTGGGAGAAATTTTGATAAAACTTTTGGAATCTCTAGCATTTTATATGCATCAATTGATATATCAATTAGTGTACTAACAAATGATGTGTAATAATTTTAGAAATTTTGGATATTTGTAATTTGTATAATAGATGCAGTCAATAATAATATTATAATATATATTGGTACAGTAATTAATATATCAATTAGTGTATGTAGTGCAACCAAATACAAAAGGGTGGTGGTTTTTCTAATTGGAAAAATGAAGTCATTTTAGTGGTTTATAAATCTGATTCTACTTACCACACAATGGGGTACACTTATTATACTACAAGAAGAAAGTTTTAAAGATAAAAATTTAATAATGTAATTATTTTTTAATGACGAAATATTTTAGTAGTCAAAAGGTATCATTGTTGGATTTAAAATAGTTAAATTTGATATTTAGTGAAAATATTATTCTTTTGAGATCAAAATTTTGTTTAAAGAAACAAACCTTTTTGACATGAAATTATTTTGTCCATAAAATTATATTTATTAGTGATATTTTAAAAAAATTGTTGCTAAAGCTAAATGTATTGACTTTTTGAGATGATCTTTTGGTGACAACTCATGATGATTGTAACAACCCTCACTTTGAATCAGTCTTGCTTGCATGTATTTTGTATGATCTTGAATTGTCAAGTTTGAAATCTTGATACTTGCCTTGTTTTGCTTTGTCTTATTGTAAGTTGTTGGGATTCGTGTTTTGTTTGGAGTGTAGCCGAGGTCAGCTCAGCATAGTTTGCCTTTGAGCCTTCGCGTTTTGAGCAGTTTTGGAACCTTAGCCGACCTCCATCTTCACCCCGGCATGTTTGCCGAGATGTTACCTTTGGGCCGAAGTGCGTATCGCCGAGGCCGAGATGTTTTGTGCTTGTAATCTTTGTTCTTGGGCAGGTATGGCCTAGGCCGAGATGTGGTACACCCAGGCCAAGGTGTGGCACAGCTTAGTCAAGTGTCGTCCTCCCTAGCCTTTGTCTTTGTTGACCTGTTGCCGAAGTCTTGCCTTTGGCCGAGGTCATTTCTAGCCTGCGTGCTTAGCCGCCAAGCGTGTTGTGTACGCTTTGTCAGAGACTTGTCTTGTCTAGCAGTCACCTTTCTAACTGCACCAATCCGGTGATGCCACGTGTCCGAGCTGAAGGCTATGACAGCCGACAGGCCTATAATGCATCATTGTGTATCTTTTGATTATGATTTGGTCTCAAATCTTTGTCTTGTTTAGAGAGAGAAGCTCTAGAACTTAGAGTTAGAATTTTAGTGTGAGAGTTGAGCTCCGAGCTTGACCGTGGAAGATCGAACCGTTGGATTTCAGTTTTGAGGTTAGATTCTTGTTCTACATCGATTGTTCCTATTGATCATCTAGATGCATTGCATGATTGGATCTGTTTTGCATGTCATGCATTGATTTGAACTTGGTTTTGGAAGAGAAAAAAAATGTTGTTCTTGTGTTCTTAAAGGAGAACCTTGTTTTGATCCGAAAGTTTGGAACAAGAATCATGTTTTGTGTTTGTTCTTGCATAATTTTCTCGAATGAGTATCCTAGTCCACGTTTTTGAACTCTTAGCTTGAAAACCCCAGATTTCGTATGTGTGAGTGGGATTTCAGCATGCATGATCTTGTTCTTCGTGTCCTTTGAAAGGAAACTCAGGTTTTCCTAACTTTGCCTTGTTTTGGCTTCCGAGTCCACACCTCGGCGGGGAGGTGTAGGACCTCGGCTAGACCTGGATGGTACCCAGTGCACTTCCCTGTGATGGGAAATAATGTTTTGATTCCTTGCATGTATGAGAAGCTCGTTTTGAGAGTATGGTTTGCTATGTGATTGTAGGACTTTGATCTTTGCTTGAGCCTACACCTGAAGACCGAGGTGAGTGGTGCTTTTAATAAAGCTATGTTATAAAGCTTTTGATAAATCTTGCTTGTTTCGCTTTGGTAAAAGTAATTGCTAAGCATGAATGATTAGCCTATTTTGATGTTTTGTATATGAGCTTGTTTTGATGGTATTCTTGAAAGTCCCCTGTGCTGGAGGACTCTAAACTTTAGCAGCACTAGATGAAAAGGTAAGTATGAACTTCGTCTTGATGATGTCCTTGTAATGAGTTGAGCTTGGTTTCGGTTTTCTTTGGAAAGTCCCTTGTGCTGGAGGACTCTAAACTTTCGCAGTACATCTTGTTAAAAAGGATACGGTCCTTTCTTTGGAAAGTCCCTTGTGCTGGAGGACTCTAAACTTTCGCAGTACATCTTGTTAAAAAGGATACGGTCCTTTCTTTGGAAAGTCCCTTGTGCTGGAGGACTCTAAACTTTCGCAGTACATCTTGTTAAAAAGGATACGGTCCTTTCTTTGGAAAGTCCCTTGTGCTGGAGGACTCTAAACTTTCGCAGTACATCTTGTTAAAAAGGATACGGTCCTTTCTTTGGAAAGTCCCTTGTGCTGGAGGACTCTAAACTTTCGCAGTACATCTTGTTAAAAAGGATACGGTCCTATCTTGCTAAGATAAATGTTAAAGCGGGCTACGGGCCTAAGTAACACAAGTCCCTTGTGCTAGAGGACTTTAAACTTTTGTAGCACCACTTGGTGAAAAAGGGCTACGGGCCTAAGTCACAAACTTCGGTGAAAAAGGGCTGCGGGCCTAAGTCATATAAGCTTGATATGTTTCGTCTTGAAGATTACCTCGGCATGTGTCTTACTTCGGCAGATTCTTGAAAATCATGCTTCTTTGCTCGTAACCGCTGTATTTGTATATGTCGGCTGAGAAGCCTTTTGATCAGGATGTAACTTGTATTTGTTTTGTTATCTGCCGAGGTGCAGTTCTGTTATGTATGCATTTACATTTGATCTATGCACAGCTCTCAAGGACCATTTGTATTTAGTTTATTCGCTTCCGCATATGTGAGCCCCTATGATTACTCTGTGTGTGTGAAATTTTGTAAGCCGGCCTTTGGTAATTACGGATTACTGGCCATCTCGGCACCCAGCCTACTAGGGGCAGGTTGGGGTCGTGACAGAGTGGTATCAGAGCTTGAAGTATCTATTCACTCAGAAGGAATTGAACTTGAGACAAAGAAGATGGCTCGAGTTGTTGAAGGACTACGATATGCAGATTCAATATCACCCAGGGAAAGCCAACAGCGTGGCCGACGCTCTGAGCAGAAAATCAGTTGGAAATTTGGCATGCCTAACCTTGATTTCGGCAGAACCAACCATTGTTGAAGAAGTAAAGGCAAGACAAATGGAGGATGAATTCTTCAGAAAAGTAACCGATGAGATTGTTACCAAGCCGAGATCCGGGTACACCTTTGAAAACCAAGTGCTTAAGTTTGAAGGGAAATTGTGTGTGGCCGATGTTCCGGAGCTGAAAAGGAAGATTTTGCTGGAAGCCCATAATTCCAAGTTTGCTGTTCATCCAGGAAATACCAAGATGTACCATGATGTAAAACAGATGTTTTGGTGGCCGAACATGAAGAGAGAGATAGCCGAATTTGTGTCCCAGTGCTTGCATTGCCAGCAAGTAAAAGCAGAACATCAGAGACCAGCAGGACTTCTACAACCTTTGCCGATCCCTGAGTGGAAGTGGGAACACATCTCTATGGATTTTGTGACTGGACTGCCGAGAACACAGAAAGGTATGGATTCGATTTGGGTTGTGGTGGATAGACTAACCAAGTCAGCACACTTTTTGCCTGTTAAGACTACTTTCAACGCTGATCAACTTGCCCTACTTTATGTGAATGAGATTGTTAGACTTCATGGAGTGCCGATGTCAATAGTGTCGGACAGAGATCCTAAATTTGTTTCCAGATTTTGGCAGAGTCTACAGAGGGCCTTTGGAGCCGAACTGAGATTTAGTACAGCTTTTCATCCCCAGACAGATGGGCAAACAGAAAGAACGATTCAGACACTTGAAGATATGCTTAGACTCTGTGTATTGGATTTCCAAGGAAATTGGGGAATGCATTTGCCATTAGTGGAATTCGCTTACAACAACAGTTATCACGCGAGTATTGGTATGGCGCCGTATGAAGCTCTATATGGAAGAAAATGCAGATCGCCGATATGTTGGACCGAAGTTGGAGATAAGGCTCTGCTTGGTCCCGAACTCATTCAAGTAACAACAGAGAAGATTAAACTTATTCAGCAGAGAATTAAAACTGCCCAGAGCCGACAAAAGAGTTATGCCGACCAGAGAAGAAATGAGCTAGAATTCGAAGTTGGGGATCACGTATTCCTAAAGGTTTCACCAATGAAAGGGGTTTCCAGATTTGGGAAGAGAGGTAAGTTAGCACCCCGTTATATTGGTCCATTTGAAGTCCTTGACAAGGTTAACTCCGTTGCCTACAGACTTGCTTTGCCACCAGAATTGAGCCAAGTCCATAACGTGTTTCATGTTTCGATGTTAAGGAAGTATATTCGGGATCCACTGCATGTAATTAAGCATTCTGGAATCGAAGTTAATGAGAATTTGGGCTATGAAGAGAAGCCGACGTCTATTGTGGACAGACAAGTTAAGCAATTGAGAAACAAGTCGATACCAATGGTAAAGGTGGAATGGAAAGAGCACTATGGCAAGGACGCCACATGGGAAATGGAAGAGGAAATGAGAATTCGACATCCAGAGTTATTCTTGGACCAAGGTATAGTAAGTTTGGGGTCCAAACTTCCTTAAGGGGGGTAGGATGTAACAACCCTCACTTTGAATCAGTCTTGCTTGCATGTATTTTGTATGATCTTGAATTGTCAAGTTTGAAATCTTGATACTTGCCTTGTTTTGCTTTGTCTTATTGTAAGTTGTTGGGATTCGTGTTTTGTTTGGAGTGTAGCCGAGGTCAGCTCAGCATAGTTTGCCTTTGAGCCTTCGCGTTTTGAGCAGTTTTGGAACCTTAGCCGACCTCCATCTTCACCCCGGCATGTTTGCCGAGATGTTACCTTTGGGCCGAAGTGCGTATCGCCGAGGCCGAGATGTTTTGTGCTTGTAATCTTTGTTCTTGGGCAGGTATGGCCTAGGCCGAGATGTGGTACACCCAGGCCAAGGTGTGGCACAGCTTAGTCAAGTGTCGTCCTCCCTAGCCTTTGTCTTTGTTGACCTGTTGCCGAAGTCTTGCCTTTGGCCGAGGTCATTTCTAGCCTGCGTGCTTAGCCGCCAAGCGTGTTGTGTACGCTTTGTCAGAGACTTGTCTTGTCTAGCAGTCACCTTTCTAACTGCACCAATCCGGTGATGCCACGTGTCCGAGCTGAAGGCTATGACAGCCGACAGGCCTATAATGCATCATTGTGTATCTTTTGATTATGATTTGGTCTCAAATCTTTGTCTTGTTTAGAGAGAGAAGCTCTAGAACTTAGAGTTAGAATTTTAGTGTGAGAGTTGAGCTCCGAGCTTGACCGTGGAAGATCGAACCGTTGGATTTCAGTTTTGAGGTTAGATTCTTGTTCTACATCGATTGTTCCTATTGATCATCTAGATGCATTGCATGATTGGATCTGTTTTGCATGTCATGCATTGATTTGAACTTGGTTTTGGAAGAGAAAAAAAATGTTGTTCTTGTGTTCTTAAAGGAGAACCTTGTTTTGATCCGAAAGTTTGGAACAAGAATCATGTTTTGTGTTTGTTCTTGCATAATTTTCTCGAATGAGTATCCTAGTCCACGTTTTTGAACTCTTAGCTTGAAAACCCCAGATTTCGTATGTGTGAGTGGGATTTCAGCATGCATGATCTTGTTCTTCGTGTCCTTTGAAAGGAAACTCAGGTTTTCCTAACTTTGCCTTGTTTTGGCTTCCGAGTCCACACCTCGGCGGGGAGGTGTAGGACCTCGGCTAGACCTGGATGGTACCCAGTGCACTTCCCTGTGATGGGAAATAATGTTTTGATTCCTTGCATGTATGAGAAGCTCGTTTTGAGAGTATGGTTTGCTATGTGATTGTAGGACTTTGATCTTTGCTTGAGCCTACACCTGAAGACCGAGGTGAGTGGTGCTTTTAATAAAGCTATGTTATAAAGCTTTTGATAAATCTTGCTTGTTTCGCTTTGGTAAAAGTAATTGCTAAGCATGAATGATTAGCCTATTTTGATGTTTTGTATATGAGCTTGTTTTGATGGTATTCTTGAAAGTCCCCTGTGCTGGAGGACTCTAAACTTTAGCAGCACTAGATGAAAAGGTAAGTATGAACTTCGTCTTGATGATGTCCTTGTAATGAGTTGAGCTTGGTTTCGGTTTTCTTTGGAAAGTCCCTTGTGCTGGAGGACTCTAAACTTTCGCAGTACATCTTGTTAAAAAGGATACGGTCCTTTCTTTGGAAAGTCCCTTGTGCTGGAGGACTCTAAACTTTCGCAGTACATCTTGTTAAAAAGGATACGGTCCTTTCTTTGGAAAGTCCCTTGTGCTGGAGGACTCTAAACTTTCGCAGTACATCTTGTTAAAAAGGATACGGTCCTTTCTTTGGAAAGTCCCTTGTGCTGGAGGACTCTAAACTTTCGCAGTACATCTTGTTAAAAAGGATACGGTCCTTTCTTTGGAAAGTCCCTTGTGCTGGAGGACTCTAAACTTTCGCAGTACATCTTGTTAAAAAGGATACGGTCCTTTCTTTGGAAAGTCCCTTGTGCTGGAGGACTCTAAACTTTCGCAGTACATCTTGTTAAAAAGGATACGGTCCTATCTTGCTAAGATAAATGTTAAAGCGGGCTACGGGCCTAAGTAACACAAGTCCCTTGTGCTAGAGGACTTTAAACTTTTGTAGCACCACTTGGTGAAAAAGGGCTACGGGCCTAAGTCACAAACTTCGGTGAAAAAGGGCTGCGGGCCTAAGTCATATAAGCTTGATATGTTTCGTCTTGAAGATTACCTCGGCATGTGTCTTACTTCGGCAGATTCTTGAAAATCATGCTTCTTTGCTCGTAACCGCTGTATTTGTATATGTCGGCTGAGAAGCCTTTTGATCAGGATGTAACTTGTATTTGTTTTGTTATCTGCCGAGGTGCAGTTCTGTTATGTATGCATTTACATTTGATCTATGCACAGCTCTCAAGGACCATTTGTATTTAGTTTATTCGCTTCCGCATATGTGAGCCCCTATGATTACTCTGTGTGTGTGAAATTTTGTAAGCCGGCCTTTGGTAATTACGGATTACTGGCCATCTCGGCACCCAGCCTACTAGGGGCAGGTTGGGGTCGTGACAATGATAGGAATCGGTCTCTTAATTCTTTTACAACAAAATTTTTATTTTTGAATACAAAAAAATTTAATTTCTAAATTTTTTTTATGTTATAGTTCCAGACATTATTAGTATAACCAAATTAACTTTACTTACCATGACTATATTTATCATTTTTTTAAAAAATATAAACCTAAAATCACTAGTTTCATAGTATAGTTGGACTCTTCAAAAGATCACACAACACAGTAAAAAAAAAAAAAAAAAAATCTGAGTAATATTTGCAAAAGATTAAAACAATTATATGAAAAGTAAAGTACGGCGATATAATTCTTCATATTTAGTTTACTGATACATCAAAAGAAAGGAGGCACATAGGCTCTTAACTCACATTTAATATTGATCAAGTCCAACCACGTTGTTTGAACAAAGTTGCATTACCATTGGCGATATAGAATCCCTCCGGTCTCACTATCCAGTCACAAGTTTCCAGTTGGACTTTTGCAATAATTGGCCAATGTATAGTAATAAAACACATCGAAACTCCGTTGCTTTGAACCCCACCAGAAATGACAGAAGAAGCGAGTAGTATAGAAAATATTGATTCTGAAATTCCAATGAAAATCTTCACCAAAGTTGAGGATATCAGTTCCAGGATCATCATCTCTAGATTGGCGTTGGAACGTCAAGGGTGCGGAATTGTTTGGAACTCCACAAACGATAAAAATAATATATTTAACAGTAACACCACCTTCTACATACAAGGTTGTAGAAACAAAATATAATGTAAGGATGAATGAGGAGAGAAAAAAACAGTTCATTGAATAAGTCATGGAAGTGAAGTTGTTGACTTATTTGTTTGTTCATTGCATCTATGAGGTAAAGGAAGTTTGATTTATACAGTGAAGGATGAGCTTCCATCCATATATCGTCTTTCAATACTCTTCTATACCTCTTTTGTATGCCATATCCCGGATACACATAAATGATTTGATATGTTTATTTGGTAAGTTTTGTAATAAATGTTAATTATGTAAAAAATTAATTTTATCAAATAACTATAAATACAAGAACAAATAACATTTTATTTTATAAAATGGATGTTTAAGTTTAGAATCATATTTTCCATTTATTTATAAAATAAAATATAATTTATTCCTGTGTTTATAAATATCTTATATATGAAACTAATTTTTTAAATGAATGATCTTTATTGTGAGTTACGAGGTAAACGGTTTGAATTATTAGTATTGGTCCATGTTGGGACCCACAAAAGAGGGTATGGAGGGGTATGAGAAATGAATATATTGAGGGGAGCTTATTCTAACAAAACCAATTGATCAAACAAATTTTGTATTAAAGTAGATTATGGCAATCCAAGTAGATTATCTAAAAAGTTAGGCTTCTCTCAAGTTCATAACTCAATTTGAAAGAATTTGAGGGGTTGGTGGGGTTCACCACAACTCTCATTTTGATGATTTGAATCGTTATTTTGTAGGGTTCTCAATCTATATTATTCACGAAAAAATTTAGTTTGATCCGATAATCGTGATTTTTTTAAAAAATTTTATCGCATTTGTTTCTAAAAAAATAAACGACCAATATTTAAAAAATAGATCACCCAATTTTGTAGAGAAAAATATGATAAAATAAAAATATTATAATTATCAGATCAATATAATTTTTTTCATAGTGAAAAGCCGTGAGATCATTTATATATCTCACATATTGTATCATCTTCTATCACATATTTTTTTAATCAATAATTTTAAGGGCTTCATAATATGAGATAAGTATAGGACAAAGGATGAGACAAATGATCCATACCCTAAAGGAAAGTATGGCTAGCAAATATTATGTAAATGGATTTTTACAAACTTGAGCTAGAGGCATTGATTTTATAAATTTTAAGATGGTTTCAACTCATTATAATTGGTATTTTGTTTTTGTTTTTTTTTTTAAATTTTAATAGTGAATCATTAGTTGGACTAGGTTATGTAATTTTTTTAATTGGATTTTCCACATTAAAAATCAAGTAATACCAAAATGACCATGCTCATTTGTTACATTAAATTAAGGGGCAAACTTTACTTTACCCCCCTATGGTTTAGGCCATGTGCGGATTACCCCCCTAACTTTCGAATATCACCACATAACCCCCTGTGGTTGATGGACTAATGCACACCGTTAACACTGTGTATGAAAGACGTAAAAAGACCAATTTGCCCTTGTGTATATATATATATCTAAGCTTGCTTACCATTTTCACTTCCAACAGTCGTACATCTGAGAAGAGGAAAGTGTAGAGAACTAGGGTTGTTCGATTGAACAAATTAGGGTTTCAATCGAACAAAATAGTGTATAGATTTGAGAAAGTAGGGCTTCGATTGTTCAATTGTCACTGATTTGGAGATTTATGAAGCAAAAAAAGCTCAAAAGTTCATGAAGAATAAGTTGTAAGGTATTTTTTCGATCATTACTTTTTATTTTGTATTTCATTCGATTCAATTTTCTGATATATTTATATATAAAATGTTAGTTAATGTACTTTTTGTTCTGTATACTGTGGTCCCGTATGTTTTTTATATTAGGGTTTGTGTGCCTCATTTTTTCGTACCATTAGTGGTTAACTTTTTATCATGGACACTGTGTTCGATGCAATTGGTCATATCCTGTTGGTATGGTGGTTTTGTATATATGAAGATGTTCATATATTGTGGTCCCCTATGGTTGTTTGTTTATTTGTAGTGAATGATGTCAGTTTATTACTTTGTTTGTTTATTGACATTGTGTTTTGTGTGGGGTATGCACTGAAAAGGTGAAGTTTATCCCTAATCCTCAGTGTAGTACTTTGTTTGTTTCCTTCTTCAATTAACTTTTAACTTTATCCCTGAAGAATAGGTTTTTTTAATTCTATTACTTTATGCTTTGTATTGTATGACTGTAGGCATTTAATCCTCAGTGTATACTGTAGGCATTTTTATTGCATGACTTTATGCTTCTATATTCTTTTTCTATTTTGTGTGATCTGTTTGAGGATTAGGAATTATTTATTATTTCAGTTTATGTTGGTTACACGCATGACTATTTCTTTGTTTAGGGTTTAGGATTGTGGGTTGTGGTCCCAAAATGTATTGATGAAAGCCTTTTCTACTTTAGGAGTGAATGCTGAAAATGTCAAACAAATTCATAACTGTTCAAATGCACCATGGGGGCCATTTTGTCTTTCATCCACATGTTGTTTATGAGGGTGGTAGGGTGAATGAAATAATTAATTGTGACCTTGACAAAATGAGACCTTTATTATGACCTCTTTGGTGGAAAAGAAGCAAACATAGATATGTACTATACATGGCCTGGTTATAGTTTAGATGTTGGGTTGAAAACAATTTACAATTATGCTGATGTGATGAAAATGCTTGAGGCTTATAAGGGTTTCAATTATGTAGTAGTGTATGTGGAGAAGGGTGTAGATCTTATTACAGTTTTGTCATCCGATCGTAAGTTGTTGTCAGATCCCAATGGTGCAAAATAGGGTGGTAATGGTGACACAGAACAGGGTGGTAATGCCATATGTGGTGGTGACACAGACATTATTGATATGAACTTGTCTGATATTGATATTATTGTTGATGACATTGGGAATGACTTAGATGATAGTCAAATAGGAAGGGAGGATAGTAAGAAATCAAGTCAGAATCAAGCTAGGGAGAGTCAAATAGGAAGGAAGCATGAGGGTAATGATACACAACATGAGGAGGGGTTGCAGCATACTACTGACACTGAGTCTGTAGAAGGTAATGAGGCTGATAAGAGTGATAGTGCACAGAGTGAGACTAAATATTTGATTGATGAAGAGAGAACTGATAGTGATGATTCTGAGGACTTGGACTATATAGTTAGTGAAGAATATAGTGATACTGAAACTTCTGAGGATAGTGCAGAGGAAAGTGATGACCAAAGTTGGTTGTATGAAGACCTGGAGGGTCCAAATGATGACATTTTTGATGAAACCTCACATAGAAGAACTGAAGGACCACCATCTAAAGTCAATCTACCAGATGATGTTGGTTTGTATTCAAATGTTGATGATGATGATGAATTGATTAGTTTGAAAGGATCATTAGATAAGGGACATGATACTGGATATCCAGAATACAAAGAAGGGGTGATAAAGGATCCCAAACTTGTAGTTGGAATGAAATTTCCCAGTCCCCAAGTTTTCAGAGAGTATTTGAGGGAGTTTAATGTGGTGCATGGTTATGATATAAGGTATATCAGAAATGAGAGTGCTAGGATCATTGTTGTTTGCAGGCATTGGTGTAGTTGGAGGATACATGCCTCTCCATTTGGGGCAATCACAACCTTTCAAATCAAAACTCTAGAGGGGAAACACACATGTGGAAGGCATTACAACAACAAACAAGCCAACTCTAAGTATTTGGGAAAGAAGTTTGTAGATGAGGTGAGAGATGACCCTTCCATTAACATAGCCTCTTTCAAGAAAAAAATTAGAAGATAGATAATGGTGGATGCAAGTAGGTTTCAAATATATAGGGCAAAGAGAAAGGTAATGGAGATAATTCCAGGGGATTTTGTAGAGCAATATCACAGGATTAGGGATTATGCAGCTACAGTTATTAGGAAAAATCCAACCTCACACATTTCAATAACAACTAATCCTGAAAAGACAGAGCCTACATTTGAAAGAATGTATTTCAGACTTGGTGCACAAAAAGATGGATTTCTAGCAGGGTGTAGACCAATAATAGGACTAGATGGTTGTCATTTGAAAAGGATTTTTGGAGGGCAGTTACTCAATGCTATTGGGAGAGATGGAAATGACAACATGTATCCTATTGCAGCAGCTTTGGTTGAGAAAGAATGTAAAGCCTTTTGGTCTTGGTTTCTTGAGGAATTGATGAGTGAAATTGGGAGTGTTGAGAAGATGGGGTGTGTGACGATTGGGTCTTTGTTTCCTCTCTATTTTTCCTTCTTCTTCTCCTTCACTCCGTTATTTTTCTCTTGTTGAGTTTGAAATGTTGAAGAATTTGTTTCAAATAAAGTTCTTATTCTTGTTTTTGTTTGGTGATTGAATTTCATCCGTTCCGGAGAGGGCGCGGTTGAGTCCGAGGTGCCCGGGGGCCGAACCGGAGAATTTCAGTCTACTGGGTCAGGGCCGCACGTGCCGCACGTGCGGGAAGAGGCGTTTTCCAGTTAGTTGCATACTGCTAAATATGCACATGCGTGAGGAGGTGCGGGGAGGTGCCGCACGTGCGGGAAGAGGGGTTTTCCAGTTAGTTGCATACTGCTAAATATGCACATGCGTGAGGAGGTGCGGGGAGGTGCCGCACGTGCAGGAGGAGGAGCCACACGTACAGGAATAGGCTCCGCACGTGCGGGAGAGCCCAGATCCGAGGCTTTGTGTAGACACCCCATTTTTGACCGCCCACAAGACTTGGGCACTACTGATGGTTTACTTGGTAGAGAAAGGTGTGTAGGGCACAGGTCCAATTTCTTCGGCAAGGAGAGAGGCGAATCTCAACTTCACACCCCATTTTGAACCAAAATTATTTTGGATGGTTTTTAGACCTTAAAACCCTCTCTTTCAAAACATTTTTGAAATAAAATTTCCACGATGTTCCGATGCTCGCATTTCGGTAAACCGAGCAAGGACAAAGTGGAGATGAATGAAAGAGAGATGAAATCTTTGAAAAATCTTTCAAAACACCTTGCTTAGGGGTTTGAAGTTGAAGAGAAGAGGAGAAGAGGGGAGAAAACAAGTTGGAGAAGAAGACAGGCAAGAACTACTAAGAGAGGGACGAGCAGTCCTCGCAAAATCAAGCTCATTTGTCTATACACTTGGAGTTTAGATATGAGGCCACCACCATTGGAAAGAAGACTTCCGGGGCTTCACTTTGCACTCAAGAATCTCCTAAAGCCAAGTCTGGATGGGGGAGATATGGTTGGTTGAAGCAGGGGATCAGTCCGGTTGGATCGAATCTGCGCGGCTTCACCAAAAAGGGCATAACTTTTTGCACAGGAGGAATTTTAATGCAAGGTTTGCGCCATTGGAAAGATAACTTCCAGGGCTTCAATCTGGACATCCACCAGCATTTTTTGACCTCATTAGCCACCCATCGCCACTCTATTTAGCCGACCGGCCAGTACAAATTGCAGGTCGGCAATTTATTGTGCCGACTGGCAATTTATTTGGCCGATGACCCTTTTTCTTGGCCGATTTGTCCCTTTTGACTCTTGCAGGCATGGTGCATGCCAGCTGTGCCAGTTGGGATGCACAGACCCGACCCCCCATACATATATGTGCCTATTTGGAGCCTTTGACCCCATTTTTGGACCCTTTGCTCAAGGCTTCTTGAGGAAGCCTTGACCCCTTTGTCTTGGCTTCCTCAAGAAGCTTGCACCCCCAGCTTGGCTTCCCTAATAAGCCTTGCCCTGTTTGCTCCCCTTGACCCTTTCTTTTAGCTTGTCTCATAAGCTTTAAGCCTTGGCCTTTGCCTATATAAAGAGCCTTCCCCCTCCATTGTAAAAGGTTGGAGCTTTTGAGCAAAAAAACCAAAAAGGAGACATATATCTGATATACATACATACAACCCTTGATCTCTCTCTATATCTCACTCATTTGCCTCCAAAACTCCATAGTTCTTGGCCTATTGCACTACAACCCATAGATATACACCATCATCCTCCATTCCAGAACTTGGAGGCTGATTTCCAGAGGTTGGGAGCTCCATTTCTTGGATCAAAAGTTGCTGAAGTTGGGTTCTACAAGGGTGAGTCCCATTTCCCTCTTTTCTAAGCTTATTTTGCATGCTATCTAAGCCATACTTTCTTGTACATTTGAGCTCCGACCAAAACTGAAAGTAGCCATTTTTTGAGCTTATTTTCATCTTTCATTAAGGGTCTTACCCTGTTTGGGACCCCCATCTTGCACTTCCTTCATTATCCTTTTGTATGCCATTTTCTTGAGTAGTATTTTTGGCCTATGGGTAATCTGTTTTGGAGTATGATGTAAACTGAGAATAGACTTATTTTGAGCCCTTATTCAACATTTAAGAAGGGCTCACCATTGTTTGGGACCTCCATGTATCACTTGCCATTGTACCCTTCTTTGGTCCCTATTTTTGCATGTTTTGTTAGCTTATCTTGCTTCTGTTTTTCGGCCATGATCAGAGCTTAAAGTGGCCATATTTTGACCCCCTTGTCATGTTTCATTAAGGGTCTTTTGCTGTTTGATGAATATTTTGTATACTTTGTGTTATAGCCTTCTTGTGGCCTTAATCTTGCATTGCATTTTGAGCATGTTTATATACTGATTTGGGGTTTGTCATCTACTGAAAAACATCATATTTTTGGTCCCTCTTCAGTGTTTTAGAAGGGTCCTTTTTTGTTTGGGCTTTGCATCTACCACTTGCCTCATTGCCTCCCTTGCGGAGCCATTTTTGTATGCCATTTTAGTCCCATTTGTGATCACTGTTTGGCCATGATTTGAACTGTAAACATGCTTGTTTTGGGGTTTCCTAGCTTCTTTCTTCATACTTTATGTACAAATTATGCATGCATTGCATAGCTATAGGCCATTTCATGCACCAAAATTCATGTTTCGGGACTCGTTCCATACATCGGGTATCATTTTGCCATGATTCGGGGCTGTTTTGCATCTCATTTTGCCTCTGAAAATTGCATGATCATATGCCATATTCCATGTTTTTCCATGTCCTGTTAGAGTGGCATTCCGTGCCGTAAGTTCGGTCCTCGGTTTGCGTGCACGCATGCACGCACTTCGAGTTATCTCATTTTCATCTTATGGCCTCCTATGTGAGTGTGGCTGAGGTCCACTTGTATTGGTGTAAGCCCATCTTGCATTGTGTATGCCATGTTTCAATGCGTTGTGCATGTTATGTTATGTGCATTGTGTGTGCCATGTAGTTGCATTGCATGTTTGTGTGTTAGCTTGCATGCTTAGGTTGCATGTGCATTATTGTGCATGGCCTCACCTCTTGATCAACCATGATTGAGGTTGGGTCCCTTGTATGTTTTGTGTGCATTGCATTTGACATTGAAATGCATACTTGACTCTTTGGCCATCATGCATCGAAATGCGTGATTGGTGGCCCAAGGGTCGAGCACCACACTCCCTTGAGTCTTAAACATGATATGGAGTGTGGTGGTGCAAACATTGCTTTGAAAATACATTGCCATGCCTTGTTTGCCCTCTGCTGCTGTCAAACAGGTTTCTGCAGGAAGTTTTGGCCGGTCGGTTACATACAGTGCCGACCGGCAATTCATCAATGGCTGATAACTTCATCAGCGGCCGGTGACCATTTCCCATAGCCGATGGACATTCCTCCTAGCCGGTGGCACTCTAGAGTGCAGAGAGCATACCTTGGGACTTGTGCAGTCTTCAGAGGTGCCAAATAGTAAAAACAGAGGCAACATGTGTCATGGCAATGAATTTCTGGGCAAAGAAAATCCGAGCATGCGTGCATCCCTCTTTCCGAGGCCTTTTACTGCTTTCCATAGCTTAGTGAATTTGTTAATTAATTAAATAAGAGTTTTGTAATATTTAATTAGCTAGAGTAGTTAATTATTTATTCGGCCTGTATTATTCTTTTGGTTCCTCCGAGCAAGGGCGAATTTGTAATAAGTGTGGGTGCGTGTGTGCATGTCTTCCAACCCCCACTTCTTTCTCCCTTTTACTTACCTGCTTTCGATGGTTAGCATTAGGGCATATTTAATTCAGCATACCTTATGCTATGCATGCGTGCATCCGTACATTTGTCTTGTATGCACCGGGCTCGGCGCATCACGCTAACTGCATTGTACTTCAATTCCAAATTGAATACGTGCATCAATTGATTGCATTTCACATGCCATGTTTAGGTCAGCCAAGCCTGCTCTAATTGCATCTTGTATGTGTTGCATTAGTCAAATTGACATGAACTAGGACCATGCATGTTTGCTAACTAGTTTCTGTTTTGGCTTGGAGTACTCGGTAATCATTTATGCTTTAGCATACCGCATGCATGTGAGTGTTGCCATAACAGCATGATTACCATGAGGCTAATTGCTTACGTGTTATAAACTGCCTGAATGCCTGTGGGTGAAGGTTGGATTGTTTGACTTGGAATAACTCGTTGAAATCCGTATTTTAGCCTACTCGCGAGTAGCAATTTCAAAACTGTTTTCAAAACAAACGGATATGCAATGCTTATTTCCAAATTAGGCGATCTAGTCTATACTTGTTTGCTGTGCGCATAACATAGTAATTCTAGGCTAATAACCGGAATAAGAGCACATAACGTTTTCAAAAACGGATATCATGGTTAGTAGAGGCTGGTCTTCGGACCAGGCGAGAGGGGTTGCTCATAGCTGACCTTCCTCGATCGTACCCAAGTTCCCGAGCCGAGGCAACTTTGGTGATGACGGACACGTGGCCTTTGGCACCGAGTCAGGGTTTCCTAAATTTCCCCATTAAAAAATATTTAGGTGGCGACTCTGTATCTGGCGAAGCAGTCCATGTTTGGCACTTCTTTTCAAAAATCTATTTTCTCAAACGATTTGCCAGAGTTGGACTCTTTGGTTCAGATTAAGAACCGCAACAAACAAAAAAGGGGAGTCTGAACTGTAGCCGAGGTCCCCCGCGGCCGTGTTACACTTTGTTTTTATTTTCTTTTGGGACTGTTTGTATATCATTTTCATCACCTCTCTCTTTCTCTAAAATATATCTCTCTCCCTTCTCTCTATATTTCTACTCCAAAACAAGATTTAAAACTCATGATCCTTCATCATCCATCAAAGATTGGTCCATGGTTTCTTCATCAACATTGTAGAACATCTCTAGAACTACGTTGTGTACGGTAGAGATTGGATTCCCTCACCACTTGATCCAAGGGTTTCATCTTCTCTCTCTTCATCAAGCTTGAGGTAGGGACATTCTTGAATTATATATACAAGTTTTGCTATTTTGATGATGGTCTTAAGAGTTTCTTCTAGTTCCTTGTTGACTTCAATCTTGTGTTTCAAAAAATGTAGAGAGTTTTAAATGTGGGTTGTATCTTAACTCTTTTATGAATCCTAGAGGGTTTTCCTTTGGGCTATATATATATATATATATTTATGTAAGTTTTTAGTTGATTTTGTAACTCTCCCTGAAAATTTCAGAAAAATGGTTTTAGTGGCTCAAGGGATTGATGATTTTGTGAAAGAAACTCTATGTTGTGTTCATTTAGAGATTTTCTTGAAATTTTGGACAACATGAGTTGAGATATGATGAGATTTTATAAAAGAGATGAACAATGTTAGGGTTTTTGTGAAAACCTAGAAAATTGGGGCTTTTTGAAAACATGGAAAATTCATTGAATAAATTTCTTTTCTTGTGCAAAAATGGGTGAGTGAGTGCATAATTCACATCTTGGTAAGAGAAGTGGTAATCTTCTTGATATAGAAAATGGAGGATTTATTTTTAAGTTATTGTTAGATGCATGAAAGATATTTAATTGTGAGCGGGTAATTGTTGTGCATTATGAATTGTGGGAATTAATGTTTGAAAAACATTACATGTAGCCTTGGTGAGACTATATTGCTAAGAATTGTGAAAGGTGAAATTGTGGTTAAGTGTAAATAACATGTGGTTATCTTGGGAAAGAGCATTGAAGAAGGGTAATGAAATTAATTGATCTTGTTGTAGCGATGTTTGAAGATGGAGGAATGTTATGAGATCTTAATTATTGCTTCGCATTTTCATTTGATTGATTTTCATTAATGTGCATGAAGTATTCTATTATCATTATTGCACATTCTCATCATGTTTATTTTGAGAAAGATTACACTGCAGTGAGAACTATTGAAATGTGTATGGGGTAAATACAGTGGTAAGTCCGGTTAGGGGGTGTGGATGAATTTGATAAGTTGGCCTGAGAGTCCATGGTGAAAGACCAGAAAACCGCGCGGATAAGTGTCGAGCCTTCCGGTTAATACCGGTAAAAATGACAGTTTGGTAGTACTCGCAGAGTCTACTTGCAGACACCAGCCTAGGAATTACCAGTGTCGTATTTATCGCCCCTATTGATTAAAACTGGAAGTTTGAAATGTATTGAGGTTACAAGTTTTTATTGGAAAAAATGAAATCTTCAAAAAGAGCATGAAATGAAATTTCTTTAAAAAGAGCATGGCTTGGCATTGACATTGCATTTTTATTGAGAATTGCATAACTGTATATACTTTGTTAGAATTCTCTACTGGGCTTTATGCTCACCCCTATGGGACTTTGGTGCAGGTATAGACAAGGTGATCCCGCCAAGTTGAGGGCGCGGATAATTGTAAAGAGTACATAGCTCTTATTTTGTTGTGATCTTTCTGTGAGCCAAGGGCTAATATGTTTGGGTCCGAGAGACCATTTTGTGTAACCGGGCTATTGCCTTGGAAGATGTAAGCCCATGAGGGCATCTTATTGTTTTGAGATTTAGATGTTTCATATGCTATAGATTCATGTGTTCTTTAATTCGTTTGAATGCATATCGCAAGTGGAATTTTTGTACTTAATCCATTTATTATATATAAGATGATGGAAGGATCAGTGTAATAGATTAGCCAATGTTCATTAGTATGGTAGTTCATGTTGAATTATTTTCAGGGCGTTACAGGGTGGACATTTATATCAGATAGATAGAAGGGGTTGGTTGAAACATTTGTCGAGTTATACCCTACTGCAGATCACAGATACTGCCTGAGACATATGTTTAGTAACTTCAAGACAAAATACAATAGTTGTGTGTTGAAAGACCTGTTCTAGAAAACTGCATCAACTGGAAATGTGCATGAATTTAATTATTGGATGAAGAAGATTGAAGAAGCTGATTCTAAGACTGGAAATAAGAAGACAGCTGTAGAGTGGTTGATGGAGACTGACCCTGTTTTGTGGGCAAGGTCACATTTTTCTCCAAAGAGCAAGTGTGACATCCTTGTGAACAATTTGAGTGAGTCATTCAATTCTTACATCCTAGAAGCTAGAGAGCTACCAATAATCTCCATGTTTGAATGGATTAGAAGGAAATTGATGCAAAGGATTCAAGTTAAAAAGGTTGGAATGGCAAAATACAGTGGTGAGATTTGTCCCATTATTTATGACAAACTTGAGAAGTTGAAGGTGGAATCAAGGAACTGCTTTGCAACCTGGTGTGGACAATTGGAATTTGAGGTTGATCATTTTCAGAGGAGGTACATAGTGGACCTAAGTACTACTACATGCAGTTACAAGAGATGGGATTTGTCTAGTTTGCCTTGTAGTAATGCCATCAGTGCCATTCAAATCAATCATGAGTGTAGACACCCCATTTTTGACCGATCTTAAGACTCAGACGTTATCGATTGAGCGCTCAGTGATTGCGCATGTTGTGCTCATTCTGAGGTTTCAGAGTTTCAGCTGAGGTCCTTACCCCCAGACCTCGGGACCCTTTTATGCTTTGCCTTGGTTTGCGGATCAGGTCTTGTTTTCTCTTCCCGGAAGGAGGGAGAGGTCTTGTAGACCATCTCTCAGTGGCTGTAGGCTACTTTTTGTGGTCGTAGGCCATTGTTCCCGTTTGGAGACCAGTTTCTGGTTTTAAGAGCCATCGGTCGTGCGCCTCGGTTCGGGTCCGCTTAACATTCTCCGTTTGGCACGATTTTTGGTACACACCTTGTTTCCTCTGTCTAGAGGGACACTGTGGCCCGAGAGACCATCTTTGTGGTCGTACGCCACTTTCGATGCTTAACAGCCTGTTTTCGGGGCACCCGGCTGCGTGTTTTGACCCCCAAACCCTCGTTTTGCATCCGTCTTGGTTCATTTTTGGCATGAACCTTGTTTTCATTGTTTGGGAGGTGGTACAAGGGTGGGAGACCACCTTTTCTCCTTGGAGACCACTTTTCTCCCGCCAGCCAATTTTCTTGTCAAGAAGCTGGTCTCTTTGGTCTTTGAGCCACATTTACTGGTCTCCACTATACCACTAGCTTGCATTTAATGTGGAGACCATCAAATGGGGCTGCCAACCACCTTTCATTGAGTTGACCCTTTTGAATTGGTCGGCCGACCAGGGGAAGTGGTCGGCCGACCACCTGAACTGGTCGGCCTGCCTCTCCCAGTTTTATCTCTGTGAGTTGTTACCAGCTGTGCTAGCTGGAAAGCACAGACTGGATCCTCCATAAACGTGTATGGACGATCTTCAACCTTGGTTTTTAGCTTATTTGAGAAGATTTGGTCCCTTTTGGCTATAAAGGAGGGCCTCCCTCTCCTTTGTGAGGGTTCAGATTTTTGGTCTAAGGCAAAAGATATATCCCTCTCTATATCTCACTATTTTGAGCTCAAAAGTGTATTGTTCTTGCACCTTTGCACACCACCTCATAGCCTAACCCTTCCACCATTGCTTGGAGCTTCTTGGAGACCATTTTTAGAGGTTAAGGAGTTGGGTTTTGGGTCCAGAAGTTGCTGTCTTGCTGAGCTTCAAGGGCAACACACTTTTTTCCTCTTTTAAGCTTTATTTTGATCCATCTCTTAGCCTTATTTTCATGCATATTTGAGCTTTGTTTTCAACTAGAAAAAGTCTTGTTTTGAGGTCCTTTTGATGTTTGTTTGAGGTCATTTTGTTGTTGGGGGTTATCTACCCCATTGCATGCTTCATTTTGCCTTATTTTGAGCCATGCCCTAAGGCCTTTGTGTTGACCTTTTCTTGGCCTTTTAAACACTAAAATCCACCAGATTTTCAGTGGTTAACATGTGTTTTTGAGAGCCAAAATCAGAGAGGGGTGACCCTCTCCCTCCTTGTCTTGTTCACTAGTATTTTTGGCCTTACAAAGGAGCCTTCATTTGCACATCTCCAAGCCTTGTTTTAGGCTATTTTCAGTGACTTTTAGGGCCTACCTAGGCTCTATCCAGAGTTGGTTTTGTCACCTTGGGTGTGTCTCTTGCATGTGTAAAATAACCCCTCTTATATCCTATCAAAGGAGCATGACATTCTTGCATGCATTGATCATGTTTTAGTGGGTTTTTGGGCTTTATTTAGCATGTCATGTCTCTGAATTTTGCTGGTTTAGTGGCCTTTTGAATGCTTCATATGCTTGTAGTGTAATCCATGTTCACTAGCTCACATTGCATGTTGTTTTGGCCCTTGATTCTAGCATATTTTGGCCATGTTCTAAACTGATTTTATTCATGATTTGGGCAGCCTTAGCTTTTTTTTGAAGTCCCATGGTCGAATGATGCTTGCCATGCATGCTTATAGTGTAATACCCTTGCCTAGCTTCGAGTTTTGAAGCCTCTTGCATGCTTAACTTGAGTTGTTTTCATGTTTTGGCATCATTGAACATGCTATTTCAGAGCTTATACTTGTTCCATATTCCCATGTTTTCCACTCTTTAAATGCATTTGAGAGTTGTGCTCGTATGCCTCATTTTTGGGCTATTGCATGAGCTCTATTTTTGTGCATTGCAAGCCATCATTTTAGTCCATTTTGCCACTGTTTTGGGTCTACATAGGACTATTTGGGGTTGGTTTGGTCATTTGGGCATCGCTTTGCATACCTCTAGTGTAATGCATTTCATTAGTTTCGGTAATTGTGCCATCCAACATGCATCGGGTGAGTTGTTTGCATGATTCGGGACCATCTTGTATGTCATTTCAGAGCTGGAACATGTGTCATTTGTATGCCATATTTCATCCTTGTCATGCTTTGGTAGAGTTGCACTTCGTTCCTCAGGTTTGGTCCCTTACATTTGTGCATGTTTGTATGTACCTTGTTGCCTCATTTTCATCATATTGGCCACTGATTTGGGTGTGGTCGAGGCCCATCCATCTTGGTTTAAGTCCATCTTGTATTGTATATGCCCTATAGTCCATGTTATCGCATGTTTGAGCATTGCATTGCGCATGCCTCGCTCATAACATTGCGTATGTTAGTGCATTGTGTATGCATGCCATATAATCCATGTGCATTGAGTATGCCATTGATTAGTTCATAGCATTGTGTATGCCATCTGCATGCTTGTATGTCATTCCATGCATCTTCGCATCACTTAGTTGCATTGCATTTAGATCGCATGCTAGAGTTGCATTTGTCCATACATTGTTTGTTGCATTGTGTTTGGAGTAGGATTTAGTCCAAACACGGGAAACGAGGGCCGTTTCGTACTCAAAGTGACGAAACGTGCCTCGATTCTTGGTCACCGACACTCTTGACTATCCATGATAGAGTTGTTGGCTTTAGGTGTTTACATGTGCATTCGTTTCACATTGAGTCATGCAATTCGACTCCTCGGCCATCATGCATCGGGATGTGTGATTGATGGCACGAGGATCGAGGACTACACTCCTTAGAGCTTATGCAATGACGGGGAGAGTGGTCGGGCACACATATATTGAAAATACTTTGCCTTCTTTCTCTCTTGCCTTTGTTGCAGAAGATGTAGAAACCAGGAGAAGAAACTGGCCGGCCGACTAGGTTTTTTGGCAGGTCGACCACCTTTTCTGGTTTTTACCACCAAGGGTGGTTGGTAGGTGGTCTCCAATGCCAATAGCTGGTTGGTAGCCTTCCCCTAGATTTCCAGGGTGGAGTTTCATCTCCTTGGAGCTTTGTACAAGTTTCTGAGTTCAATTGCAAACAAAGGCGAGTTGAGACATCGCGATGGATTTCCCGAAAAGGCGACTTGAGCATGCATGCATCCTTTATCATTCGAAACAGAGTTGAGGCAGTCCATTTCATGTAGCTTGCATGTTAATTTATTTGCCCTTAGTTTAATTTGTTAATTAATTAATGTTGTGTAATATTTAGCTGTAATTCGTTATTCATTTCGGTTGTGTAATAACTAGTTTAATTAGCTTAGATTAGCTAGTTGGTTATGTATTATTTATTCGGACCCTCCACGAGAGGGCGAACTTTGTAATAAGTGTACGTGTGTGTGATGCATGTCTTCCAACCCTACGTCTTTCTCCCTTTTATTTACCAGCTTATGATGGTTAGTTTTAGGGCATGTTTCAATTAGCATCTATATGTTCGCATGTTTGCATTCATTCATCTGTATTGCATGCACCGGGCTCGGCGCATCATACTAACTGCATTGTATTTCAATTCCAAGTTGAATGCATGTATCGATTGTTGCATCTCATATGCCATCTTAGAATAGCCGAGCCTATTGTAGTTGCATTTTTGCATATGTTGCATTAGGCATTCTTAGCATAGTTAGGATTCATGCATGATTTCTAATTAGCTTCTTTCTTTGGCTTGGAGTACTCGGTAAGTGTTTATGCTTTAGCATCCTTGCATGTGTGTGAGTGTCTGCCATGATAGCATGCTTACCATAAGGCTATGTGCTTATGTGATATAACTGCCTGAATGCCTGTGGGTGAAGGTTGGGTTGTTTGAGTTGGAATAATTCGTCGAAACCCGTGTTTTAGCCTACTTGCAAGTAGCAAACTTCAATCCATTTTCAAAACAAACGGATATGCGATGCTTTGTTCCAACTTAGGCAATCCAGTCTATACTTGTATGCTGTGCGCATCACATAGTAATTCTAGGCTAATAAACTGGAATAAGAGCACATGTGTTTTCAAAAACTCGATATCATGTTTAGTAGTGGCCGATCTTTGATTGGGCGAGCGGGGGTGCTCATTGCATGACCTTCCCCAATTGTACTTAAGTTCCTGAGCCGAGGCAACTTGGTAATGACGGACACGTGGCCTTAGGCACGAGTCAGGGTTTCCTAAATTTCCCCAAAACAAAATATTTAGGTGGCGACTTTATGTCTGGCAAAGCAGTCCATGTTTGACACTTCTTTCTAAAAATTTGTTTTTCAAAACGATTTGCCAGATTTGGACTCTTTGGTGATTTATTGGTCTCGTATTGCACTTTGTGGGATTAGATTCAGATGCGTGACATTTGAGTCCGAACTGTAGTAAGCCCAATGAATAAAACGGGATTTCTCCCGGGACGCTCGGGCGCATCTACAATGAGCAGCTAGAAGCCTATGTGCATGAGTATTACAGCAAGTCTAGGTACTTGGATACTTATGCATTCATGATAGACCCAGTTCTAGACATGCATGAGTATGAGGAAGGTGGCCAGAAATTGAATCCACTAGAAGCAAAGAAATTAGCAGGCAAACCAAAGAAGTTAAGAAACAGACAAGCAGATGAGGCAAGAAATCCACACAAGGCATCAAGGAAGAACATCAATGTGATATGTGCTAAGTGTCTATAGAAGGGGCACAATTAGAGGTCATGCAAGAATAAACTGCATCCTAAGTCCAAAATGGTGAAGGTTAATGTATACTTATGCATTCATTTATTATACATATGTTGTTATCTGTTTGTAGTATACTTAATTTATTGTATACTTAATTTGTTTGTTGCAATAGAGATGTACTAGTGGGCAATCATCTCAACCTGCATCAACTCCTACTCCTACTCCAATAACAACCATCCCATCAAATGAGAAAACCAACTTTTAATATTGACTTGTAACTTCAAGTAGGAAACTAATAGTAGTTTGCCCAATTTGTTCCTAACTGGAAATTTTTTTGCCTCAGATATCCAGTAACAGCCAAACTAGAAGAGGAGGCCAAGCAGCATCTCAGCCACCAATGAGTACTGCTTCTATTAGACTGAAGAGAAGGAATATTAGGTCATCCACTCAGGTAACTCACTTGTTTATATAACCAACTTTTTTATTTTGTAAATTTTCAGTTTGTTAATTGAAAATGTTGTTGCAGCCCACAAAACTACCAACCCATGGTGGAAAGGCATCAAGTGGTCTTGGCAAAGGACCTGAAATCACGGTTGGTGTGACGGGTAGAGAGCCAATTAATGCATTTACATCTGCAGTCAATGTTGGAAGAACTGGAGTGAATGCTAATGTCAGAGGGCAAGCTGTTTCAATAACTTCCGTACTAGAGACAATCAAAGCAAGGAGACTGGATGGCAATTGGGTCAAAGTAGACTATAGGATTACCTGTTATTATTTATGTGTAACATGCCCGGGGAGTACCCGTGCGCGTTAAACAGTTCGGACTCCCGAAATCTCTTTGATCTAGTCTCATGAGTGCAATGTGAAATGTTGATGAGAATCCAAATTTGGCAACTTTTAGAAAAACAATTTTATTGCGAAACCTTTTGCTAGAAATGGACTGCGTCATCAGATCTCAGAGTCGCCACCTAATATTTATTTTGGGAAAATTAGAAAACCCATGACTCGTGCCAAGGCCACTGTTCGTCGTAACCAAGGATGCTTAGCTCGGAACCTTAGGTATGAAGGGGGAAGGTCATTAATTGAGCACCCCCCGCTCACCCGATCAAAAGATCGGCCTCTACTAAACCATGATATGACTTTTATTTTCTTTATATGTTCATATTCTGATTATTTAATAAATCCTAAAATTTACTATATGAAACATACAAGTATAGACTATGTCACCCATTTTGGAATAACTTGATTTCATGTAGTTTTGAAAGAGTTTTGAAAATGTATATCCCAAATAAATTGAGTTTACAAACACGAAAATCAATATCATTCCAAATTAAGCGACACAACCTCCATCCACTAGCATTCATACAGTTATATCACATAAGCAAATAGTCACATGGTATGATGCTTAAACGTAGTAAGAAAAACACACACAAACGGGATGCTAAAGCATAAAAACTTACATGTTTGGCGACCCGCAAACAAACTACAAAACAGAGTTAGTAAAACATGTATGATCTTATATACAAAATCCTAATGCAATTCACTTATGAGATGCAACTAAAGATTCGGCCTCTAAGATATGATATGTGAATCATCTCAAGAACATGAGGTAGCGCACATAATCACATAGGAATTGATTAAATCTACAAATGCAGACTTAGCCGAACCAAGATGCATGAAACATGGATGCAAAGCATGAATATAATGAAAAATAAACATGATGTTTATGTACAAATAAGGAAAGCAAGTAAAAGAATGGGATAGAAAGAAGTGGGGATGAGGAATTATTACAACACTTGAATTATTACATATCCAAATAAAGGAGGAGCAGGAAAACAAATAGTACAACAAACTATAAAAAAATCCTCACAAACTCTCAAAATAAAAAATAAAATAAAAAAACTTCATGTGCGCTAGAAAATATTCTGCTTGACGTAGGAAGACCGCTCCATTCTGTCCGGGGAAACTTATTTTGCATGAGCATTATTCATTCCGAGATACTATTCACCGCCGGAAGTTACTATTCACCAATTACTATTCATCTTTCTTGATCGTTATTCATCTTACTGGGCATTTTTCATCTGCAGTTACTATTCATTGCCGGAGATACTATTTATTGACGGGGTTACTATTCACCGCCGGAGGTTACTATTCACCGCCGATCACTATTCACCCGGTGAGGTCACATCTTTTAACAAATTAGGTGGTTCAACCAACCATTTAAAGTGGTAAAATTACAACAATTTATAAATAGTAAACTACAACATTTTATGTAAATTACAACAGTTTATATACAACAGTAAATTACAGTAAATAAAGTGGTAAAATTAGGTGGTTCGACCGACCATTGAAAGTGGTAAAATTACAATAATTTATAAATAGTATACTACAATATTTTATGAAATTACAACAGTTTATAACTGTTTATATACAACAGTAAATTACAGCAGATAAAATAGTAAAATTAGGTGGTTTGACCGACCATTTAAAGCGATAAAAAAAAAAGTTATGAAAAACAATAAATGAAGTACTTAAACAAATTATATCACATTTTGAAATTAAATGAAAGTTTACGAAAACTCACCTTTCGGGGAAATGATGAATTTTCTGATTCACAAACTTTCTTTTAATTACCCTCAAGTTTGTGGAATGTGTTCTCAATTCTCAGTCCAAAAGTTGGAATTACAACTTCTTTTTCTGATTCTTTTTTTTTCTCTCAAAATTCTCGCACTACTTCTCCTTTTTTATTATTCTCTCAGACTTTTTCTTTCTTCTTTTATCTCTCTAGCCCCCCAAAAATCCCTTCATCCTTCTTTGATGTTCCCCCTTTTATAGAAAATGATGGTAAGAAAAAGACGAAAGAAGAAACGGTGGGAGGTGTTGATTTCAAAAGATGCACAGTGATTTTACTGTGCATTGCACAGTAAAATTACTATGCACTTTATGATATAATAATATATAAAAGGGAATATTAGCATAAATATATGTACAAATACCCAAAAAAATATATAAAAACACACAAATATATAAAATTAAAATACATGGACTAATAAAATATATTTTAGTAGGCCAAATATGCAACATAATTTGACCAAAGCGGGTCTAAAGGCACAGAAAACAAAAAAACACACGATGGGAGTGTCGTGAATTTTCGTAAAGGAGGAATAATACCCTTATATAATATAATATTATATATATACAAAAGTATGGTGCGTGGATGAAACCACGGTACTGAATAAATTTAATAAAATATTATATAACATAATATATATATATATATATAATACATAATAAAGGGAAAGAAAATAGAGAAGGAGTCTAAAATAATTTGACAAAACAGGTGTAAGACTGGGATCAAAGTTTACATTCCATCTTTTTACTGAGAATTTTGTGAGATAGCATATTCCTATTTTCATCATCGAGTAATCAAAAGAAAGTGACCAAGTCTTAGGGCTTGTCAAAATGGGGTGTCTACAGTTGCCCCTCTTTGACAGAGCTCATAGTCGTTTCTTGACATGAGTGAATGTCAAAGCCCGAAGACGACCCTTTTGACAAGGCCATAAGACTTGGTCAAACAAACAAGATGCAATGCAAGTGGTTGAACCCGAAGGTTGCCTACGTATCCCTTTGCAAGGAATCAAACCTGCGTAGTTCAGGGGCAACATGTAACATGACATATGCAGTTTGAAAGTTGGACTTACACGCTTCGCGAAGCCAGTTGTTTGAAAATTCATGATTATGCAATGCAATGCAATGCCATGAAGTGATGATAAAGATATGAAGATGACAACATGAGAGGCAAGCTTCGTGCAGATGATATGAAACATAACAGGGGGTGCATTACATATAAATGTGCCACAAGATCACATACAAATGAGCTATAACACAAGTTTAACCAAGTAGAACAACAACCTAACGCATCTCACGTGAAAGGAGGAAGGATGGTGTAAACATCAGGCGCACCTGATGTTTTTAACTGATCAAAACAACAACCTAACGCGTTTCATGCGAAAGGAGGAAGGATGGTGTAAACATCAGGCGTACCTGATGTTTTTAACCGAGCAAAACAACAACCTAATGCGTTTCACGCAAAAGGAGGAAGGATGGTGTAAACATCAGGCACACCTGATGTTTTTAACCGAGCAAAACAACAACCTAACGCGTTTCTTGTGAAAGGGGGAAGGATGGTGTAAACATCAGGCGCACCTGATGTTTTTAACCAAGTAAAACAAACAACCTAACGCGTTTCACGCAAAAGGAGGAAGGATGGTGTAAACATCAGGCGCACCTGATGTTTTTAACTGGGGTGGTATGAACAGATAGGCGCACCTGATTGTATTTTAACCGGGGTGGTGTAAACAGACAGGCTCACCTGACTATATTTTAACCGGGGTGATGTAAACAGACAGGCTCACCTGACTGTATTTTAACCGATTGGGTAGTGTGAACAGACAAGCGCACCTGCTGTTGTTAACCAATTTTGATAATTGGGTTTATATGCTATGCGAAACTAGTTTGAAAATTGGACTTATACGCTACGCGAAGCCGGTTTGAAAATTGGACTTATACGCTTACGCGAAGCCGGTTTGAAGATTGGACTTATACGCTATGCGAAGCCGGTTTGAAGATTGGACTTATACGCTACGCGAAGCCGGTTTAAAAATTGGACTTATACGCTACGTAAAGCCGGTTTGAGTGGTTAGACTTACACGTTACGCGAAGCCGGTTTGATGATTGGACTTATACGCTACGCGAAGCCGGTTTGAGTGGTTGGACTTACACGCTACACGAAGCCGATTTGATGATTGGACTTATACGCTACGCGAAGCCGGTTTGATGATTGGACTTATACGCTACGCGAAGCCAGTTTGATAATTAGACTTATACGCTACGCGAAGCCGGTTTGAAAATTGGACTTATACGCTACGCGAAGCCGGTTTGATAATTGGACTTATACGCTATGCGAAGCCGGTTTGATGATTGGACTTATACGCTACGCGAAGCCAGTTTGATGATTGGACTTATACGTTACGCGAAGCTGGTTTGATAATTGGACTTATACGCTACGCGAAGCCGATTTGAAAATTGGTCTTATACGCTACGCGAAGCCGGTTTGAAAATTGGACTTATACGCTTACGCGAAGCCAGTTTGATAATCAGACTTACACGCTACGCGAAGCCGATTTGGGTAATTGGACTTACACGCTACGCGAAGCCAGTTTGAAAATTGGATTTATACGCTTACGCGAAGCCAGTTTGATAATTGGACTTACACGCTACGCGAAGCCGATTTGGGTAGTTGGACTTACATGCTGCGCGAAGCCGGTTTGAAAATTGGACTTATACGCTTACGCGAAGCCAGTTTGATAATTGGACTTACACGCTACGCGAAGCCGATTTGGCTAATTGGACTTACACGCTGCGCGAAGCCGGGTGTTTGAAAATTCATGATTTGTGCAATGCAATGCAATGTCATGAAGTGCTGGCTATGTTTGTAACTTTCCCTATTTTCCAACAGGGTGATAAGCTAGGTTGGTTCAGTATCCAGAGTTGAGGCGCATATAAGCTATCTCAACCTATGGGGCTGCCATACAAATTTCAAGCCGGGGATACACCCTTGAGTATTTAAACCAGACTTTAGTCTCGGAAATTCTAAACATTTCCATCGTCGCAGTTGGTCTCCTAGGAACTCATTGCAAACACAACCAAGATAATACACAAATATTTTCATACAAATACACACATATATGTAAATATGGTATACACATATGCATATACAGACAACATACAGACAGATATATACAGATATATACACAGACATACACAGTAGATATATAGGTATATACGACACAGACATATACGAACCTATACACAAACATATACGGATATATACACAGATGGAGAATATTCCATTTGTAACCGTCAGCGGGAAGATGCCGTTACATATTCCGTTTGCCGACGTCAGCACACGTACGCAAAACACGCAAAAAGAAAGAAAAAAACACAAAATGCATGGATGTGGGGATACGGGGATATAAGGTTTCGAACCCCTGACCTTCGGCCTGGTCTTCGAGTCCTCGACCACTGAACCACGCCACTCTTGCGACAAGATATGCAAACAAATATATATACATATACAAGACATATCTACACAAAATCAAAACAAACCAAAAGAAACACTTGATGTAGGGTTCGAACCCCTTACCTCAGGCTCAGCCTCTCACTCTTCAACCACTGGGCCAAACCACTGAACCTAAGCCACACTTGTGACCCAAATGTTCAAACAAATATATACATATATATATATATATATATATGAGACATATTTATACATAAAACAAAAACAAAACAAAAGAAACACTTAATGTAGAGTTCGAACCCCTGACCTCGGGCTTAGGCTTTCCGAAGCCTCAACCCACTGGGCCAAACCACTGAATCCAAGCCATACCTGTGACCCAAATGTTCAAACAAATATATATAATACATAGATATATAACACATATTGTAGACACCCCATTGTAGACACCCCATTTTTGACCGCCCTCAAGACTTGGGCATTACTGATGGTTTGCTCGGTGTTGAGAGATGTGCAGGGCAAGGATTCAATTCCTTCGGCAAGGAGAGAGGCAAACCCTTCAAAACACTTTGTCTAGGGGTTTGGAGTTGAAGAAAAGAGGAAAGGAGAAGAGAAAACTGGTTTGGGAGAAGTTCGGCATAGATCCGGGTAGAAGGGAATCGAGCAGCCCTCGCTAAATCGGGCTTATTCAATTCAATACTTGGAGTTAAGCTATGAGGCCACCATCATTGGAAAGAAGACTTCTGGGGCTTCACTTTGCACTCAAGAATCTCCTAGAGCCAAGTCCGGGTGGAGGAGATATGATTGGTTGAAGCTGGGCATCATCCCGGTTGGATCGAGTCTGCGCGACTTCACGGAAAAGGGCATAACTTTTTGCAAAGAAGGAATTTTGATGCAAGGTTTGCGCCATTGGAAAGCTAACTTCCGGGGCTTCGATTTGCATACCCACCGGCCATGATTTGACCAAGGAATCATCCATCGGCACTCTATTTAGCCGACCGGCCAAAAAGAGTGCCGACCGGCACTTTATTTTGGACAATGATCGAATCTTCTAGCCGACCTGAACTCTTTGAACCCCCCAAGCATAGTGCACACCAGCTGTGCCAGCTGGGATGCACAGAACCAGACCCACGTGCATCCATGTGCCTATTTTGCACCATTTTGCACCTTTTGGCCCTTATTTTGCACCCTTTGCTCATGGCTTCTTGAGGAAGCCTTGACCCTTTTGTCTTGGCTTCCTCAAGAAGCCTTACCAGCTGTCCAAGCTTCCCTAACAAGCCTTGCACCCTTTGACCCTTTGAAACTTAGCCTCTAAGTCTTGTTTTGCTTGCCTATATAAGCACCTCTCCTCTCCCTTGAGCAAAGGTTAGAGTTTTGGAACAAAAACCAGAGATATATAGATATATATCTGATATAGATAGATACAACCATCTATCCCTCTCTATATCTCACTCATTTGCCTCCAAAAGTCCATTATTCTTGGCCTTTCTTTCACCAATCCATAGCACTACCACCACTACTCCATCACAGCAGCTTGGAGAAGTTTTTCAAAGGCCAAAGGTGCTGCAACTCAAGCCAAGAAGCAACCAAAAGGGTAATCTTCAAGGGCGAGTTCTCATTCTCCCTTTTCTAGCCTTTTCTTGATCCATATCTAAGCCTTGCTTGCAAGCACTTTTGGGCTCCGACCCAAACTTCATATAGTCTTATTTTGGGGTCCTCTTCATGTTTGCTTGAGGACCCCTTGCTGTTTGGTGATAGCATCTAGCACCTATCTCTTTACCCCCTTGTATGCCATGATTCTTGCATAGTATATTTGGCTGGTGTATAATCTGTTTTTAAGCATGTAATAAACTGTAAAGAGGCTTGTTTTGAGCCCTTCTTCAACATTGAAGAAGGGCTCAACCATGTTTGGTAACTCTATCATGCACTTGCTTTGTAATCTCTTCTATTTACCGTAAGTTTGCATGCTTTATTAGCCTATCTTGCTTTTGTTTTTGTGGGTGGTCATAAACTGAAAATGTTCTTGTTTTGCCACATATAAGATCTGTTTTTGGTCGTTTAGGCCATCCATGGCATGCCTTATATAGTCACCTTGCATTTTGGCTTGCTAGCCTTAGGTGTGTGAGTGTGTAGTATGCCATACTTGCTTGGTTTGTTTGATTTGGGACCTTTTCTAGCATGTTTTCAGTGTTTAACATGTTGGATATATATCCATGTTTGTGCCTTTTAAGTGTGCTTAAAAAGTTGCTTTAATATGCCTAAGTGTTGGACCATGTGCGCATGCATGTTTGTATGTATTTTGGCCTTCATTTCCATGACATTTAGCCACTGTTTTGGGCTTGTTTAGGGGCTGTCCAAACTAGTCTAAGACCATCATTTTCATGTTGTAGCATGTTATCTTGTGTTGGTTGCATGCTTGGCCCCTTCGCATGTGTTGTATGCTTCGATCATGTTGCATTTGGCATGCAATCTTCATTGTTTAAGTTGCCTAACATGTTGCATGCCTTGCATACTTGCATGTTTAGATTATATCTTGCATATGGTCATTAGCATAATGGTTCCATGCCTTGCATGATTATTTGCTTAGGTTGTGTGCCTAGCATGTTTATATACTTGCATGTTAGATTGCATGCGTAGGTTGCATTTGACATGCATGCTTTACCTCTTGAATTGAGTATGATAGAGGTTGAGCTCTTTGTTTGTTTATGTGCATTTCATTCCACATTGAAGTTGCACACTTTGGCTTCTTGGGCCATCATGCATTGAAATGCGTGATTGGTGGCCCGGGGGTCGAGGGCCATGCTCCCTTGAGTCTATTGCATGATAGGGAGTGTGTCCGTGCATACATTTGTCCCAAAATTCCAATGCCATGCTCTGCTGCTGTCTGTTGCTGTCAAAACTGTCTCCTGCAGGAATTTAGTGCCGACCGGCACTCTTTAGTGCCGACCGGCAATCTTTTTGTGCCGATAACTATCAATTGCAGCCGGTGGTCACCACAAGCAGCCGGTGGGAATGTCTTCCAGCCGGTGGAACTCAGCAGCACACAAGGAAGGCCTCCTGGGACTTTGGTAATTTTTGGAGAAGCAGGGCAGTGAAAACAGAGGTAGCAGTGGCACGGTGTGGGTTTCCCGGGCAAGGCGGACATCGAGCATGCATCATTCGCGCATCCCGAGGCGTTTTTTCTATTTAATTAGATTCATTATTTTATTTAATTAATTTAGTTGATTTGTAATAATTAATTAGCTTGTGTAGTTAATTAGTTATTCGGTTCTGTATTATTATTTGGTCCCTCCGAGTGAGGGCAAAATTGTAATATGCGTGTGTGAGTGGGTGTATGTCTTCCAATCCCCATTTCTTTCTCCCTTTTATTTACCTGCTTACGATGGTAGATTAGGGCACGTTTATTTTAGCATACCTTATGCTACGCATGCGTGCATTCATGCATTTGTTTACATGCACCGGGCTCGGTACATCATACAAACTGCATTGCAATTTTCAATTCCGAATTGAATACATGCTACTCGCGCATTTCACATGCCATGTTTAGGGTTAGCCGAGCCTACTCTAGATTGCATCTATGCCTGTGTTGCATTAGCCACTTAACATGAACTAGGTCATGCATGTTTGCTAACCGGGTTATTGTTTTTGGCACGGAGTACGATGTAAGTTTTTTATGCTTTAGCATACCACATGCGTGTGAATGTTGCCATGACAGTATGCTTGCCATGTGGCTAAATGCTTATGTGATATTACTGTTTGAATGCCTGTGGGTGAAGGTTGGATTGCCTGAGTTGGAACAACTCATTGAAATCCGTATTTTAGCCTACTTGCGAGTAGCAAAAGAAAACAACACGTTTTTCGAAACAAAACGGATATGCAATGTTTATTTCCAAGTTAGGCAATCTAGTCTATACTTTTGTGTTGTGCGCATCACATAGTAATTCTAGGTTAATAACCGGAATAAGAACATGTAATGTTTTCAAAATCAGATATCACGGTTAGTAGAGGCCGGTCTTCGGACCGGGCGAAAGGGGGTGCTCATAGCTGACCTTCCCCGATCGTACCCAAGCTCCCGAGCCAAGACCACTTTGGTGATGACGGACATGTGGCCTTCGGCACTGAGTCAGGGTTTCCTAAATTTCCCAATTAAAAAATATTTAGGTGGCGACTCTGTAATCTGGCAAAGCAGTCCATGTTTGGCACTACTTTTCAAAATCTGTTTTCTCAAACGATTTGCCGGATTTGGACTCTTTGGTTCAGATTTAGAACCGTGACACAAAGGGAGTCCGAACTGTAGCCGAGGTCCCTCGCGGATGTGCTACACCCATTTTTGACCACCCTTAAGACTTGGGCACTACTGATGGTTTATTTGGTGGAGAAAGGTGTGCAGGGCATAGGTCCAATTTCTTCGGCAAGAAGAGAGGCGAATCTCAACTTCACACCCCATTTTGAACCAAAATTATTTTGGATGGTTTTTAGACCTTAAAACCCTCTCTTTCAAAACATTTTTGAAATAAAATTCCCACGATGTTCCGACGCTCACATTTCGGTAAATGGTGCGCTTTTCGGTAAACCGAGCAAGGACAAAGTGGAGATGAATGAAAGAGAGATGAAATCTTTGAAAAATCTTTCAAAACACCTTGCTTAGGGGTTTGAAGTTGAAGAGAAGAGGAGAAGAGGGCAGAAAACAAGTTGGAGAAGAAGACAGGCAAGAACCGCTAAGAGAGGGACGAGCAGTCCTCGCTAAATCAAGCTCATCTGTCTATACACTTGGAGTTTAGCTATGAGGCCACCACCATTGGAAAGAAGACTTCCGGGGCTTCACTTTGTACTCAAGAATCTCCTAAAGCCAAGTCTGGATGGGGGAGATATGGTTAGTTGAAGCAGGGGATCAGTCCGGTTGGATCGAATCTGCGCGGCTTCACCAAAAAGGGCATAACTTTTTGCATAGGAGGAATTTTAATGCAAGGTTTGCTCCATTGGAAAGCTAACTTCTGGGGCTTCAATCTAGACATCCACCGGCACTTTTTGACCACATTAGCCACCCATCGGTAGTCTATTTAGCCGACCGGCCAGTACAAATTGCAGGTCGGCAATTTATTGTGCCGACCGGCAATTTATTTGGCCGATGACCCTTTTTCTTGGCCAATTTGACCCTTTTGACTCTTCCAGGCATGGTGCATGCCAGCTGTGCCAGCTGGGATGCACAGACCCGACCCCCCATACATATATGTGCCTATTTGGAGCCTTTGTCCCTTTTTTTTTGGACCCTTTGCTCATGGCTTCTTGAGGAAGCCTTGACCCCTTGTCTTGGCTTCCTCAAGAAGCCTACCAGCTGTCTTGGCTTCTTTGATAAGCCTTGACCCCCCTTGCACCCTTGCCTTAGCTTCTCTTGTAAGCCTTAAGCCTTCCATTTGTCTATAAAAGGAGCCATCCTCCTCCATTGTAAAAGGTTGGAGATTTTGAGCAAAAAAACCAGAGGGAAGAGATATATATCTGATATACATACATACACCCTCTATATCTATCTTCTCCAAGCTTCCAAACACCTTTTTTCTTGCACCATTTGCCCTACAACACCCAGCACAACACCTCCATCCTCTATTCCAGCACTTGGGAGGCCATTTGCAGAGGTTAGAAGCTCAGAAATTTAGACCAAGAGCTGCTGGTTTGCTGCTCTTCTAGGGTAAGCATCCATTTCCCTTAAACTTGCATTTTTTAGCTTCATTGGTTAGCCTTATTTACAAGTGTTTTTGAGCTTCGATGTAAACTGTAAAGAGGCTTATTTTGAGCCCTTCTTCAACATTGAAGAAGGGCTCAACACTGTTGGGGACCTGCATGTGTCACTTGCCATTGAACCCCTATTTGATCCCCATTTTTGCATGACTTGTTAGCACATTGAGCTTCCATTTTTCGACCCTGATCAGAACTGAAAAGGGTCTTATTTTGACCCCCTATCCATGTCCCATGAAGGGTCTTTGGCTGTTTGATGCATGTTTAGTATACTTCATGTTATAGCCCTCTTGTGGCCCTAATCTTGCATTGCATTTTGAGCATGTTTGTATATTGATTTGGGGGTTTTCATCTACTGTAAATAGTCATATTTTTGGTCCCTCTTCAGTGTTGTAGAAGGGTCTTTTCTGTTTGGGCTTTGCATCTACTACTTGCTTCATTGCCTCGCTTGCAGAGCCATTTTTGCATGCCATTTTAGTCCCACTTGTGCTTACTGTCTTGCCATGCTTTGTATTGTAAAAATGCTTGTCTCGGGGATGCTTTGCTTCTGTCTCTTCATTGCATGTTCAAATTATGCATGCTTTGTATAGCTGTAAGCCATTTCATGCGCCTAATCTTGGGTTTCGGGGCCTATAGCATGCATTGGGTGACATATTTCCATGTTTTGGGACCATTTGGCATCATGTTCTAGCGCTGAAATCTGCATGTTTATATGCCATGTTTCATCATTCACCATGTCTTGTTAGGGTTGCATGTTGTATCTTAGGATTGATCCATGCATTGGACATATTTGTGTGCATTTCGGTTGCCTCATTTCACCTAATGGCCTCCTATGTGAGTGTGGCTGAGGCTATCTCATATTGGTGTAAGCCCATCTTGCATTGTGTATGCCATGTTTCAATGCGTTGTGCATGTTATGTTAGCATTGTGTGTGCCATGTAGTTACATTGCATGTTTGCATGTTTGTATGCTTGCTTGCATGCTTAGGTCGCATGTGCATTGTTGTGCATTGCCTCGCCTCTTGATCAACCATGATTGAGGTTGGGTCCCTTGTATATTTTGTGTGCATTGCATTTGACATTGAAATGCATACTTGACTCTTTGGCCATCATGCATCGAAATGCGTGATTGGTGGCCCGAGGGTCGAGCACCACACTCCCTTGAGCCTTAAACATGATATGGAGTGTGGTGGTGCAAACATTGCTTTGAAAATACATTGCCATGCCTTGTTTGCCCTCTGCTGCTGTCAAACAGGTTTCTGCAGGAAGTTTTGGCCGGTCGGCTACATATAGTGCCGACCGGCAATTCATCAATGGCCGATAACTTCATCAGCGGCCGGTGACCATTTCCCATAGCCGATGGACATTCCTCCTAGCCGGTGGCACTCCACAGTGTGCAGAGAGCATACCTTGGGACTTGTGCAGTCTTCAGAGGTGCCAAACAGTGAAAACAGAGGCAACATGTGTCATAGCAATGAATTTCCGGGCGAAGCAAATCCGAGCATGCGTGCATCCCTCTTTCCGAGGCCTTTTACTACTTTCCATAGCTTAGTGAATTTGTTAATTAATTAAATAGAGTTTTGTAATATTTAATTAGCTAGAGTAGTTAATTATTTATTCGGCCTGTATTATTCTTTTGGTTCCTCCGAGCGAGGGCGAATTTGTAATAAGTGTGGGTGCGTGTGTGCATGTCTTCCAACCCCCACTTCTTTCTTCCTTTTACTTACCTGCTTTCGATGGTTAGCATTAGGGCATATTTAATTTAGCATACCTTATGCTATGCATGCGTGCATCCGTACATTTGTCTTGTATGCACCGGGCTCGGCGCATCACGCTAACTGCATTATACTTCAATTCCAAATTTAATACGTGCATCAATTTGCATTTCACATGCCATGTTTAGGTTAGCCGAGCTTGCTCTAATTGCATCCTGTATGCGTTGCATTAGTCAAATTGACATGAACTAGGACCATGCATGTTTGCTAACTAGTTTCTGTTTTGGCTTGGAGTACTCGGTAAGCATTTATGCTTTAGCATACTGCATGTGTGTGAGTGTTGCCATAACAGCATGATTACCATGAGGCTAATTGCTTACGTGTTATAAACTGCCTGAATGCCTGTGGGTGAAGGTTGGATTGTTTGAGTTGGAATAACTCGTTGAAATCCGTATTTTAGCCTACTCGCGAGTAGCAATTTCAAAACTGTTTTCAAAACAAACGGATATGCAATGCTTATTTCCAAATTAGGCGATCTAGTCTATACTTGTTTGCTGTGCGCATAACATAGTAATTCTAGGCTAATAACCGGAATAAGAACACATAATGTTTTCAAAACAAGATATCATGGTTAGTAGAGGCCGATCTTCGGATCGGGCGAGAGGGGGTGCTCATAGCTGACCTTCCCCAATCGTACCCAAGTTCCTGAGCCGAGGCAACTTTGGTGATGACGGACATGTGGTCTTTGGCACCGAGTCAGGGTTTCCTAAATTTCCCATCAAAAAACATTTAGGTGGCGACTCTGTATCTGGCAAAGCAGTTCATGTTTGGCACTTCTTTTCAAAAATTTATTTCTCAAAACGATTTGCCAGATTTGGACTCTTTGGTTCAGATTAAGAACCGTGACAATTTGAGTCCGAACTGTAGTAGACCCGCAAAACAAACAGAATGGGAGTCATCCTCCCGGGACGTTCGGGGATGTCTACACATATACATATATATATATATATATACAACTCTCCCGCCTCTCCTATTTTTGTCTCACTCTCTCTTCCTATTTTTTCTTACTCTCTCTTCCATCATCTTCTTCGAGCGTCGTGTCTGTCGCGCGATTTCAACAATCGCGGCGCCTGACCGACAGGCTATCCAATCTTGCCCGATTGTCAATGATCGTCTCGAGCCTTCCTCCGTCTTTGTCTTCTTCTTTGGCTTCATCCTCTTCTTAAATTGAGGCCTGCGAAAGAGAGAGGTAGAGCAAAATCCTGCAAACTTTCTTTGCCACCACTCTGCAACCTTTTTCTTTTGCATTACTCTCCTCTGCCGTGGCTTCTTCACATGGTTCTCTCAATCTTTTTCCAGACCTGAATGAATCCACGATAGAGATGACCAATTCTGACTCCCCTGAACCTCAACCACAGGCTCTTCCTCCTTCCCCTGTTTTCAATTTTCCAGCGATGTCAGTTGAACAAATCAAGGCGGCACAGTCTGACATCGAAGCAAACTCGTATACGCTGAGGTCTTGTGTGGCGACCGTGATTGCGGTTTCCAACTTGTCTCGTCGACTGCAAAACAGGATGTGTGAGGTACATCAGTTAAATGCAACACTCTCCCTCCTCCAACGTGTGTACAGAGATGCTCAGGTAGAAATTAATGCGCTGAAAAAGCAGAACAAAGAGCTGAAACGACTGACGACCTCCGTGACTCGATTCGGAGTTCCTTCGCACAACCAACTTGATGGCCGGCGAAGAATAATCTCCTTTGGAAGCTCTACCAAGGTCGAGGCAGAGTCTTCAAAAGCTTCGAAGGAGTAAAGATGAAGCGAGGCAGCTGATGGTAAAGTCAGGCAATGAAGCTGTGTGCAAATGAAGCCGATTGTAATCTTCGTCGACGAGCTGCTGCCACAGAAGAAAGAAGAAAAAGATCCCTCTCTCTCTCTCTTTGTTTTTTTGTTTTTGTTTTTTTTGTTTTGTTTTGTTTTTTTTTTTTTTTGTGTCTCTGTGATCAGGGATGTCCTCCCCTGGCTGCAATAAAATCAGTTTAGTTTTTGCACATCCATGGTGTGACTGACATATCACTCTGAACGTGAAAACATTTTTGTTTGATTGAATTTGAGAGATTGAATTTTGAACTCTGAATGGAACAATGATTCTATACTAACCTGAATCAAAGAATGACTTAACGAAAGAAGAACGAAGCAAAACGATCCAAACACACTTATATACACTGACTAGTATAAATACACCGACTGGTATAAATATACTTACTAGTATGAAAGGAACACACTTATATACACTGACTGGTATGAATACCTTGACTAGTATGAATACACACTTATATACACTAAATAGTTGACTCGAACGGTGGAGAAGACAGAATCTCTAACTCAACTATGCCCTAGTTCATTGCCTTAACCCCTTTTTGTCTCTTGATTTTTTTGTAAACATGTTTTGATCAACATGAGAGTTAGATTAGTATACTTATTCCGTTTTCTATTTCAAATCATGTAAGCTAAATTAAGAGCACTGAAAATTTTCCCTTTTCAAATCCAAAGAATGGTCCAAGTTTTGCAAAAAAATGGAACAATTTTCGAGAAAAATTAGTCAGCTTCATTCAAATTAATCAAAACCTATTTTTGCAAATGACCACTACTCAACTAACATGGAATCAACCATTGGAGTGCATAGTCCCAAACCAGATAATCAAAGGTGATATTTGAACCAAGCCAACCAAACCAAGCCAATCCGAACCGAATGAAGTCGAGCAAAACTGGACCGGACCGAATCGAACCGAACCGAACCGCCAAACCGAATCGAACCGAGCTGAACCAAGTTAAATCAAACCAATTGAACTGAGCAGAACGAAGATACACTAATCAAACACGGATAAGACAACCAAGTCGACTAAAGACACACCAAGCAAACATGGACGAGATGAAGCTACCTACATATCCCAAAGATAGGAATCAGGCCATCGTAGTTCGGGCTAAGGTTTACTCGGGTATTGACATTCTATTTTTGTGCTCTAACTTTTGCCAAAGCCGCCCTTTCGGATTTTCAACCTTGCGAGCTTTTCATTTTTTCATTTTTCATTTTTTTTTTCATTTCATTTTTTTTTTGTTTTTCATTCTTTTTTTTTGTTTTAATTTCTTTTTTCTGCTCTAACTTTTGCCTGAGTCGCCCTTCCGAGTTTTCAGCCCAGCGAGCCTCTCAAGGATGGTACTTTTGGTTTTAACTTGTCCATGTTGATTGATTGTGAAATCTCTAGGCCATCTATGTACGACTGCTATACTTGACCAGTAGATATGATGATGTAGGGACTAGGCTAATTGGGTCTGAATTTGCTCCTAGTGTTGCCCCTAGTGCAGTAAATAGGAACTTGACTGTCCTTCAATAATAAAATTCATTCTCTCAAATTCTGGGTTTGGCCTTTCTGGGCACTCTTCCTTGGGAAATGATTCAGTTTTAACTCTTTGATCACATCCAACCTTTTGCCCCTAGTTCAAGGGCTGCTTCAAATCTAAATCACATCCAACCTTCTTGCCCCTAGTTCAAGGGTTGTTTCCAATCTGAATCACAGGCCCTACACAATTCTGGCTAAGGTTCACTCGGGTATTGACACTCTCCTTTTATGCTCTAACTTTTTCCAAAGCCGTCCTTTCGGGTTTTCAACCTTGCGAGCTTTCATTTTTCTTTCATTTTTTGTGCTCTAACTTTTGCCTGGGTCGCCCTTCCGGTTTTTCGACTCAGCAAGCCTCTCAAGGGTGGTACCTTATTGCCCCTAGTTCAAGGGCTGTCTCTATTTCAGCTATGCAAGCCTCACACTTTTGCCCCTAGTTCAAGGGCTGTTTCAAATCGAAATCACATTCTTTGCCTTGAGTTCAAGGTCTGTTTCCAATCTGGATCATGTCATTGCCCCTAGTTCAAGGGCTATTTCCAATCTAAATCATGTTCGACCTTATTGCCCCTAGTTGAAGGGCTGCCTCCATTTGAATCACATCATGGCCTCTAGTTCAAGGGCAATTTCCAATTCGGCTATGCAAGACTTACACTTTGAATGATCATTGAATACTTCGAATCAAGGTTTGAAAGCTAAGGAGCTAAGGAGGTTAGACCACAAGTTAAGAGGGATCCCATGCTGTATAACTAATTCCAAGCATATCTTCGTAGGACCACGCAAAAACAGTTTTTTGAAATCTTTTCACAAAGTGACTAATCACTCGTACTTTTACGAAGATAAGATAGAACCAATTTGGACCAAGGCAAGATCCTTCTCAGCCAATTAATGCATTTACATCTGCAGTCAATGTTGGAAGAACTGGAGCGAATGCTAATGTCAGAGGGCATGTTGTTTCAATAACTTCCGTACTAGAGACAATCAAAGCAAGGAGACTGGATGGCAATTGGGTCAAAGTAAACTATAGGATTACCTGTTATTATTTATGTGTAACATGCCCAGGGAGTACCCGCGCGCGTTAAACAGTTCGGACTCCCGAAATCTCTTTGATCTAGTCTTACGAGTGCAATGTGAAATGTAGATGAGAATCCAGATTTGGCAACTTTTAGAAAAACCATTTTATTGCGAAACCTTTTGCTAGAAATGGACTGCGTCATCAGATCTCAGAGTCGCCACCTAATATTTATTTTGGGAAAATTAGAAAACCCATGACTCGTGCCAAGGCCACTGTTCGTCGTAACCAAGGATGCTTAGCTCGAAACCTTAGGTATGAAGGGGGAAGGTCATTAATTGAGCACCCCCCGCTCACCCGATCAAAAGATCGGCCTCTACTAAACCATGATATGACTTTTATTTTCTTTATATGTTCATGTTCTAATTATTTAATAAATCCTAAAATTTACTATATGAAACATACAAGTATAGACTATGTCACCCATTTTGGAATAACTTGATTTCATGTAGTTTTGAAAGAGTTTTGAAAATGTATAACCCAAATAAATTGAGTTTACAAACACGAAAATCAATATCATTCCAAATTAAGCGACACAACCTCCATCCACTGGCATTCATACAATTATATCACATAAGCAAATAGTCACATGGTATGATGCTTAAACATAGTAAGAAAAACACACACAAACGGGATACTAAAGCATAAAAACTTACATGTTTTGCGACCCGCGAACAAACTACAAAACAGAGTTAGTAAAGCATGTATGATCTTATATACAAAATCCTAATGCAATTCACTTATGAGATGCAACTAAAGATTCGGCCTCTAAGATATGACATGTGAATCATCTCAAGAACATGAGGTAGCGCACATAATCACATAGGAATTGATTAAATCCACAAATGCAGACTTAGCCGAACCAAGATGCATGAAACATGGATGCAAAGCATGAATATAATGAAAAATAAACATGATGTTTATGTACAAATAAGGAAAGCAAGTAAAAGAATGGGATAGAAAGAAGCGGGGATGAGGAATTATTACAACACTTGAATTATTACAGATCCAAATAAAGGAGGAGCAGGAAAACAAATAGTACAACAAACTATAAAAAATCCTCACAAACTCTCAAAATAAAAAATAAAATAAAGAAACTTCATGTGCGCCGAAAAATATTCTGCTTGATGTAGGAAGACCGCTCCATTCTGTCTGGGGAAACTTATTTTGCATGAGCACTATTCATCCCGAGATACTATTCACCGCTGGAACTTACTATTCACCAATTACTATTCATCTTTCTTGATCGTTATTCATCTTACCGGGCATTTTTCATCCGCAGTTACTATTCATCGCCGGAGGTACTATTCATTGACGAGATTACTATTCACCGTCGGAAGTTACTATTCACCGCCGGAGGTTACTATTCACCGCCGATCACTATTCACCTGGTGAGGTCACATCTTTGAACAAATTAGGTGGTTCGACCAACCATTTAAAGTGGTAAAATTACAACAATTTATAAATAGTAAACTATAACATTTTATGTAAATTACAACAGTTTATATATAACAGTAAATTACAGTAGATAAAGTGGTAAAATTAGGTGGTTCAACCGACCATTGAAAGTGGTAAAATTATAACAATTTATAAATAGTATACTACAACATTTTATGAAATTACAACAGTTTATAACAGTTTATATACAACAGTAAATTACAGCAGATAAAGTAGTAAAATTAGGTGGTTTGACCGACCATTTAAAGCGATAAAAAAAAAGTTATGAAAAACAATAAATGAAGTACTTAAACAAATGATATCACATTTTGAAATTAAATGAAAGTTTGCAAAAACTCACCTTTCGGGGAAATGATGAATTTTCTGATTCACAAACTTTCTTTTAATTACCCTCAAGTTTGTGGAATGTGTTCTCAATTCTCAGTCCAAAAGTTGAAATTACAACTTTTCTTTCTGATTCTTTTTTTTCTCTCAAAATTCTCGCACTACTCCTTTTTTATTATTCTCTCAGACTTTTTCTTTCTTCTTTTATCTCTCCAGCCCCCAAAAAATCCCTTCATCCTTTTTTGATGTTCCCCTTTTTATAGAAAATGATGGTAAGAAAAAGACGAAAGAAGAAACGGTGGGAGGTGCTGATTTCAAAAGATGCATAGTGATTTTACTGTGCATTGCACAGTAAAATTACTATGCACTTTATAATATAATAATATATAAAAGGGAATATTAGCATAAATATATGTACAAATACCCAAAAAAAATATAAAAACATACAAATATTAAAATACATGGACTAATAAAATATATTTTATTAGGCCAAATATGCAACATAATTTGACCAAAGCGGGTCTAACGACACAGAAAACAAAAAAACACACGATGGGAGTGTCGTGAATTTTCGCAAAGGAGGAATAGTACCCTTATATAATATAATATTATATATATACAAAAGTATGGTGCGTGGATGAAACCACGATACCGAATAAATTTAATAAAATATTATATAACGTAATATATATATATATATATAATACATAATAAAGGGAAAGAAAATAGAGAAGGAGTCTAAAATAATTTGACAAAACAGGTGTAAGACTGGGATTAAAGTTTACATTCCATCTTTTTACTGAGAATTTTGTGAGATAGCATATTCCTATTTTCATCATCGAGTAATCAAAAGAAAGTGCCCAAGTCTTAGGGCTTGTCAAAATGGGGTGTCTACATTATGTTTTTGTAATGAAACAATACTGTGGGATGTGTTGTGTTAGTATTTAAGCTAAAAAAGGACAGACATACATTTAGAGTTATGGTTTTTGTATTTAGAGTTATGGCTTTTGAGAATGGTTTTCAAATGCAGCATACTTTTGTAAATGGATTGGTATTGAATAGCATTGTCAGCATACTTCTGTAAATGGATTGGTATTGAATAGCATTGTCAATCTCAGTTTTTTTTGTCATTTTTGTTCCATTGTCAATCTCAGTTTTTGTATTTATAGTTATGGTTTTTTTTCCATTACTTCTGTAAATGAATTGGTATTTAGGCCTATTGTCTTGCAAATCAACTCAGTAGGGTTACCATTGCTTCAAGTATACGGTCAGTTTGTTTGTGTTAGAAATGTTGGTTATATATTTTGCATTGGAATGCAGTATAAAAAAATTAAGAATTTGTTGATTTTTTTCCAATTAAAATCAGCAGGGTTTGTGTTGGCATAATTTTCAATGCATTTCCATGTTGTAGTAAAAAAGAACATCACAAATTTCATAAACATGATTTCATTGCTTTCAAACATACATGAAGTACATAAAGCACCTTACAAATTCTTACAAATTCATTTCATACTGAACATTAACATGGTGGAAATGAAACACACAAGTAAAACCACCATAGATGCCTTCATTATCATGGTCAGTGCCTCCATCTTTATCTCCATCTTCATCAGTCTTCCATTAAATTGTACACCTTCCTCAACTCTTTGCTTCTCATCATCAATCTCATCTCTTCCATAAATGGGAGCATATCCAACTGGGTTGCACCAAGCCCAGAAATCATAACCCCCCAAACCCGCATTTTCACAAACATTGTACAACCTACCTTTTGAAGGCTTCTCAGACTCCACGATTCTAATCGTTGCTTTTCTCCCACAACAACATTTCTTGCTCATGAAACTCAACATTTGTCCTTCTTCACCTCCAATGCTTGAAGATGACATTTTTGCTGGGCACTCTAGCCTACAACTCAACATAGAAAGCATATTCTTGGGTAAGGTTTTATGTTTAACCCTAGGGGCATTTTGGTCTTTTCATTGTGAGGAAACATCATCAATTCATGCCCATTTGCACTATGCTTGCGTGCACTGCACAGCCGATTAAAATACACAGCAAAGCTAACGGTGCACATTAGTCCATCAACCACATGGGGGTTATGTGGTGATATTCGAAAGTCAGGGGGTAATCCGCACATGGCCTAAACCATAAGGGGGTAAAATGAAGTTTGCCCTTAAATTTACTATCTAATTTGTCATAATTGTATTAGTTGAATGGATTTCACCATTTATAATTATGTTAAAAATACATTATTGATACATCACATAACAAACCAAATGTGATAAATAAAGATGATCATTCTTGCGTTAGTTGTAAAAATAGCAAGTTGTTTATGTGTGCTTGATTTATTTTTATGATTGCGATTGAGATTGTGTGATTAAATGAATCAACTAAACAACAGTAAAGCAAATTTATGTGTATTTAATATTTCAAATATTCATCTAAAAGTTCATAAACATTCAAGCGTTTGACACCTTTTGGGCCAACTGAAGCCCAGTTAATTTTAGGCCTTTTGGGTAAGCCTCATCAGAAACCTTAGAGCCCATGTTTGGGTTATATCGGCTTTAGCTCTGGTAGGATTGAGTATGGGCCAGCACGATAATCCTAAAATATATGATCTGGGCCTAGAATAAAGGATAGAACATGCATATCAGTCTATCGGGCCACCCAAACTCAGCCCACCACAAGTCTGCATATAGCCTTTATCCTTCTTATTTAAAAAGTGGATAAATTACAAATACATTCCTTAAAATTTATTTAAAATATAAATTATCTCTTATAATTTTAAAACTTATATCTTATCCGTTCAAATTTTTAATCACATAATAAATAATTTATTTTATTAATAAATCATTTGAACTGGATACTTTAAACATCCGGCTTCCTTCTTAAAAATCGCTTCAACCCATGAATGTTGTGACTTAAATTTGAACCTGCAAATCATAAAAGAGCAGCACAACCAACAACCATTTAGGCATGCACTGATATTGTTTAACTTGTTAAATATATATCATTTATCATTTCTCATACAAAATTAAAAAACTTATTACGATGGTTTTCTTGCAAAAATAAAGAATGAAATTTTAAATCTTGAATTAATAACAAATTTATAATAAAAATATGTATTTTTGTAATTTTAATTATTATATTTTATTTATAATATAACGATTGAATTATTGACTGTTAATCTGATATTTTTCCAGTCGCTCAACGGTTCGAATTGCAAGAACATTGCTCAACGCCGTTCTCAATCATTAAATGTGAATATCAGAAGAAGTCATTAATTAGTAAAGAGTAAATGGAGAACCAAATATAAAATAATTCAAAAATGCTAGAGGTCTTAAAAATTCTACCAAAATGTCTTACATGGGTGTGGGACCCACATGGGTCCAACATTGTGTGGGTCCCACACTCATGTGAGACATTTGATAAAACTTTTGATAGAATTTTTGGGGTCTCTACCATTACTTAAAATAATTATGTTGTATGCATTAATTGGTATATTAATTAGTGTATAGAGATCCCAAAGTTTTACCAAATTTTTTATCAAATGTCTTACATGGTATGGTTCCACATGGGACCCACATGATGTGACATAAATTTAAAGTTTTGAATATGAATAATGCTATATGCACCAATTAGTGTACTAATTAATATACTAATTGATGATGTGACATAATTTAAGAGATTTTTGATATTTGTAATGTGATTAATGAGCGGGGTCAATAATAATGTCATAACTAGTGTTGATACACTAGTTAATACATTAATTGATGCATGTAGCACCACCGATTGAAATATGATATATCGATGGGAGCTCATCCTTCACTATATAAATCAAACTTCCTTAAACTCGTAGATGCAATGAACAAACAAATAAGTCAACAACTTCACTGGCATGACTTATTCAATGAATTGTTTTTTTTCTCTCCTCATTCATCCTTGCGTTACATTTTGTTTCTATAACCTTGTATGTCGAAGGTGCTGTTACTGAGCAATATTATTTTTATAGTTTGTGGAATTCCAAACAATCCCGAACCCTTGATGCTTCGATGCCAATCTAGAGATGATGATCTTGGAACTCATATCCTTATCTTCGGTGAAGATTTTCATTGGAGTTTCAGAATCAATTTTTTCTATACTACTCGCTTCTTCTGTCATTTCTGGTGGGGTTCTAAGCAACAGAGTTTCGATGTGTTTGATTACTACACATTGGGCGATTATTGAAAAAGCCTAACTGGGATATATACATGTTATTAGATGGTGAAACCGAAGGGATTCTATATCACCAATGGTAATAATGCAACTTTGTTCAAACAACATGATTAGACTTGATCAATATTAATTGTGAGTTAAGAGCCTATGTGCCTCATTTCTTTTGATGTATCAGTAAACTAAATATGAAGACTTATATCGTCGTACTTTACTTTTCATATAATTGTTTTAATTTTTTGCAAATATTACTCATTTTTTTTTTTCCTACTGTGTTGTGTGATCTTTTGAAGGGTCCAACTATACTATGAAACTAGTGATTTTAGGTTTATATTTAAAAAAAAAAAAAAATTGATAAATATAGTCATGGTAAGTAAAGTTAATTTGGTTATAGTAATAATGTTTGGAACTATAACATACAAAATTTTAGAAATTAATTTTTTTTTGTATTTAAAAATAAAAATTTTGTTGTAAAAGAATTAGGAGACCGATTCCTATCATCATGAGTCGTCACCAAAAATCATCTCAAAAATTCAATACATTAAGCTTTAGCAACAAATTTTTTTTTATTTTTTATTTTTATATAAAATATCACTAATAAATATAATTTAAGGACAAAAATAATTTCATATCAAAAAGATTTATTTTTTTAAACAAAAATTTTGGTATAAGTATATACCATTGTGCGGTAAGTAGAATCAAATTTAGTGAAAAATATAAACCACTAAAATGACCTCATTTTTTTAACGGTGGTGCTCCATGCACCCATTAATGTACATACTAGTGTATCAATTAGTGTTATACTATTATTACTGACCCCACTTATTATACAGATTATAAATACCCAAAACCTCTAAAATTATGCCACATCATTTGTTAGTATACTAACTAGTACATTAATTGGTATATATAACATTATTCTAATTTTAGAGGTTTTGGGTATTCTGTAATTTGTATAATGAATGTGGTCAGCAATAATGTCATAACACTAGTTAGTACATTAATTGGTGCATGTAGTACTATTATTTTTTAAATGGTTGATCTCTATTGTGAGGCTTACAAGGTAAACGGTTTGAATTACTAGTATTGGTCCATGTTGGGACCCACAAAAGAGGGTATAAAAGGGTATGAATAAATGAATATAGGGAGGGGAACTTATTCTAACAAAACCAATGAATCAAACAAATTTTGTATTAAAGTATATTATGGCAATCCTAGTAGATTATCTAACGTTGCTCTCAAGTTCATAACTCAATTTGAAAGAATTTGAGAGCCTGGTGGGTTCATCACGAGTCTCATTCTGATGATCTGAATCGTTATTTTGTAGAGTCTTCAATCTATATTATTTATGAAAAAATTTAGTTTGATCCAATAATCATGATTTTTTTATTTTATCGCATTTGTTTATGAAAAAAATGAGCGACAAATATATTTTAAAAAATAGAGCACCCAATTTTGTAGAGACAAATATGATAAAATAAAAATATTATAATTATCAGATGGATCTAATTTTTTTAATAGATGATATACATGAGTGCCCTATAAAATGAATGGTTCGAATCATTAAAATGTGACTCATGGTGAATCTCACGAGCCCCTCTAATTTTTTTAAAATTTAGTTGTAAACATAAAAAAGTCGAATCCTAAATTTGAAATTTGTAATTATAATTGTTAATCAAGTTTGAGAAATCGCGCATAAATGTCATTTAATTGGACCTAGCTGTTTTCTAATCCATTGATATTGTCAACCTCATCTTGCTAACACATCTCTTTATCATAAATTATTGATTTTCAACTAGGTACACCTTGTCTCATGTTTGAGATCAAGATTGGACAGTCTAGTCCGGCCATGGGACAATTTTTGGATCCTGTTTTGATAATTCAAACTATTTAATATGTAAAACTTATCGAGTACTATATCCCTGTCAAAAATTATGTTGATCGGATATCGATAGATATTTGATTGAATCAAATTTGTATTAAAAAAAAATGGACGGTGAAAAAATAAACGGTTGACAGAAATTTGATTCAATCAAATAGCTATCGATATCTGATCAATGTGATTTTTTGTAAATATATAGTACTCGACAAGTTCTACACATCGAACGGTTTAGATTATCGAAATGGATCCAAAAAATGAGCCCATGGACCGAACTGGATGATCTAATCTTGATCTTAAACATGAGACAAGTTGGACCCTTTCGACTAAGTTTAGCATACAATAAAAAAAAAGTAGAAAAAAAAATCAATTTTTATTGTTGTTGTTCATAATAATTTTTTTTCCCAAAATTATTTAAAATGACGTTAAATGTTTTTATTTTTCAAGTCCATTTGATGTAGATGAATTTAGAAAGTCAAAAAAGAAAAAAAAAATTGAAAAAAATTCACCAAAGACAAACAAAAAACAAAATGTCAACTATTTTTGACTTTTTTTGATATTTCTATTTTTTTAAAAAAACTTCTTGGGTCTATCTAATTGAGTAGAATCCTAAGTGCGATTTTTTTTTGAAATTCTTAATAAAAGTTAGAAAATAATTGAGACACATAATTTATCGCTCCTAAAGACTACCTTTGATGATGTGTCTAACAAGTGTAAAATTTTGATTTGTCAAATATTTCATCATGTGGTATCTAACTTTAATACCACATCATTAGAGGTGATAAATTAAGTAAATGTAATATTGTTGTAAAAGTTATCTGAAAAAAAAAAAAAAAAAACTAACACAAAGTCACTAAAAAAGCCAACCCTAAACTCTATGATGGAACAGTAATTATGGGAGGAGTGAAAAGCCATAAGATCATCTGTTTCACTCCTTGTATCATCCTCTATTCAATGCTTGTCTAACCAATAATTTTAATGACATGGTAATATGAGATAAGTATAAGACAAATAGTTAGATAAATGATCCATACTTTGATACTCTAAATGAAAGTATGCTCACAAATATTTTGTAGAGCGGATTTTTACAAACTACAACGGCATTGATTTTATAAATTTTATAGTGGAAATTGATGGAAGAGCTACATTGAAATTCACTTTATAATTGAATCACTACTAGAAACCAAAGTGTCCAATTAATATTTCTTAAGGATGTAAAACTTACTTGAAGTGCAAAATATCGCGAGAAGAGATGCATGTATTGTTAATATAATTCTTGTATAGAATAAGAAACAACTCTTTTGTATGGAATGGAATTCAGATATTTTAATAAATCTCCTCTCATGTAAAGAGATTTTATTCAATTATATGATCGAATTATATTCACTTAAAATTTTTGTTTTTAGTATAAGTGATCATGTTTGAACATGGTGTGATTATTTCCAACCTCATAGGATGTTTGGAAAGTGATCAAACCCAAAGGGTGTGAAAGGAAGAGGCACAGGTCTTCACTTCAAGGTTGTATGTCCTTTTTGAATGCCTGTGTTTCGCAATTGTTTGCGTATTTTTTTTTATTGATAAAAAATAAATATTATAATAAAAGAGCAATTGTGAAAAGTTAGTTAGAAAAACATGTCCCAATTAAGTACAGTAAGCGAAAGAAAAGAATCAAGATTAAAACAACTAAAGAAAGTAGAGTACATGTAATTAATATATAATATATACAATAAAAGGGCAAACCGAAGATATAATTCTTCATTTATAGTTTACTTATTCATCAAAATTAAGGATGCGCTAATATTTATCAAGTCCAATTATGTTCGTTGTATCAAGTTCCATTACAATTGCCGAGATAGAAGGCCTCTAGTTTCACTAACCAACAAGAAGTATATTCTCCAGTTGGATTGTTGCAATAAAGCCCCATGTCCTAGTAATAAAACACATAAAATATTTTGTTTTGAGAACCCTGCCAAAAATGGCAAAAGAACTTTGTAGTACAGAAAATATTAATTCTGTAACTCCAATGGAAATTCTCACCAAAGTGGAGGATATCACATCTGAGATCATTATCTTTAGATTGGCATTGGATTGTCAAAGGTTGGGGATTGTTTGGGACTTCACTGATTATAACCATATGATATCTGTCAGTAAAACCACCTTTGACATACAACATTGCAAAAATGCAATGCCACGACGAGAAAGGGAAGAGAAAAACATTTCATTGTATAATTTAGCTTTGTCATGAAAGTGATGTTGTTGCTCCCTTATTTGTTTGTTCATATATATGAGCTAAAGGAAGGTTGATTTATATAGTAAAACAATCAATGGATCAAATTAAAGTAGATGGCTTTCCAAGTAGATTATGTAAAAAATAAACTTGAACTATTAATTGTAAGTGTGAACCAAGTTTGAAAAAAAATGCCTTAAAAAATTACGTGGAGTGAGACAGATAATCCATACTCTAAGTGAAAGTATCACTCACAAATATTTTGTATAAAAGTAGTAAAAAAGAGTTAGGAGTACTTATGTGTAGGTCCTAATAAGTGGACTTATTGTCTAATAGGTCTTATGAAAAAAGTTTGTCACAAAAAATGTCAATAATTGTAAGTTTTAGCGACAATTTATAAAAATCATAACAAAAAAAGTCATTAATTGTAAATTTTTAGCGACATATATAAAAAATTATCAAAAAAAATTATTTTTAATGACAATTTTACCAAGACTTATTTTCAATAAGACTTAATGGGAATTAAGTCAAATTATTAGGACATATTGGCAGTTTACCCAAAGAGAGTTAAGAAGATTATGGTTATCTATGTATAACTTGGTAATTTTCTACGGATCACTTTATTTATTTGTTCTTAATTCAAACACTAACATGAGATAGTAATAAAAGAGATGTCGCTCAGCTTATAGAGGTTGCAACTCATGACATTTTTTGGGCCAACTAAAACCCATGTAGTTTTAGGCCTTTTCATTTATGGTATGTTTGGTTGGAAAATTTAATGAGTGAAATATAAATGAAAGGGTAAATATAATCTCACTCTTTGTTTCGTTATAATGAAAAACAAAGAGAAAAAGAAAGTGTGAGGAAAATATAATCTCATTTTTTTTTCTTTTTGGTTCACTTTAGACTCTTTTCTTCTTCGATTTTCCAACTTAACCAAACATAATTTAAAATTCAAATTCTATCAATTTTTTCTCCTTTTGTTTCTATTTCTCTTTTTATTTTTCTCATTAATTCATCCAACCAAACAGTACAAAATACAGATTTTAAACGATTCAAACTTTTGGGTAAGCCTCATAAAAAAGCTTAGAGACCATGACTATGCTGGGCTCAACCCATTGAGCTTTAGCCTGGCTATTCTTGAGTATGGGCTATAGTCTGGGCCTATGCTGAAGAGTCGAACCTGTAGCTCCAAAAATCAGCCCACATTCCCTGACGCCCGTGTCCATTCTGTTAAAAAACTCGATAACCTTTCCAATTTTATATTGAAAAATTTATTAAAAAAATATTGAGATTTAATTCTTATAACAAATAAGCATTGAGTTTTTACTTTTATTAATATAAACTCTAAATTTTTTATATTTTTTTCAATGTAAACTATCTGCCTATTTTTGTTAAGCAAATTGACTTAGAAAAAAAAAAATTAGTCATTAAATTCAATGAAAAATAATATTTTAGACATTTTATATACATTTACATTGAGTTTAATGATCAAAATACCTTTTGTGAGATATTTTTATGTCTTTTATAAATTAAAAAACTAGAGGAAGATCTTTTTTTTTAAAATATATGTAAAAAAAAATGCTACGTATTTTTAATATATGTTACGTAATTTTTGATAAAATTATGATAACTTATGGTTCAAAAATGAAGTTATATATTTTTTTAATACTATGCATTTTTGTAATAATGTTATACATTTCTTGATTAAAAAATATTTCAATAATTAAAGTTAGGGAAAATTGCACATTAGTGCATTTTTTTTTAAAAAAGTTACAAATCAGTGATAAACTTTATCAATTTTAATAATTAAAGTTATAATTTTTTTTTTATAAATTTGTAAATATTTTGTAAAGATACTACTAATTTACAATTTTTCTTATATTTTAACAAGACATCCAAGAGACTAAAAAAGAAAAGAAAGAAACAAAAAAAATCTATTTATTTTAGTATTTATGGTCGTGCAGGCCACTTCATTGTCACCCGCCAGTTTTAGCAAAAAATTTCCACAATTTTGTATGTAAAACTTATTTATAGTTATTTGACACATTTGGAAGACAAAATCAGCTTTTGCATCTCATATAAGTAGTGGTTGAATTAGAAAAATAGTTTAGAAGGTATATAATCAAACTAAACCAAGTCAAGTCTTAAGTCCTATCAAATGGGGTCGGCTACATGAATCTTTCTTCTCCACGCGGCCTTATCAAAGGCCATTTCATTAGTCAAATTAAGTAGATTCATATATCTATTTATAACGCTAGTCAACGTTAATCTAGGCCTACCCCGTCCCCTAACATTTCCATCTACCGTTACAGCATCGTATCTCTTCATTACTGCATCTGTTGGTCTTCGTTGAATATGACCAAACCATCTCAAACGATTCTCTCTCAACTTATCTTCTATCAGTGCTACTCCTACCCATTCCCGAATACACTCATTCCTAATCCTGTCTTGTCTAGTCTTATCACACATCCACCTTAGCATCCTTATTTCAGTCACACTCATCTTATCTACATGTTGTTTCTTGGTTGCCCAACACTCCGTCCCATACAACATAGTTGGTCTAATAGTTGTTCTATAAAACTTACCTTTTAGTCTAGTGGGTATTCGTTTATCGCACAATACCCTAGACGCACTTCTCCACTTACACCATCCCGCCTTAATCCTATGGGCCACATCTGCATCAATCTCTCCCGCTGTTGTGATAATCGACCCTAAATAACGAAAATGTTCACTCTTAGGCAGTTCTTGGTTCTCAATCTTCACTTCTCCTCTGCTTTCATTGTTACTTTTACTAAATTTACACTCCATGTACTCTGTCTTAGTTCTGCTTATCCGGAATCCTTTAGATTTAAGAGCTTTTCTCTAAATCTCCAACTTTGTGTTAACTCCTTCTCTAGTCTCATCCACTAACACAATATCGTCTGTAAAAAGCATACACCATGGCACGCCATCCTGAATATTTATCTTCAACTCGTCTATAACTAAAGCAAAAAGATAAGGACTTAAGGTAGATCCTTGGTGTAACCCTACAGTGATAGGAAATTCATTTGTCTCTCCAGCTGGCGATCTAATAGTGGTCACCACCCCTTCATACATATCCCTAATCACGTCAATGTAGCCTTTTGTCACCCCTTTTTTCTCTAACACCCACCATATTATATCTTGGGGCACTCTGTCATATGCTTTCTCAAGGTCGATAAACACCATATGAATGTCTCTTTTCTTTTCTTTATACTTTTCTATCACTCTCCTCAAAAGATAGATCGCTTCCATTGTTGACCTACCAGGCATAAACCCAAATTGATTCTCTGACACCTCTGTTATGTCTCACAATCGGCGTTCCATCACCCTCTCCCACACTTTCATTATATGACACATTAGCTTGATTCCTCTATAGTTGTTACAATTCTAGACATCACATTTATTCTTATAGATTGGCACTAAAATACTCTTCTTCCACTCATCTGGCATGTTCCTAGTCAACAAAATTTTGCTAAGCAACCTAGTCAATCAAGCAACTCCCTTTTACCCAAACACTTCCAAGCTTCAATAGGGATATCATCGGGTCCTAAAGCCTTATTTGATTTCATCTTCTTAAGTGCAATCTCCACTTCAAAGTACCTAATCCTGCGATAGAACCTATAGTCTTGGTTTATCGTATTACTAGCTATTTCTTCCCCTATTGTCGTACTTCCATATCCCTCATTTAACAATTTCTCAAAATAATTCTTCCATTTTTCCTTAATCTCATCATCCTTCACCAATACCTTAGAATCTTCACTTTTGATGCACTTTACTTGATTAAAATCTCTTGTTTTCCTCTCCCGTATCTTAGCAAGTTTGTAAACCCTCTTCTCTCCCTCCTTACTATCTAGTCTAGTGTATAGGTCATCATAAGCTTTCAACTTAGTCTCTCTCACTACTTTCTTGACCTCCTTATTAGCCAATCTATAGCTCTTAAGGTTTTTCTCAGTTCTATCATTCTGTCACTTTTTAAAGCATTCTTTTTTTTTTGCCTTAACTACCGCTTGAACCTCTTCCCTCCACCACCAAGTTTCCCTAGAGCTGGGTCCCGTTCCTTTTGACTCTCCAAGCATTTCCCTTGAGATTCTCCTCATAGGATTGGCCATCAAATTCCATATAGTGTTAGCATCACCTTCTAAGTCCCAAGTACCTTCCTTATCCATTTGATTATTAAATATTTCTAGTTTATCCCCTTTTAGGTCCCACCATCTCGTCCTACGACGCCCACCATCCTTCCTAGCTTGGTATTGCCCTCTAAAACATAAATCTAGTACCAAAATCCTATGTTGAGAGACCAGACTTTCTCCAGGAATCACCTTACAATCATTGCATTTTAGGCAGTCCACTTTTCTCACTAAGAAGCAATCTATTTGGCTCTTAACTAATCCACTCTTAAAGGTTATCAAATGCTCCTCCCTCTTCTTATACATAATATTGGCCACCACCAGGTCAAAAGCCAACGCAAAATCTAAGATTCTCTCTCCAGCCTCATTTCTCTCACCAAAATCGTATCCACCATGCACTCTTTCATAACCTAGTTTATCTATATCCACATGGCCATTAAAATCTCCACCTATAACCAGGTTCTCTTCTACGGGTATCTCCTGTAATATCTCATCCATTTGCTCCCAAAAATTCCTCTTAGTATGATCATCTAACCCTACTTGAAGGGTGTAAGCGCTAATAATGTTCACTATATTCCCTCCAATAACTAGTTTAACTAGCATAATCCTATCTTCTTTCCTAGTGACCACCACCACACTTTCCACAAGACCCTTGACAATTATGATTCCTACCCCATTCCTGCGTCTATCCTTACAACTATAATAAAGTTTAAAACCAATATCCTTAATTTCCCTAGCTTTCTCTCATGTCCACTTAGTTTCTTGTATGCAAGCTACACTAACTCTCCTCCTAATTATAACACCTACCAATTCCATCGTCCTACTAGTTAAGGTTCCTATGTTCCAAGTGGCTACCCTGAACCTATAGTCTTGGACTAGCTTCTTTACCCGCGCTCGTCCAAAAAAACGCGGAAACCTTTGCCCATTTTTCACCGCACCCAGGCGTCGATGCGGCGCCTCTTGCTCACTTTTCGAAACACCCGGAGGCAGGCGCAACACGTCACTTGAGGGGAACGACCTAGCATTTAAACGATTCAAAGTAGGATTCATTTTTATAAGGGATCCGAGCGGCTTTTTTACGTGTTGGCTGTCGGCTACCTAACACACAACCCTCCTCCTTAACTCGGGCTTGGGACCGGCGGAGTTGTTAACAACCCCGGCGGAGTTATAATTTTTAATTAAAATTTTAATTTTTTTTCATAATCAATAACAATAGATAATAATTTTTTTAAATTAATAGTAAGCACAAAATATTAAATATTTAATATAAATGTTTTTAAATTTCTATTTTTACAATTGACCTTATGAAAAATCAGAATTGAAAATATAGTGTTACTTATAACTAGTGTATTATAATCAATTTCAATAATTAAAGTTATATTTTTTTTTATTTTTTTTATAAATTTGTAAATATTTTGTAAAAATACTACTAATTTACAATTTTTCTTATATTTTAACAAGACATCCAAGAGACTAAAAAAACGAAAAGAAAGAAACAAAAAAATCTATTTATTTTAGTATTTATGGTCGTGCAGACCACTTCATTGTCACCCGCCACTTTTAGCAAACAATTTTCACAATTTTGCATGTAAAACTTATTTATAGTTATTCAACATATTTCGATGGCAAAATGAGCTTTCGCATCTCATATAAGTAGTGGCGGAGTTAGAAAAATAGTTTAGCGGGATATTTATTAATTAAAATTTTATTTTATTTTTTCATAATCAATAATAATAGATAATAATTTTTAAATTAATATTAAGCACAAAATATTAAATATTTAATATAAAAGTTTTAAATTTTTGTTTTTACAATTGACTTTGTAAAAAAGTTGAATTGAAAATATAGTGTAACTTATAACTAGTGTATTATAGGCAATGTGAAGAGTATTGTATGTTTTATGATAGATTATATAATAATGTATAAATAATAGTGGTTCCACATATGGTATCACTAATCAATAGTAAAATAGCGCATAGAAGGTTAATCCCACTTGTCAAACATAATTAAATAATTCAATAATTCCATATTTTTGTAGTGAGGTTAACTATGTTTACATGTAAGTAATGATTTGATATTACTGTTACACTAAAATTTCTTTTATAAAATTTTCATGACTAATGTTGTATGTACTAATGGATTTTTCTTAAGTGTGCAACTTACACTTTACATTTACACTTTTTGTGTTTATACCTTACACTTATGTTTATACCTTACACTTACACCTTTTGTGTTGGTTGCATATGGTGTGCAACCTTAAAGGGTTGCACACCATAACAAGACCCTATACTAATTAGTATATCAATTGATGATGTGGCATAATTTAAGATGTTTTTAGTATTTGTAATTGTATAATGAGTGGGGTCAATATTAATATCATAACTAGTGTTAGTAACTAGTTAGTATATAAATTGGTGCATGTAGCACCACTCAATTTTCATACATAATAATGTGACTTGTTGTAATTTTTTCATTTTCAATCAAAACGACTATCATTATTTTGTAATTTGAAAAATATCATTAAGAATCATTCTAAATGAATGTTATTTCTATATAAATTTTCTATTTATTAATTATTCTCCTTATATGCAAAAAAAAAAAAAAAAAAAAAAGGAAAAATAAAATATGAAGGGACACGTGCACTCTGATCTCTTCATAGCTCTGTCACCGCACATAAGAATATTACATTCAATTATATATGTAATTAAATTATATATGCACTTAATTAATTAATTTATTTATTTATTTTTTGTTACTACGATTGAATTTGTTCAAATATAGTGATTATTTTCACAACATAATAAGAAGAAAAAAGGAAAAAAAATAAGCATTTGCGAGTAATATTTGCAAAAGTTTAAAACAAAAGTACATATAATATATAAAATATAATTCTTCATAGCATCTAGTTTACGGATACATCAAAGTAAGGTTGCATGTAGACTCTTAACTCACAACTAATCTTAATATTTGCAACACACTATAAGAAATGACAGTTTTGGCGACCAAAATATTAGTCGCCAAAAGTCCCATTTTTAGTCGCCGATACCATTTAACGACTAAAATTTTTTGTCGCCAAGGTCGTCACCTAAACCCTGTCGGCGATAGTATTAGCGACTAAACTTTTGTTTGGTTGCCGAAAGTGAAACATTTGGCTACTAATTTTTGTTTAGTCGGCAATGTTACCTTTTGGCCACTAATACAGTAGTCGCTGAAAAGTGAATTTTTGGCTACTAAACTTTAATTAGTCGGCAAAGGTGGGTCCTTTGGCGACTAAATTATTGGTCGCCGAACGTCAACGTTTGGCTACTAAACTTTGGTTAGTCGGCAAAGGTGATATTTTGGCCACCAAAATATTAGTTGCCGAAAGTTCTAACATAAACTAATTTGAACTATTTAGAGACTAAAGTTTTAGTCGCCAATTGAATATATACATTTATTGACCGTGGAATTTAGTCGCCAAAGGATGCCGACTTTTTCGTGACTAAAATAGTTAGTCGGCAATAGTTTCTTTCCCTCATTTTGATTTATTTAGCTACTAACTGTTTGGTCGCAAAAAGTATTTTGTTCATTTTGCTACTAAATTATTAGTGGCCAAAACATTTGTTTACGTTTTTGGCTATCAAAATATTTAGTAGCCAAATACTATATTAATTTTTTTTAAAATTTTTTTTTTTGAACCACCTGTATCCATTATTAGTATAACCTATACAATGTACAAACAATATAATCCATCAATACTGAATATATATTATCAACAATTAGACAACGTGCACGCATTTCACTTCTAACCATCCAAAATATTAATATTAAACATCCAACTTTCAATGTAATACAAATTCCATACGAACCAAGTATAATCCAACCTCAATAATTTAATTCCATACAAAATAGAGGAAATCTCTACCACACCAAAAAATTAATTTGTACCGCCCCAAAAATTAATTTGTACCACGTCCAATGCTAATTTCTACCATGCCATACCATAGATATTTACCACGCAAAAAAATTAATTTGTACAAACCACTATATATACAAACAAAGGTATAAAAACAATGCCCTTCCATATGTGTCAAAAAAAAGTCATATCCACATTTGTACGTCCAAAACCATCTACAAAAAAAAAAAAAAAAAAAAAGATTAATCATTAGTATTAACTACATATTGGGTTGGTAAAAAAAAAAATTCATCATTAGTATTATAAATGCATGTAAGGCTGCAACCACTAGACAATCTAGTCAGGTTAACAATATGATTGTCAAAGAATAATATTATAACAACATAGAGGTGGAGATGAAATGAACTCATCAATCCTCAAAATCCACGCATTATTAACACAAGCGCTAGCAGTACAACTACATTCAAATTCCAAACAAACCAACAACAATACAACTACATGCACATTCCAAACCAACACCATAATGACATCACCCATGATCATTATCAAAAGGTTCGAGCCAACAGCTCAAGGAAAAAAGAGAACAGCCAAGGAAGAAATAACCAAAATTTAGTTATCTAGTTGATTGATAATATACATCCACATAACATAAAAAAATAGATGAATGAATTACTGTGTTAAGTAAGATGGCCCAAATTTTTTTGATCAGCAAGACAACCCAAGTTGATTCAAGCCACAGTGAAACTTGGCATGTTAGATCTCCTACGAATGACACGCATAATGCAAAGTCCTAGTCCTCCATTTGTCTTCCACACACATAGGAATAGACCTACGAAAGATCTTGACAATACTAAAAATGAGAGGTTATATCCTGAATGATCATAATCAGACAGTTATTAACTAAATGTGTAAGTAAAAAATGTTAGTTACCCCTTAGTCACTTTTGTGTTCGCAATTTCACTCTAAGATTGAGTCTGTTATAATTGTTTTTTAGGCTTATTTGAGTCTTGAGCATGCTTTGTAGTGAAGCATTATCAAAACAACTTTAGCTTCAAGCCTTGATCATACAAACATACTCATCTTCTGTGAAAAGGCAAAACACATGCATTGCATTATCATCGTTTAGAGAGTTCTTATCTTTATTATTTAGAAGGGTTCGGTTTATTTTATTTTTTTGAACATAGTTAGCTTAGTTTTGGACTTTAGACTAGGTTTGCTATTGGGCTTGACTTATAGTACCCACAGACTTGTTAATTGGGCCTTGTGCATTACATGCAATAAGTGGGTACACAACCACATACCTATGTGGCACCAACCAATGAAGGAAGAAGTCTGCATCCATAGTAAAGAAGAAGACAAGCAGCAGCGGTAGTAGCTATGAAAGGATGATGAAGAAATAGAAGAGAAGAAAATGCTAAGAAAAAATGCATAAAGACGTGTGTGCCGGTTAGGTTTTCTCTTTCAATCAGTCATCCCTGAAATGAGAAAGGATTTATGGTTAAGAAGCTTAAATTAAACCCTAGTTCCTTAAAGTGTGTACTCTTGAAGACATGAAGACCATTTAGCATGCCTTTTATTCAAGTTACTCTGTGAATGTAAATATTCTTAAGGCCTCCATAGACCCCCAAGAGTTGTTACCGTCTGGCCCTACATGTCACATTTGGCACCGAGAAGCTTCCCGTTACATCAAAACAGTGGTTCTGGGATTGTTTTGCATTTTCGCCCCCTGAATGACTTTTTTCAACTAATTTTATGACATTTTCAACTCTAACTCCCAACCTACATGTCCTATTTACATATTGTTTATCCCTACAAGTCACATTTGGCACCGAGAAGCTTTCTTTTACGTCAAAATAGTGGTTCGGGGGCTGTTTTGCATTTTCACCCCCCGAATGCCTTTTTTCGACAAAGGTTATGACTTTTTCAACTCTTACGGTGAACATATTTAAACAAAGTAAGTGTGACATTAATGAAATTGTTCTTACCAAAAAGCAAACGTCAGATGAGCAGCTTAGATCCCCAAGAGTTGCCTTTTTGTCAAGTGCCTTTTTGTCGTTTCTCACGAAGTGCCTCAATCTCAGCTCTCATTACCTCCATGTCCTTATCACGTGCTCGTGATGCAACTATGGTAGAGGGTTGTGGGCCGATCCCAAATCCAAGCAAGTACCTTCTCTTCTCTCCAAGCACTTGCCTTGAAAGCTCCTCCTGTGTCCATGGCGTTCCTGACTCGATGGCAGCCGTTTGTACATTGACCATCTCTTGCTGTCATTGCAAATAAATAAGACAAAAAAAAAAAAAATCTAAATATTCATGTATCCTCATAAAACTTAGGAAAATCCAACTCTCCATTTTTTGCTACCTGTTAACACATATCAAGTTAAATCACCAACAAAAAGAGAAACTTAACCCTGAAAAGTATTCATGGTTTTTGGTTAATGAAATATGGGGGACCTTATACAATTGGAATAAGTCCACACAAGTATTTGGAGCTTAGTTGCAGGAATCATGCAACCAGGTGGCGATTCTGAGTAAGAATCGCGATTCCGCATTTCCTAGAAAGAAACGTGTAAGAATCGTATTTCTGTGGAGAGAGAAACGCGATTCAATCCAAGATGGGATCGTAAAGGGGAGAGAGAGAGAGAGAGAGAGAGAGAGAGAGAGAGAGAGAGAGAGAGAGAGAAACCCTAGCCTTCGACGTTGACATGAGAGGAGAAAGAAGAAGGATTGTTGAAAGAAACTTACAGTGGACCAGTGGTAGCAGCTTTGTAGTTGGATTAGATTAGGGCTTCGATCATCGATCACGATTAGGGCTCTCACTATCGATCACGATGGTCTTTGTCTCTGAGGGCTTCGATCAGCTTCGTTACTCTCTTCTCTCGCTGTCGATCTCGATCTCGATCGATCGTCTTCGTCTCTGTGCTTCTCTCTTTCTTCGTCTCTGGTTCTCTCTCTCTCTCTCTCTCTCTCTCTCTCTCTCTCAATCGTTCTCTTTCTCTCGTCGTCTCTGTTTTAAGTTTTAACTGATCATATATAATATGTATAATTGATCATATAATATATATATATATTACAAATTATGATTTTTAGCATATATAATAAAATATTTAATTATTATTTCTTAAAATATCATATATAATAATAATTTTTGAAAATTACTATTTCTTAACTTTTTAACATATAATAAATAAAATAAATCATCCAATTATTTAAAAGAAATCTAATTAAACCATATATAATAAAAAATTATAAAATATAATAAAATATCTAATAAAATAAAAAAAAAATTATATCTAATCCAATAATATAATAAAAAATTATAAAATAAAACATCTAAGTTTTCTTTTTATTTATTTTAACATAATTTATTATTCCTTATTTATTATAATTTTTATTTATAATATATATCAATTAAAAATAAAAAAAATAAATTAACAATAATACATTATTTAAAAAATACAATAAATAAATAAAATAATTAATGTGTATTAAAATAAAAATATTTATAAAAAAACTTATAATGTGCATTAAAAAATATATATATATGTGGGGATATATTTTCTGAGTACCAACACGTGGCCGAGGTGACACCGAAGTGTCAGCAGAGTTCCCCACGTGTTATGGTAGTTGTGCCGAGGTTATCTCGGCTAGGCCGATGATACCTCCGGAGATATCGGAATCCGGGATAAGCGGATAAAGGACAAGAGTCCTAGAATGAAGAGGAAGCTCAAACCTGGATGTGGACAAGAGTCCAAGGTTGGGGGAAGACTTCAGTTTGGGGTAAAGATAAACTCTTAGGGAGTATGTCTTAATTCCACTGAGAGTCCTAAATTAGCAGGAGTCCTAAGTCCATTAGGACCGGGTTCCTGTTGGGACTAGGATTGGATTGGCTATAAAAGAGAGGCACCCCCATGGGTCTAAGGTACGTTTTTGATACTCAAGTTAGTGAGTTAAGTACTGGATTATCCTTGAGAGATATACTGACTTGATCGTCGGAGTACCCCCGGGTGGTCGAAACCACCGCCGGAGTCTTTTCCTTCTGTGCAGGTTACAAGGAGCCGTCTACTCTGCCAGTGTTCTTCTGCTGAATCACTAAGGAGGGCAGTGTGATCGGAAATTCACTCACACAATTTGGCGCCGTCTGTGGGAAAGAAAGAAGAGTAGATGGCTGATAACGCGCAGAAGGAAAATATTGGGGACGACACTCCATCTGGGAGTGGAAGACCTGTCGATCCTAACGTGGAAGGAGGCGACCGCAACGAAGAAACTCGTGATCAGAATCACGCAGAAAAAGACGTCGGCCAGGACGGCGACACATCAAAGAAAGCGAACCAGAGCAAGTACTACAACGAGGATGACCTCCAGACCTGGAAAGACAGATGTCTGAGGAGGGATGAAGAAGTAAAGGAGATGGCACATAAACTGGCTGACCTTCAATCGGTCGTCAACTTTATGATGCAGAATAATGTCATGCAGCCGCCATACCCGCTGCAGGACACACCAATGCCAGCAGCAAACGCCCAAAAGAAGGGACGGAAAGAAGTCCCCGAAGCCCCTCAGCATACGAGGAGCGGAAGGCACTCTCACCGACCATCCAGGGAGGTCGGCCGAGAAGAGCCGAGGAGAGAAGAGTCCCGAAGGACACATCGTGAGAAGGATGCAGACCCCAAAGAACATCGGCATGTTCCGGGGCGGGTGTTGTGTTTTGATGCGTCCTGCGGAGAAGGATCAAAAAGGGGCCACCATGAGGCCGAGAGTAGCGCGCCAAAAAGGCTGAAGTCCATTGACAGCCGAGCTGCAGGGAGAAGTAAAGAGGACTTGAGAGACTACCTCAAGAGGAAACAGGAGAATGCTGGAGCCGAAGTAACCTCCCCAGTTAAGCCGAGGACTCCATTCTCGGTGGAATTGGACAAATTCGTGGCACCAAAAAGATTCAGCATGCCGAGGTTCCAGATATATGATGGTAAGTCAGACCCTAACTTCCATGTTGGATTATTTTTGAATTCAATGGCGTTATACAGTGGGAACGAGCCGTTGCTCTGCAAAGTGTTCCCTTCATCCTTTGGGGAGATTGCATCAGATTGGTTCCACAAACTACCGAAGGGGAGCGTAAAGAACTGGGAAGGCCTGGCCGAGATGTTTGTGGCCAGGTTCATAACAAACAAACTGCAACCTTTGAGGGTGGATGCATTGATGGCCCTGAAGATCGGCAAAGATGAGAGCCTCAGAGCCTACGCAAAGCGGTACTATGAGGTGTTCAATCGAATACCTGAGTGCAACCAGGAGGTGGCGGTCGTCTCTTTCAAGAACGGCCTAAAGGATGACTGTCCACTGCGGAAGTCACTAGCAAAAACCCTGCCGAAGAGTATGGAAGAGCTCATGGCGAGGATTGAGAAGTATGCACGAGCCGAGGAGGATACCTCGGGGAACAAGGAGACAAAGACAGAAAAAGGCAACGGCTCGCCGAAGCGAGGCCGAGGCAACAATGGACAAAACAAACAGGAGACAGAGTTGAGGACTAAACAAGCAGTGACGACGGTGTTTCGAATTCCGATCCAAAAGGTCCTTGACCAAATTCGAAATCAGCCCTACTTCAGGGCGCCGGCAAGAGCACAAGGAGAATTCATGGGGAGAAACCTCGGTAGGCGTTGTGCCTACCATAATGAGCAGGGCCACCCAACTCAGGGTTGCAGGGCCCTTAAAGCACACTTAGAAGATCTGGTGAGACAAGGCCATTTAAGAGATCTTGTGGATGAGGCCCGAACCAGGGAAGAACAGGCACGGTTGCCTCAAGCACCAGCAGCCCCGCCCCCCCCAGCACAGCAACCACAGGCAGGTGGACCTCGGGTGGTTAACGTGATCCACTCAAAGGTGAACGAAAACGACATACGGGGGGAGACGCAGAGGGTGAAACATCTGCAGCATGTCAACCAGGTCGGACTGAAAAGACCTCGGCCTGAAGATTGCCGAGGACCTATGATAACCTTCACAGAAGCCGACCTTGACATGGTTCAGCACCCGCACAATGATGCCCTGGTAGTATCCCTCCAGGTTGGGGAGTGCCAGGTGAAACGCATCTTGATTGACCAAGGCAGCTCCTGCGACATCATGTATGTCAGATGCTACAAGGAGTTAGGCCTTCACCCTGATGACATGGAACAGTCAAACGGCCCGATGGTCGGCTTCAATGGAACGCCGACGTGGCCTTTAGGCGCAACAAGCTTGGAGGTACAAGCTGGCACAAAGAAGGTGAGGACAGAATTTATTGTGATTGATACGCCTTCGCCTTACAACATCATCCTGGGGAGGCCGTGGTTGCATGCAATGGGGGCAGTTCCCTCCACCTTGCATCAACTGCTGCGATTCCCAACAGAACATGGGATTGAGGAAATCAGAGGAGATCAGTTGCAGGCGAAAAACTGCTCCATGGCAGCAATGAAGTTAACCTGCAGCATTCGAGAACCAGCGGAAGTAGAGGTTGAAGAAGAGGACATGAAAGTCCTAGATGATGTCGGCAAGGAGCCGACCGAGAAGAGTGAAGAAGCATTGAAGAAAGTCTTCGTCCAAGAGGGTGATGAGGAACGCTTCTTTCTTCTCGGCACAGGATTAGCCGGAGAAGAAGAAAGGGAGTTGGAAGCCTTTCTGAGAAGAAATATTGAGGTGTTCGCCTGGACACCTTATGAAATGCCTGGCATCGACCCCGAGGTCACATGCCACAGACTCAACGTTGACAGGTCGGCCAAACCTGTAATACAACGGGCCAGGAGACCGACGTTGATACACGTCGAAGCAGTGGAAGAGGAAGTAGCTAGACTTCTAGAGGCCAGGGCCATCCGAGAAGCCAATTATCCAACGTGGTTGTCAAATACCGTGGTAGTAAAAAAGAAGAATGGCAAGTGGAGGGTCTGCGTAGACTTCACAAATTTGAACAAAGCCTGTCCCAAAGACAGCTTCCCTCTGCCAAAGATCGACCAGTTGGTGGACGCCACATCTGGACATGGTAGGATGAGCTTCTTGGACGCATATAGGGGGTATCACCAGATAGCCATGTACCCCCCGGATGAGGAGAAGACAGCGTTTATTACTCCCAAAGGTCTGTACTGTTACAGAGTCATGCCCTTTGGGTTGAAGAACGCAGGAGCAACTTACCAAAGGCTGGTGACCCAGATGTTCAGACACTTGATTGGCCGAACTGTGGAAGTCTACATCGATGATATGGTCGTGAAGACCAAGGAACCGAAGGATCATCTCGCTGACTTAGAAGAGGTCTTCAACATACTCAAAACATATCGGCTCCGACTAAACGCATCGAAATGCGCGTTTGGAGTCGGATCCGGTAAGTTTTTGGGGTACCTGGTGACAAGAAGGGGCATTGAAGCCAGCCCAGATCAAATCAAGGCCATTCTGGAATTACAGAGTCCGACATCGGCTAAGCAGGTTCAGATGCTCACTGGAAGGGCCGCAGCCCTAAACAGATTTATAAGCCGAAGTTCGGACAAGTGTAAACCTTTTTTCAATCTGGTGAAAAAGGCCACAGATTTTTTATGGACGGAGGAATGCGAGGCCGCTTTGACCGACCTGAAGAAGTACCTTACCTCGGCCCCAGTCCTCTCAACGCCTCAACCTGGGGAGGAACTGTTCTTATACCTAGCTGTTTCAGAGCACGCAGTGAGTGCTGTGATTATCCGAGAAGAAAAGGGTGAACAGAAGGCAGTTTACTATGTGAGCAAGACCTTGGCTGACGCAGAAACAAGGTATCTGCCATTAGAAAAATTAATGTTGGCCCTGGTAATGGCTTCAAAGAAGCTGAACCACTATTTTCAGGCTCACAAGATAGTGGTCCTGACAGAGCACCCATTAAAATCCTTGTTGCAGCAAGGAGACTTGACTGGAAGAATTGCAAGATGGGCCGTTGTTTTGGGCCAATATGACCTGGAGTTTAGGCCGAGAACCGCAATTAAGGGCCAAGTCTTGGCCGACTTTGTGGCCGAGTTCTCACCAGAATACATCGAACATCGGGCTCCGTCGAGCCGAGATGAACGATGCCCAGACAAGGAAAGAGAAGCCCAGCCGAAAGCCAAAGAACCAAAGAAGGAGAAACTCAGACCCTGCAGCATTTACATCGGCAATTCCTTTCAACTTTTTGTTGATGGGAGCTCAAATCGGCAGGGGGCAGGAGCTGGAGTAGTGTTAATTTCCCCCGATGGGGAGATATTGGAGCAGTCAATTCGACTGGGGTTCAAGGCCTCGAACAATGAGGCGGAATATGAAGCATTGATTGCTGGATTGAAGCTGGCAATAGCAGCAGAGGCAGATGAGGTAATTATTTTTTGTGATTCACAGCTTATAGTAAATCAAACTACAGGAGAGTTTGCTGCCCGAGATGAAAGAATGTCGGCATACGTAAAAGAAGTCATCAGGCTGGCAGACATGTTTCAAAACTGCCGACTTCTTCAGGTTAGCCGAGATGACAACAACCACGCCGACGCGTTGGCCAATTTGGCAAGTTCAGTACAAACCGGGAAGACAAGGACAATAATGATTGACTACCTACCAGGCCCGAGCATAGAACCACCGAACGCAATGCAAGAAGCATTATGTGCGGATTTGGGACCAAGCTGGATGGATGCAATTGTTGCATTCCTAAGAGAAGGCAAGCTGCCAGAAGATCGGAAGGAAGCACACAAGGTCAGATTGAAGTCGGCAAGATTCAGTCTGACAGCAGAAGGACATCTCTACAGAAGATCCTTCACTGGACCTCTTTTAAGGTGCGTACACCCTCTTCAAGTCGAAGACTTTCTGTACGAAATTCATGAAGGAATTTGTGGAAGCCACGCAGGGGGCAGATCGTTAGCACATAGGGCCATTACCCAGGGGTATTGGTGGCCCTATATGCAGAAAGATGCAGAAGCCTATGTAAAGAAGTGTGAACAATGTCAGAGGTTTGCACCATTGATACACCAGCCAGCTGCTGACTTGAATCCTGTTTCCAGCCCTTGGCCATTTGCCCAATGAGGCATGGATCTTGTTGGAAAATTGCCCCAAGCAACTGGGCAACGGAAGTACCTACTGGTGGCTACGGATTACTTCACAAAATGGATAGAAGCAGAGCCTCTTGCCAAAATCCGAGATGTGGATGTGAAGAACTTCATCTGGAAAAGCATCATTACCAGATTTGGGATTCCAAGAGCAATCGTTGCCGACAACGGAACACAGTTTGACAGCAAACTCATCAAGAATTTTTGCGCCAAATTCAAGATAAAAAATTACTTTTCAACACCAAGCTTTCCCCAAAGTAATGGGCAAGCCGAAGCATCAAACAAGGTCATTCTAGATGGAATAAAGAAGAGGCTGCAGGCAGCCAAAGGGAAGTGGGTAGACGAATTGCCCAACGTGCTCTGGGCTTATCGCACTACGCCGAGAAGATCAACAGGGGAATCCCCCTTTGCCATGGCTTATGGCACGGAAGCAGTCATTCCATTGGAGATCGGCATCCCAGGGATCAGAACACAGGGAGTTGAGAACGGGTCTAATGATGTGCTCTTAGCCCGAGATCTGGACCTACTAGAAGAAAGAAGAGAGAAAGCTGCAATCCAGCTTGCAGCATACCAGCAACAGCTTGCCAAAGCTTACAACAAGAAGGTAAATCCAAGGGATTTTCAGGTCAACGACTTAGTCTTAAGAAAAGTGGTCGGCAATAAGAAGGATGCCAGAGAAGGCAAACTTGGCCCAAACTGGGAAGGCCCCTACAGAATAATTTCGGTGTTAGGGAATGGAGCATACCGGCTCGAAGATAATGAGGGCAAAGCATTGCCCAGACCATGGAACACTTGTAATTTAAAGTTTTTCTATCATTAGATATTGTTTGATTTTTTCTTGCCGATATGATAAATAAAATTTTAGCAGAATTTCTCTGAACTTATACAACTTGGCACGATGTTGTTTTTTGAATAATGAGAACCCAAGAGGAACTTAGGTTCACATTGGGGGCAGAGAGAAGACATTAGTAATGCTTAGCCGAAGTTAAGCCGAGATAAATAAATTCCTTATCTTTACTTGTTGAAATTTGTAGCAATTTACAAGTTAAAGTTAAGCTGAGATAAATTCCTTATCTTTACTTGTTGAAATTTGTAGCAATTTACAAGTTAAAGTTAAGCTGAGATAAATTCCTTATCTTTACTTGTTGAAATTTGTAGCAATTTACAAGTTAAAGTTAAGCTGAGATAAATTCCTTATCTTTACTTGTTGAAATTTGTAGCAATTTACAAGTTAAAGTTAAGCTGAGATAAATTCCTTATCTTTACTTGTTGAAATTCGTAGCAATTTACAAGTTAAAGTTAAGCTGAGATAAATTCCTTATCTTTACTTGTTGAAATTTGTAGCAATTTACAAGTTAAAGTTAAGCCGAGAAGATTCCTTGACCTCGCTTGTTGAAATTTGTAACAATTTACAAGACAATCTCTTGCCGAAGTAAAATTTGCAGGTATAATGCCCGAGGTATGTTACCCGAGGAGATTGTGCAAAAAAGGAAGAATCTGGAAATCATGCAAAATATTCTAAGTATAGAATCATTCAGAAGCAGAAAGAAGAATTAAAAGCCTGAAGCATTCAAGAATAAACAGCTGCATAAATAAGTTGTTTACAAGAAAGGCACATCGGCCGCAGAAGGAACAGCTTACAAAGAAAAGAAAACAAAGTACAAGAAATAGAAGAAAACAAAAAGCGTCAAGGCTGTCCTTCTTCAACTTGAACAGAAGGTTGGGCTGGAACCTCGGAAGGTTCTGGAAGAACCACCTCGGTGTCTTTTGGGTCCACAACCTCTGCATCTTTTTCAGCCGGAACCCCAGGTTCTTTATTTGCCACGACCTCGGAGTGTTTGTCAGCCGCAACCTCAGCGTCGATTTCGGCTAAGGTTTCATCAACACTTCTCCCAATTAGAAGCATATCAGAAGACAGGCGAACTGAGCCAGCTTCCTTGGATTGCTTCTCGACCTGTTCATCCCCAGTGAGGTCCAAAATCTGGTCGGCCTTGGGAGGGGATTTGGCCTTCCTCACCAAGGGTTCATCTTTATCTTCATCTTTTTCTTCATCTTCATCCTCGGCTTCAGATTCAGATTCATCTTGGCTTGGAGATGGAGGAAGTGGGCAAGGAAGACGCAGGCTCTCAGTCTTGCGCCATGGCGAGTCGACTGGAAGATCAAGCTTTTTGGTCAGAGCATTCCAACCTAGGACGTATCCTTTGTTGCAAGCTTGCTTGACCTGAAGCTTGTAGTCTTCAGCAACGTCTGCCATGCCTTGGTTGTAGGCAGCTTCGATTTCAGCCTTTTTTGTGGCCAGAGCATCCCTAAGCTCTTTCTCGGCCTCGGCCTTCTTAGCCTCGGCTTCCTTTTTCTCGGCTTCGGCAACTTCCTTGACATTTACAGCCGCCTCAGCCTTTTGAAGAGCAAGTGATTGGGCCTTTGTGGCCGCCTCGGCCTGCTCTTCCAGTTTTTTCATCCTCAGTTGATCTCTTTTTTGGGTCTTTTGAAGGGCAGCAAACTCCTTCTTTAATTCAGAGAGCTCCTCCCTTGTTTCAAATGCCTTTACAGAGAAGGCGTGGGCATGTTGAACGGCCTGACAGTTCATAAAGACAAAGGTTATTACAGAGTGAAAATGATGTTTTACAAGTATGAAGATAAAACAAGATCATCAAAGTTCTGAAGGCTTACTTGGACAGAACGTTGCAACATGAGGGCATAGTTCTCATATTCACTGATCTTGGAGTTTTTCTCAAGATCACCTTCGATGAGAACGGCCATGCTGAGTGCCACGCCGACGTTAATGTCAGAGGCGCTTTCATTGGCATAAACTGGCCTGTCCTCAAGTGTAATTTTGGGCTCCCAGGGAACTTTGGGAACCCTGGATCCCGAGGTTGAAGGCTTTTGCTTTTTCGGTGGACCAGATCCAGAGGGCTGCGTCTCAGCCGACCTCTTCATAGGAGCATAGGTGGTCTTCCTGCTCTCCGCTAGCTGGGAGATTGGCAGGGCGTCTTCGGCCTCGGCATCAGCTTCAGTAGCCTTAGCCTTCGGTTGGGCCTTCTTGGTTCTTTTCGGTTTTGGTGGGGGCATAGTTTGAGCTGGCTCATCCTCCATGTCATCTGGCAGGTCGGCCAAGAGATTGAGCACCGTTTTCTTCGGTTTTTCCATTTCAGCTGTTTTGACGAGTCTGCGTCGGCGCTTCTTTTCTTGGACTGGTTCAGACGTGGAAGCAACTTGTTCAGTGGAGGCAGTTGATGAGGAGGTGCTCCTCTTCCTCTGTCTTGGAACGTCGGGCAACTTTGAAGTATATGTGGGGATGAAGTTCAGTACCAAAGGGGCCTTGCGTTTCTCAAGAGGGAGGTCCAAAAGCTTTTTCAGTTCAGGCCTGAGGAAGTAGGACTGACGAAAGTCCTTGGGAGGTCGGCGAACGTCTGCAAAACAGAACAAAACATGAGAAACAGATAAAATATTTTGGAAAATTGAAGAAAAACAGCAGTTAAGTAGTTCGAGATGGGCTCTTACCCTTGCCCTCCTTTACTGTTCGTGGGAGAGGGAAAAGGTGGACTTCTTCACCTGGGCCAAATTCCCAGTTCCCAGTGACAATAAGATAATCCTCAAGAGCCCCTTTGTTGGAGTCTGGGAGCTCGGCTACAATCTTATATTCGGTAGACCTCGGCTTGAGGTAATACACAAAACCTTTCTCCTTAAGGTTAAGGGCACTCATGGTGTAACAATACTGGATATCGGCAAGAGTGATTCTAACACCCTCTTGCCGAGCTAAAGCTATTATTCCGATAAGGGTCCTATAGGCATTTACGGTAAGTTGCATAGGGTTGAGGCTGTAGTAGTTAAGGACCTCGCGGAGGAGGATATCAAGAGGGAACCTAAGTCCACACTGAACAAAGGCAACTACAGGGAAAGGCATTTTATTGCCATCAGGCATAATGGAGTCCTCCTCCCCAGCTAGTCTGAGTTGGACATCATCTGGAATGGAGAATTCTTGCCTAAAGTGTTCTAGTTTTGTGGGGGTATCCACCCTATGTTTCCACACACCCATGGTCTTTATAAGTGTTTGGCTACAGAAACAGAGTATTCTTAAGGATTTTAAGGACCTCGGCTAAAACCTGAGTACTGATTGTTTCAGTTCTTTCCTAGAGATTGATGGTTCTACAACAAATCCCAAACTTAAATCTACGAATAAATGAGAATGGAAGGCAGAAAATCTGGAAAACAGGAAAGCAAAAGAAGTTTCAGATTCAGGAATACAAGAAAGTGGAAGGCCAAAAACAGAAGTGAGATGGTGCAAGTATTCAGATGCAAAATCAACAAATGATTCAAAAATTACATGACAAACAGAACATTAGAAGCGAGAAAAACCAATAACGATCAAAGAAACGGAAAAGAAGGGAACAGGGGCTTACCAGAAAGGATGAAGCCGAGATGAGTCCTGCCGAGGTCAGGTGACTTAGGCGACAGCGGCTTGAGCTCCACAGAAATGGCAAAGGCAGACCTAATGCAGAGCTTCGAGCTTGGGGCAATGGAGGATTCGAAAGGAAAAAAAGGCTTCAGAGAGAGAACAAGAATTTCAAAATGCAGAAGTGAAGCGAAGGAGAGAGAGACAAACGTTTTTGTCAAAAGTGAAGCGGCGGCAAAACAGCAATAATGACGCCTAGGGTAACGCATGCGCCAGACGGCGCAGGCAGAGAAAAGACGGCTTGTAGGCGCGTCACTGGTACGGACCAGTAAGAATGAAACGCGTCCTCAGAATGGTTGAAGATTGATGTATGACAGCTCATACACGTAAGGAAGTTGATTTGAATCTGAAGAGGACATGCCGTCCTGGAATGAATGATCTCGGCTAAAAAGTTCTTAGGCCGACGTGCGAGATAAAATTCGAAGATAGGTTCCATCACCTCAGAATGCCGAGGTAATAGAACCTAGGGGGCAGTTGTGGGGATATATTTTCTGAGTACCAACACGTGGCCGAGGTGACACCGAAGTGTCAGCAGAGTTCCCCACGTGTTATGGTAGTTGTGCCGAGGTTATCTCGGCTAGGCCGATGATACCTCCGGAGATATCGGAATCCGGGATAAGCGGATAAAGGACAAGAGTCCTAGAATGAAGAGGAAGCTCAAACCTGGATGTGGACAAGAGTCCAAGGTTGGGGGAAGACTTCAGTTTGGGGTAAAGATAAACTCTTAGGGAGTATGTCTTAATTCCACTGAGAGTCCTAAATTAGCAGGAGTCCTAAGTCCATTAGGACCGGGTTCCTGTTGGGACTAGGATTGGATTGGCTATAAAAGAGAGGCACCCCCATGGGTCTAAGGTACGTTTTTGATACTCAAGTTAGTGAGTTAAGTACTGGATTATCCTTGAGAGATATACTGACTTGATCGTCGGAGTACCCCCGGGTGGTCGAAACCACCGCCGGAGTCTTTTCCTTCTGTGCAGGTTACAAGGAGCCGTCTACTCTGCCAGTGTTCTTCTGCTGAATCACTAAGGAGGGCAGTGTGATCGGAAATTCACTCACACAATATATATATATATATTACCGCTTCCCGAGACGCTCCTAACCTAAGAAACTTCTATTGGCTCACGATTCCTTGCTCTTGCTCCCGCCCCCGCTCCCACTTCGTGCAACTAAGATTTGGAGGCGGAAAAAATTAAATGAATCTGGAAATTGATCTTGAAAATGTGGTACCAAAAAGTTCTTAAATAGTTGAACTAGTACTGTCATGTTCTTCACTATTACTGTCATGTTCATGGTTATGGAGTATGGACCCATATGTGTGTGTTGTATGTATATTATTTTCCATATTCAAGTGGTCATAGCATTGAAATTTTTCGGCTACTGAATATGCAAACACCACCACAATGGTAGATGAGAAAATTTTACATATCTATCATATAATTATACCCATCAACCTCACCAATACACCCCTAGCTATCATATAATTATCTTTTAAACCCATCAAAACAAAAAAAAAAAAAAGTCTAGCTTCTACAGTTGGTTGGTGTTATAGATCACCAAACCCTCACCCCTAGGCATATCAATTACGAATCAATACTCAAATTGTATATATATATATATCTATATAATAAATAATAGGAAATAATATAGTTGAGTTATTTAATTGCACCATCATTTCCACCATTTATGCATTAGTTTTGGAGCTATCAACTTTTTTTCAATGGCATATGCACTATATTTACAAATCTGAAACAGATGTTTTAGTTCAATTGAACAGTCTGATCTGGTGAATGCAAATAACTTAAGAAATATAAAATTAAATTATTCAAAGTATTATAGATATATTAACATTACAAGAAGAGAAAGCTAGTTACTTGATCCCCTAGGCATCAGCCTTGATTTGATCTAGAACAAATAGATAAGCAGTAGTAAAGGAACTAAAGTGTACAATAGAGCTATGCCCATGCATATTTTGATGAGTACAAAACATAACATCAAGATCAGGAATATACATACATACATACATACATAAAAATTAATGTTCACAACTTTATGGAAATTATAAAGACCAAGTTTCGTAAAACATATGTCAAAGAGTATGGATTACTGCAATAGAATGTAAACATAGATACCAGGCAAGTAAGGGAAAATTATCAATAAAATGGAAACTCTACAAACTAATTTCAACTTGATGCAAGCAAACTAATAACATCAATAGAGATGGATTTGGCAAAATAATACAAAAAAACATTGTGCCTTAATGGCAACAGTAAGCCTAGCAACACATGAATCAGTCACATACACAACTACAAAATGAGTGAAATTAATTGAGTTTGACGAGTGTTTTACTCCTCAAAAATATGTGGAAAATCAACTCATTATCATGATTTAAAAAAAAAAATGTATTAGATATTGATATTATAACACATACTTTCAAACACATAATTTCAAACACATTGTCAAACACATACTTTAGCACACATGTTGTAACGCTCCCAAAATAATACAATAACGATAACTCATATGCGGAATAAATATGAGAAATAATAGACTTTCATATATCAAAGTTCACTGTTTAACAACCAGTTAAGTGCCATGTAGGCTTACATCTTTCCAAGTCATTGCTTGGTTACACAAATTGAGTCTCGCTCATTACATCTTAAGCCCTCGGCTTTACAAATAACAAACATACACGCATAAGGCATAAATAAGAAGCCCTTGCTTCCCGAAAGTCCATCCATGCTATTGCCTTGGAGGAAACATCTCACCTGCATCTGAAAATGATATTCCCGTATAGGGTGAGCCAACAGCCCAGTAGAAATAATCTAACACAATATATGAAGTTTAGCAAAGGTATAAATACCACGTACATAAACGATACCGATACGGAAGTATTCAAAAGGCCTGCATATTCATATGCCACTAAGACTAATCTTATTCCATTTTCCTTCAATTCATTTCCAGTTCATATATATTACTCAATTCATGAGTTAAATTCATCATCTTTCAACAACCAAAATGAGACAACAACTCAATGGTTTTCCATTTATGTAAAAACACACATAAACACTTCAAACTTGCCCTTTTACGGATATTTCGTCCGCCGGAATCGACACCCATGTATATTTTCTCAAATATGCCATTTTACGGATATTTCGTCCGAAGGACTCGGCACCCATTTATATTTTCAAATATGCCATTTTACGGATATTTCGTCCGAAGGACTCGGCACCCATTTATATTTAAAATTTCGGGTCTTTCACCCAGGATACTCCGGCCAACTTGCTTTAAATGGAGTCCATCCCCTTTCCCCTCCAAAACAAATATATATATGCAATGTATTTATAGCACGGTCATATTCAATGACACCTAACAATAGATTAGCATTAAATCGCTTAATCCTAATACAATTTCTACAATAATCATGACTATCCTCCACCGATAGCCTAATACATTTATCTTTAGATGTATATTAAATCTCAAGATAAATAATTATTTAAAACGTCCAAAGGTGTGAGACAATACATATCCAATTTCATCACCTACATCAATAACCATCCAATTTAACATATTTAATGTTAATTCCAATTATTTATACAAAATAATCATTTTATCAAGTTAGGGCAAAAATCCCCCTTATTCCAATATTGACCCAAACACCCAAAATCATCTATTTTGGTACACCAAGATCTTATATTCAAACCCCATACTCATTTACCTCATATTCATCAAAAACCCCTCTTTTCATTTCATACCCAAATCTTAGATTTGTTCAAACCACAACCAAATCTCATCCTCTATACACAATAGCAAATAACCAAGCTAAAAACCATATTAGAGTGTAGAAAATCCCTACCTCAAGTTTGAAGAAGAAAAGAGTTAAAACTCCCAAAATCAACGATGATGAAACTCGATCTCCACCGCATACAACGAAGCCCTCGAGAAGTTACACAACTTTGACGAAGGAACTATGGTCAAAATCCCAATCGATTTGGAGAAATCAAAGAGAGAAGATGGTTTTCTAGAGAGAGAGAGACTCTAGATCTGTATTTTGGAGACTTTTAGAGAGAGAGAAAGCAAAAAATGATCTGAAATGTCACTTTCACGATCTGTTATAACACGGTTCGCTCGAGCGTGGAAAGCCTCGCTTGCACTCGAGCATGAAACCATGCACTCGAGCGTGAAATAGGCTCTCCTAGTATTTTTGCAGACACAGTCCCCCGCTCGAGCACCCGAATGCCCGCTCGAGCGTGGAGCAAAATTTTGTGAAGCCCGCTTGAGTGCAAGAATGCCCGAGTGGAAGAGCCAAATTCTGGGCAATAAAGGCTTGGAAAAACAAGCAACCAACCTGTTCCAAACACATAACTACAACCCAATAACCAACATTAAGGGGAAGACAAGAGAAACAAGACATGAACCACCATTTAACCCATACAAACCCCAGTTCGGAACACCACAAAAGATGGGTCAAAACCAGGGTCGCTATAACCTCCCCCCTTAAAGAATTTTGTCCCCGAAATTACAAATCATGTTTCAAAACCATGTTTTAGCCAATTTCCAAAATGATTACCAACAACATATATGATGCTTCCAAGAGTGATACAACACCCACAATATTCCACATTCTTAAAACATATACAATGTTTATATTGAATCCATGTTTTTCTCAAGAAACCATAACATATACAATGCTCTCATAAGTTAAAACATATACAATGCTTAGACTTCATTAACAAAATTAATTCTCAATACAGGCTCATGCATCAACAAATAAATCCAGATATTTCTCTCGGACTTCTAACTCACGTTCCCAAGTCACTTCCTCGACTCTGTGATGTTTCCACAATACTTTTACGAAGGGAATTGTCTTGCCTCGCAAAACTTGATCCTTTCTATCCAAGGCTCTTACCGGTCTCTCCTCATATGAGGCATCCTCATCTACCTCTAAGTCGGTCCAATCCAACATGTGCGATGGATCCGGCTCATATTTTCGAAGCATACAAATATGAAACACATCATGAACCCCGAAAATTTGTGGCGGTAACGCCAAACGGTAAGCAACCTTTCCAATCCGCTCAAGGATCTCAAAAGGGCCTATAAACCGAGGGGACAACTTCCCACACTTCCCAAACCTCATCAAACCCTGTCTAGGTGATATCTTCAAAAAGACATGATCTCTCACCTCAAAAGACAAAGGTCTCCTCCTACGGTCAGCATACATTTTCTGGCGACTCTGAGCCGTAGCTAGCCTCTTACGAATAAGTGCCACTTTCTCCATTGTTTCTCGAACCAACTCTAGACCTAACAAAGGTGCATCACCCACCTCGGCCCAATGCACAGAGGATCTACAAGGTCGACCAGACAAGGCCTTAAATGGTGCCTTGCCAATACTCAATTGGAAACTATTATTATAGGCAAATTCCACTAAGAGTAGGTGTCTCTCCCATGACCCCTTAAAATCAAGGACACAGCCTCTAAGAATATCCTTAAGGATCTGAATAGTACGCTCGGACTGCCCGTCAGTTTGAGGATGATACGCAGTACTAAAAGTCAATCTAGTGCCCAAGGCACTTTGCAAACTCTGCCACAACCGAGAAGTGAAATACGGATCTCTATCTGAAACAATCGTCACAGGGACCCCGTGCAACCTCACTATGTCCCTAATGTACAAGTCGGCAAGATAATCTACCGAGTCACTTACGCGCATGGGAACAAAATGCGTTGACTTAGTCAAATGGTAAACTACTACCCAAATGGCATCATTACCCCGTTGAGTTCTCGGAAGACCCACAACAAAATCCATCGTGATATGTTCCCACTTCCATTCAGCTATAGGCAAGGGTTGCAACAAACCCGTTGGCCTCTGATGCTCGGCCTTCACTTGTTGACAAGTAAGGCACTTTGATACAAACACAGCCACTTTCTCTTTCATGCCTCTCCACTAAAATTGGCGACAAAGATCATGATACATCTTTGTGCCTCCTGAATGCACCGCAAGGCGCAAATGATGAAACTCTCAGAGTATATCCTCTCAACAAGACTCTGGTGCAAACAAACGGTCACGGTATCTCACACTTTGGTCGGGATATACAGTCAAACCTATTTCTACTTTCCCATTGGAAATCTTCTCTCGGAACGATTCCACCTCAAGGTCATCCTTCTGCGCTTCCAACACTCGGTTCATAAGTGTAAGTTGTGCAACTCCTGAGAACAAAGCTGCAAACTCAACAGACTCTCCCAGTTGCAAGTCAAACTCTTTAAGAGTACCCAACATTTCCCGTTCTCGGATGGCGAAAGAAGCTACACTGCTAACTAGCTTTTTACTCAAAGCATCGGCCACAACATTGGCCTTCTCGGGATGATAATGCAACTCAAAGTTGTAATCCTCTATGAATTCCATCCACCTCCTCTGCCTCAAATTCAAGTCTTTCTGTGTAAACAGATATTTCAGACTCTTGTGATCAGAGAACACCTCAAATTTCTCACCATATAGATAGTGCCTCCAAATCTTCAAGGCAAATATCACCGCTGCTAACTCTAAGTTGTGAGTAGGGTAATTCCTCTCATGTGTTTTTCAACTGCCGTGAGCCATAGGCTACCACTTTACCCTTTTGCATCAATACACAACCTAGACCTTCTCGTGAAGCATCACAATAAACCGAATAACTCAAACCCCTCTCCGGTATAATCAATACTAGAGCAGTGGTGAGTCTAATCTTGAGCTCTTGGAATGACTTTTCACAAGTCTCACTCCATACAAACTTGATTTCCTTTCTAGTCAACTTAGTCAAAGGTGAAGCTAGTCTAGAGAAATCCTTCACAAACCGACAGTAATACCCGGCCAACCCCAAGAAACTATGAATCTCGAAAGCATTCTTAGGTTGTACCCGATCTTGCACTGTTTCTACCTTGGATGAATCTACAGTCACCCCTTCCATTGACACTACATGCCCTAGGAATTTAGCCTCTTCCAGCCAAAAGTCACATTTCCCAAACTTAGCATACAACTTATGGGCTCTAAGTAACTCAAGTACTACTCGTAAATGTTCCTCGTGTTCCTCCTCAGAAGGTGAATAAATCAAAATGTTGTCCACAAAGACAACCACAAAATGATCTAAGAATTCACAGAAGATCAGATTCATTAAATCCATAAACACAGCTGGAGCATTAGTTAGCCCAAAAGGCATCACAAAAAACTCATAATGGCCATACCGCGTACGTAATGCCGTCTTCGGGATATCCTCCTCCCTTACCCTCAACTGATGATAACCCGATCTCAGGTCTATCTTAGAAAAACAACAAGACCCCTTCAACTGATCAAACATATCATCTATACGAGGCATTGGGTACTTATTCTTAATGGTAACCCTGTTCAACTTTCTGTAATCAATACAAAGCCGTAATGCTCCATCTTTCTTTTTAGAAAAGAGAGCTAGGCTCCCCAAGGTGAAGTACTAGGGCAAATAAAACCCTTATCTAACAATTCCTGGAGTTGAATCTTTAACTCATACAATTCAGCAGGTGCAAATCTATATAGAGCCATAGAAACTGGTGTCGTACCAGGCACTAAATCAATAGAGAACTCGATCTCTCGGTGAGACGGTAAACTGACAAGATCCTCAGGAAAAACATTCGAGTATTCACAAACTACCCTTGGCAATTTAACCCAAATTTCATCACACTCACTACTCAAAAAGCTAGCAAGGAGACAACTAAGTTCACTTTGCCTACGCGGATCATATACCGGTGATAACACTCTATCCATTTGGTCCCCCAAGAAATAAAAGCAATCACCGCTCAAGGTATATACAGTAACCTTCTGACGGTAGCAATCTATAACAGCTCGGTGTGACGATAACCAGTCCATACCCAATATGACATGAAAACTAAGCATGTCAATCAATACAAATGCAAAAGGTAATCAATGACTAGCAACCCCGATGTCACAACCCCAATATCCTTGTCTCAAGACAGTCTGACCACCAATATGTGACTCCACACAAATAAGAGATGCTAACTATGCCAACTCCAAACCCAAAACTGATGCAAACGCATACAAAATAAAAGAATGGGATGCACCCGTATCAATCAACACATTAGCAATTGAATTGCAAAAAAAAAAGGTACCTCTCACTACAGAAGGATTAGGTAGAAGATCTGGCCCTACAACTGTATATATATGTCCAATAGACCTCTACTCAACCTGCTCACCCCTCGGAGCATAAGCCTGATGCACAGACTGAGTCGAAGAGACTCCCTGATTGGCCCTCGAGGCCTGTGCTGAAAGTGCTGGCTAGTGACTCTGTGTTTGTCTCGAACTAGACGCACCAGATGTGCCACACAACTGTGGGCAAAACCTCTTCAGGTGTCCTGTCTGTCCACACTGATAACAAGTAAGACCCTTCTGTATACCCTTCCCCGAACCCAAACTTGGCACTGGAAAGGTAGATCTAGACTGTACTCCCTAAGACTGTTGTGGGTTGAAACCCCTTTGCCTCTTAAAAGGCCTACCAACACCCCGAGTTATAGGAGTCGCCGAAATAGCCTCCTCTATACTCTGTTCCATGATTAATGCCGCTGCCTCTATATGAGTTGTTTTGTGTCTGGTGGCTCGAGCTAGGATTCCTTCGCTTGAGCATGCATTTGCATCTGGTTCTGGACCTGAAGGTTGCATTTCTTGGCTCGAGCGAGCGAGGTTTATGTTTTGAGTTTCTTCGCTTGAGCGAGCATTCTGTCGCTCGAGCGTGCTTCTGGTTGCAGACCTGAAGCTTTGCAATGTTGGCTCGAGCGAGACTTTCTTCGCTCGAGCGACCAATCCTTCGCTTGAGCGAGCCTGTGTTATATCAGTAGACAGTAGCGGGTAAACACTTCACTTTTTCATCTCTTTTGATTTCAAAACCCTAGATTCGAGCTCTCTCTCTCTCTCTCTCTCTACACACATTCTCTCTAGGGTTTCATCTATTTTTAGTGTGATTCTATCCTAAGTTCTTTGTAAGAAAGTTAGAGGGTTGTGTGGGCTACATTTTAATCTGAAAAATCTTGGATTTGGAGCATTTTGGATTTTGGTTATCTTCTCCATTTGAGCTCTTCATTTCGAGGTAGGGATACCCTATTCCATCTTATGAGCTTTGTCTTTAATTTTTGGCATTTTGATATGTTGGGGTTGTTGGGTAATTTTGAAAAAGTTAGGGATTTATTTGTAAATTATAGAAAGGGGGTTTTCGAGACCAACAAAAATGGAATCAATGTTGTTGTATTGGTGAAAACAAACCTTAGGGTTGATATGTGAAATATGGGAAAATGCCCTAATTATCATGATAAATTAATTTGTATAATTAATTTTGGGAAATGAGAAATTGAGTTGAGAATATTGAAATTGGAAAATTATGGGATTAAATGGTGTAGTTGGATTAATTTATCACTCACCTATGAAAATGTTGATATTATATCCATTTGATGCATTTATTTTCTGTTTGGAAATAACTGCTTTGGGCTATCGGTGGAGGATAGTCTTGAATGTTGTAGACAATGTATGATGATTAGGCGAACTAAAATTAATCATTTGAATATGTCATCGAATATGGCGGTTGGAATAATACATCAAATTTACGTATTGATTGACCTTGTATATGATATGTGTTTATATACATTGTGTTGTGTATGAGGAGATAGGGGATGTACTCCATTGATACAGCAAATATGTGTATCTATTGAAGTATTGATATAGCAAATCTGTATATCATATATGAAGTATGGAAGTGTTTTGTTTGAGATTGATACAACAATTATGTGTATCTATTGTGAAGTAAGAAGTGCTTAATATGAATTGTTATCCCAATTGAAATGGATGTACTATTAATATGAGATGTAATCTCATTTAAATTATCTGGCCAGGTTCTGAGCCACGTTTACGAAATAAGTTGATAAGTAAAGTAAAGTGAAAAGTAACATGGACATAATTGTCATGGAACTGTAATATGATATAGGTTGGTTTATAAGTGTTGGCCATCTATCAAATACTATAATTGTAGTCATTGTTTATAGTTGGTTTAGTATATTTCTACTGGGCTGTGGCTCACCTTATATGGGACATCATTTTCAAGTACAAATGGTATGCCACCTCCAAGGACGTAGCTTGGGAGGCTAAAGGCTGACAGACTTTTTGTGTTATATTTTGTTGTATTACATGTAAATTCAAGCCGAGGGCTTAAAGTGTAATTGAGTTAGTACTCTATTTTGTGACCAAGTGTTAGCTTGGAAAATGTAAGCCCCTGGGGCATTTACTTTTGTTGTCAACATGTAATACTTCTGTACTTAATTACTCTGATGAATGGAAAGATGTTTATTTCTCTTATATCAATGCATGTCAAGAATGGTGGGTTTTATGTATTTTTTTGAGGGTGTTACATGTCTTTCCTAAAAGCCTTTCTAAACGTGATATGATGAATGAGAAAATAAGGTACAATATGAAAACAAATTAGGGGTATAATAGTATATTAATATCTTTCATTCACAACTCATAGCACCTTATGGAACACATTCCTATTTAAATAGGACTTCAAACTCTAAAAGAATATTCATAGGACTTCACATTAAATAAGTCTTCCAAATAGGGCTTATAAATTATTTTTCCTTTAAAAAATAGATCACCCAATTTTGTAGAGACAAATATGATAAAATAAAAATATTATGATTATCAGATCGATCAAATTTTTTTCATAAATGATATACATTGAGTGCCCTATAAAATGAATGGTTTGAATCATTAAAACGTGACCCACGATGAATCTCGCGAGCCCCTCCAATTTTTTTAAAATTTAGTTGTAAACATAAAAAAGTCGAATCCAAAATTTGAACTTTGTAATTATAATTGTTAATCAAGTTTGAGAAACTGCCTGCATAAATGTCATTTAATTGGACCTAGCTCTTTTCTAATCCAATGATATTGTCAACCTCATCTTGCTAACACATCTCTTTTTCATAAATTATTGATTTATGAAAAAGGTCCAGCTTGTCTCATGTTTGAGATCAAGATTGGACAGTCTAGTCTAGCCCATGGGCCAATTTTTGGGTCCTGTTTTGACAATCTGAACTGTTTAATATGTAAAACTCCTCTAGTACTATATCCCTGTCAAAAATCACATTGATCGGATATCGATAGATATTTGATCGTATCAGATTTGTATAAAAAAAAATGGACGGTGAAAAAATAAACAGTTGATAGAAATTTGATCCAATCAAATAGCTATTGATATCCGATCAACGTGATTTTCTGTCAATTATTTATTTTTTCACCGTCTATTTTTTTTTATACAAATCTGATATAATCAAATATCTATCGATATCCGATCAACGTGATTTTCTACAAAGATATAGTACTCGATGAGTTCTACACATTGAACGGTTCGGATTATCGAAACGGATCCTAAAAATGAGTTCATGGGTCAGACTAGACAATCCAGTCTTGATCTCAAACATGAGACAAGTTGGACCCTTTCGACTAAGCTTGGCATACAATAAAAAAAAAAGTAGAAAAAAAATCAATTTTTATTGTTGTTGTTCATAGTAATTTTTTTCCCAAAATTATTTAAAATGACGTTAAATGTTTTTATTTTTCAAGTCCATTTGATGTAGACAAATTTTGAAAGTAAAAAAAGAAAAAAAATATATAAAAAATTCACCAAAGACAAAAACAAAAAACAAAATGTCAACTATTTTTGACTTTTTTTGATATTTCTAATTTAAAAAAAAAAAAAAAAAAAAAACTTCTTGGGTCTATCCAGTTGAGTAGAATCCTAAGTGCGATGTCTTTTTGAAATTCTTAATAAAATTTAGAAAATAACGGAGACACTTAATTTATCGCTTCTAAAGACTACCCTTGATGAGGTGTCTGACAAGTGTGAAATTTTGATTTGTCAAACATTTCATCATGTGGTATCTAACTTTAATGCCACATCATTAGAGGTGATAAATTAAGTAAATGTAGTATTATTGTAAAAGTTAACTAAAAAAAATAAATAAATAACAAAGAGTCACTAAAAAAGCCAACCCTAAACTCTATGATGAAACATTAATTATGGGAGCAAGTGAAAAGCCATAAGATCATCTGTTTCACTCCTTGTATCATCATCTATTCAATGCTTTTCTAACCAATAATTTTAATGACATGGTAATATGAGATAAGTATAAGACAAATACTGAGCTAAATGATCCATACTTTGATACTCTAAATGAAAGTATGCTTACAAATATTTTGTAGAGTGGATTTTACAAACTACAGCGGCATTGATTTTATAAATTTTATAGCGGAAATTGATGGAAGAGCTGCATTGAAATTCGCTTTATAATTGAATCACTACTAGAAACCAAAGTGTCCAATTAATATTTCTTAAGGATGTAAAACTTGCTTATAGTGCAAAATATCACGAGAAGAGATGCATGTATTGTTAGTATAATTCTTGTATAGAATAAGAAACAACTCTTTTGTATGGAAAGGAATTCACATATTTTAATAAATCTCCTCTCATGTAAAGAGATTGTATTCAATTATATGATTAATTATATTCACTTAAAATTTTTGTTTTTATTATAAGTGATCATGTTTGAACATGGTGTGATTATTTCCAACCTCATAGGATGTTTGGAAAGTGATCAAACCCAAAGGGTGTGAAAGGAAGAGGCATAGGTCTTCACTTCAAGGTTGTATGTCCTTTTTGAATGCCTGTGTTTCACAATCTGTAGACCACCCGAACTCCGCTCCGCGCGTCCCCCTTTCGAAGAGGGCGCGGATTGTGGTTCTAGCTACTACAGTTCGGACTCCTGTCACGGTTCTAAATCTAATCTCACAAAGTGCAATGTAAGACTGATAAATCACCAAAGAGTCCAAATCCGGCAAATCGTTGGAAAATCGATTTTAATCAAAAAGCGCCAAACATGGACTTCTTTGCCAGATTTTAGAGTCGCCACCTAAATATTTTATTTTGAGGAAATTTAGGAAACCCTGACTCATGCCTAAGGCCACGTGTCCGTCATCACCAAAGTTACCTTGGCTCGAGAACTTGGGTACGAGAGGGGAAGGTCTTGAAATGAGCACCCCCGCTCGCCTGATCAAAGATCGGCTTCTACTAACATGATATGTTGTTTTTGAAAACATATACGTTCTTATTCCGGTTTATTGGCTAGCTTACTATGTGATGCGCACAACATACAAGTATAGACTCAATCGCTCGATTTGGAACAAAACATCTGATGTTTGTTTTTCGAAAATGTTTTGGAGTTGCTACTCGCAAGTAGGCTAAGTCACGGATTTTCCACCCTCAAGCGGGCTTAGAAAAACATGATTTTGCCACTTCAAGTGGGCTTAAAATGCACATTTTGATGAATTGTTCCAATTCAAGCAATGAAGCCTTCATCCACAGGCATTCATGCATTTAAACACTTAAGCAGTTAGCCTCATGGCAAGCATGCTATCATGACAACATACACATCTCATTCAGTATGTTAAAGCGTAAACACTCACAGTATACTCCGAGCCAAAAAAGAAGCTAATTAGAAATCATGCGTGATCCCAACTATACAAGATGCCTAATGCAACTACAATAGGCTCGGCTATCTAAGATGGCATATGAATGCTACACTTGATACATGTATTCAAACACGTATTCAAGAAAGTGTATTGAAGTACAAAGCAGTTTGTATGATGCGCCGAGCCCGGTGCATGCAAGACAGAATGAATGATGCACGCATGCAAACATAAGTATGCCAATTGAAACATGCCCTAAAACTAACCATCGAAAACTGATAAGTAAAAGAGAGAAATAAATGGGGTTGGAAGACATGCATCACAAACACGCACACTTATTACAACATTTGCCCTCTCGACGGAGGGTCCGAATAAATCAACTAACTAGTTACGCTAAGCTAATTAATTACAAACCGAATTGAAACTAGCTATACTAAACTAAATAGAATATTACAAAGATGAAATAAATTAGCTAAATACATTAACTAATTAATTACAAAATTAGCAAATTAACTAGCTAAACAAAGCAGTTAAAATGGCCTCGAGGGGAGGGAGATATGCATGCTCGATTGCCTCGCTCGGAAATCCATTGCTATGCCCAGACTTGCCTCTGTTTGCATTTGATTTGATCTCTGAAAGGTGCACAAACCTCCAGATAGCTTCTACTCCAACAAGGGGACCTCCTGGTGCATTGCTGACTAGAAAAAGAGGCTGTAGACCACTTGTAGACCAGAAAAACTTGCTGTAGACCTAAAAAAGTGGTCAGCCAGCTACTTTTACTAGTCTGCCGACCAGTAATTCTGCCAAACTCCAGTTTTGCTGCAACAGAGAACAAGAAGGGGCATAGTAGTGTATTTGCAAGATATGTGTGCACAACCACCCTTCCTATCATTTTTCAAGCTCAAGGGAGTGCAGTACTCGACTCTTGGGCCACCAACCGAGCATCGCAATGGACGATGGCCGAGAAGCCAAGTTTGCACAATTCAATGTTAATGAATGCACAATAACACATAAGGGCCTCCACTTCTATCATACTTGATCAAGAGGGTCGGCGACTGAGAAATGAGGCGCGTTTCATCACTTCAAGTATGAAACGTCCCTCATTTCTCGTGTTTAAATCAACATTCGATCCAAACACAATGTAATGCAACACACATGTAAACAATCATTCTTATTTATCAATGCTAGCAATGCATGCACAAGGTTCTAACATATGAACAATGTATGCATGGCATGTTCGGAGGCCAAGAACATCAAAGCAAGTAAAGAGCATCATACAAGAGGCATGCAATACAATGCTCAATGGACTTAAACCAACCCCAAATAGACCTCATGCATGCCCAAATAATGGCCAAAATGCACTAAAATGATGGCATGACAGGGAAGATAATGGTGCTCATGTAATGGCTCATCAACAAGGCATAAGGGCACAATTCTCAAACACATTGAAGGAGTGGAAAATGTGAGAGTGTGGCAATGAAATATACTCTAAAATCATGTAAGAAATGATGCCAAATCATCCAAACAACACAAGCATAGTATCCTAAGGACCTTGAATCATTAGGCTAGTCAAAGTTATTGCACTACAACCATGCATAACAAATCCCATATGACCCAAACTACTCAAAATAGAGCTAAGGCATGCTAAATCAAGGCCAAAGGCATGCTAAAACATATGCTCAAAAGGCAAGCGAAGCATGTTCATTCATTGGCTTACAAACAAGGCACAATGCATAACCCTCAAGAGCAATGAAAGAGTGATAAACATGGGAGTATAGCAAAGATAAAAGCTCTAAAATCACATTCCAAATGATGCCATATCATGCATATATCACAAATAAGGCATGCTAAGAGGCTTAAAGCTTAAGGCTAGCAAAGGCACTTGTACCATGGCCATATCAAGCAAGCCCCAAAGGGCAAAGGTGAGTCAAAACAGTCCCAAGGAAGGTCAAAACAATGCCAAAAACATGCTTGAACATAGCCAACACATGCTAGAATGGGAGGCATAAAGCATGACGCATGCAAGGCCAAAGAGTGGAATTACACTACACATACCAAAACCAAGCATGAGGTGACTTCACCAAAAAAAATCAGAGTTGTAATATGGCAAAATAACACCAAAAACATGCTGAGATGGTAGCCTAAAAACTTAGGCAAACATGCATACGTATTGGCTCATAAATGAGGCATGAGGCTCAACTTCTCAAAAGTGATGAAAGAGCGATGCATATGAGAGTATGATAGTGAAACATGCTCTGAAATTACATACAAAATGATGCCAAGGCATGCAAACAACTCGAGCAAAGCATGCTAGAAGCCTTAGACAATACACTAGCGAAGGCATTTGCACTATAGCTATACAAAACATGAGCCATATGACCAAGACAGCCCAAAATAGTCCTGAAATATCCTAAATGTAGTTCTAAAACATGCTTGAAATAAGCTAAAAATGGCTAGACTTAGAGGCCAAAACAACAGCACATGTTAGGCAATTTAGCACAATTACACTACAAGCATACAAAGCAAAGCTCAAATGATCAAACCAACTCAAAACAGAGTTCAAGCATGCTAAAATATGAGCAAAAACATGCTGGAGTGGAGCATACATATGCTAGATTAATAGGCTAAACCATCAAGTAAGCTAAGCTAGCATGCAAGTTTACACTACAAGTGTATAAAGCATGCAAGAGGTGACCAAACCAGCCCAAAAGAGGGTTATGATAGGTCCTAAAAGTCACAAAAAAGTGCTTGAACTAAGATTAAAAGAAGGAGAAATACATGTTCTTTTGATGGGCCATCAACACAAGTAAACAAGAGAAGAGGAAGGGGGACAACCCCCTCCTATTTGGGGCCTCAAAACCACATTTTCACCACTGAAATTCCTTTTGGAATTCAGTGGTTTAAAGGCCAAAAAAATTTGGTTTGAAAAGTGGTGAAAGATGTACAAAAGGCCTCACAAGCCAAGGAACAAAAGGGAGAACAACCCCCTAGCCAAACAAGGCACAAACCAACACTTTTAGGACTGAAAAATAGAGTTTTCTTCAGTTCAAAACCAAGCAAAAAACATTTTGAAAGGGTGGCAAAACAAGCATGCAAAGGTGGCCAAGATAGTGTACAAAAATGAGCTTAAAAGAGGGAGATGCTTACCCTTGAAGCACAACTGCAAAATAGCCAAAACTCTGAGCTTAAATTAACTTCTAGGACTCAAAGGAGGCTCCAAGGAATCTCAGCCCAATGGTGAACAAGTTTGATCAAGGATGCCTAGGCAAATGAGAGGTATATCTCCAAGTATACCTCTTGCATGCACACAAGGTCAAGAGGGAGAGCCAACTAGAGAGAAAAATTGAAATTTAGCTCTGAAATTTGTAGAGAGAGAGAGAGAGAGAGAGATTTTAGTGTGAGAGGCTCCCAAAATTGCTTCAATGTTATTTTTTTTGCAAAATGGGAGAAATGCCTCATATATAGCAAAAAGCAAGAGCTTGGTCGAAATATCTGTTTATGGAACAACTGGAGGTTGTGAAAGAAAGTTGGAGGGAAAATATCTTCAAAAAATTTGAGTTTGGGACCTATTAGCCACTTTTCTGGTCAGCCGACCACCTTTTTGGGTTGACTGGCTACTTTTGGTCGGCAGCCCGTTTTTTTGGTTCTCAGGCAAAATTTTGCTTTCCAGGTCCAATTTCAAATGGTCATAACTCCTTTGTCTGGACTCTTTTTCAGGTCATTCTTATGTCCAAATTGAAGCCCCGGAAGTAGTCTTTCCAATGGTGGCAGCCTTGCATAAAAATTGTAAATGTGAAAAAAGTTATGCCTGTTTTGGTAAAGCCGCTCAGTTTCGATCCTACCCAGATTTATGCCAAACTTCTCCTCAACTAGTTTTCTTCTCTCCTCTCTCATTTTCTTCAAATACAAATCCATAAAAAAGGTGTTTTGAAAGATTTTTTTCAAAGATTTCATCTCTCTTTCATTCATTTTCACTTTGTTCTTGCTCGGTTTACCGAAAAACGCAACATTCAACAAAATGCGAGCGTCGGAACATCGTACAATCTTTGTTTCAAAAATATTTTAGAAGAGAGGGTTTTAAGGTCTAAAATCTTTGGTCAAAATAGTTTTGGTCCAAAAATGGGGTATAAGGTTTGGATTTAACTCTCTTCTTGCCAAAAAAACAGAACCTTTGCACTGCACAACTTTCAACACCAAGTAAACCATCAGTAATGCCCAAGTCTTAAGGGCGGTAAAAAATGGGATGCCTACAAAATCATTTGGGTATTTTCTTTTATTGACAAAAAATAAATATTATAACAAAAGAGCAGTTGTGAAAAGTTAGTTAGAAAAACACATCCCAATTAAGTACAATAAGTAAAAGAAAAGAATCAAGATTAAACAACTAAGGAAAGTAGAGTACATGTAATTAATATATAATATATAGAATAAAAGGGTAAACCGAAGATATAATTCTTCATTTATAGTTTACTTATTCATCAAAATTAAGGATGCACATAGGTTCTTAGCTCACAACTAATATTAATCAAGTCCAATTATGTTTGTTGTACCAAGTTCCATTACAATTGCTAAGATAGGAGGCCTCTAGTTTCACTAACCAACAAATATATTTTTCAACTGGATTGTCGAAATAAAGCCCCATTTCCTACTAATAAAACACATAAAATATTTTGCTTTAAGAACCCCGCCAAAAATGGCAAAAGAACTTTGTAGTGTAGAAAATATTATAAATTCTGATACTCCAATTAGTTTATTAAAAGAATTTAATTTGGTTTGGGATTGGTTATAATATACTTTTAATATATTATATCTATCTTTTGAAAGCCCAATGATAGCAGCTAGGGTTTTGTTAAAAAGCCCAAGATTCAACAATATATATATATATATATTGTCTTTGTTTTTGTCCTGTGATATAATGTGCAGCGGCTTAGAAAATGATACATAATTTCAATGGGTTTTTGGCAGCAACTATATTGATATAGTGTTGTTGCTGTGGGCCAAGTTTTGTTGCTTCGGTTTTTTTTTTGGTTCTTGGAAGCTCGGTCAGTTTGCTTCGTTTTAGTTGCTTTGGTGAAGTTGATTTGGTTTGTTATTTTGGATCTTCTACAACTTTGTTTCGAAGATTTTTATTTGTCTATTTGGTGAGGTTTTTCCTCTTGTTTATTTGTGATTATTTGGACTTCACCTATGGGTGGTTTGTGAGACTGTAGCTCGACTGTTTCGCGCCCCCTTTCGGAGAGCTCGAATTGTTCCTACAGTTTGGACTCCTATCATGGTTCTGAATCTAGTCTCATAAGTGCAATGCAAAACTGATAATCACCAAAGAGTCCAATCCGGCAAATCATTTTGGAAAATCGATTTTGAATAAAATAAAACCAAAACTGGATTGCTTTGCCAGATTACAGAGTTGCCACCTAAATATTTTATTTTGGGAGAAATCTAGGAAACCCTGACTCGTGCCAAAGGCTACGTGTCCGTCATCACCAAAATTGTATCGGCTCGGGAACTTAAGTATGAGAGGGAAAGGTCCTAAAATTAGCACCCCCACTCGCCCGATCAAAAAATTGGCCTCTACTAACCATGATATGTGATTTTAAAAACCTTATGTGTTCTTATTTCGATTATTAGGCTAACTTTACTATGTGACGCACACAAGCAAGTATAGACTAAATCACAAGAATTGGAACATTTTAAGTCATGTTTGTTTTCGAAAATGGTTTGAATTTGCCACCCTCAAGTGGGGTAAAACGCGAATTTACCACCAAACAAGATGGGCTTAAAACATGATTTGCCATTTTGCAAAGTGGGCTTAAAACACACATTTGATGAATTGTTCCAATTCAAGCAACAAAGACTTCATCCACAGGCATTCAAGCAGTTTAGCATTTAAGCACATAGACTCATGGCAAGCATGTGAAACATGATAATATGGCAATTGCCCTCATGCAAGTCTGCTAAAGCATAAAACTTACCGAGTACTCCAAGCCAAAACAAAAACTAGTTAGAAACAATGCATGATCCTAACTATACAAGATGCCTAATGCAACACATGCAAGAATGCAATAAAATACGCTCAGCTACCTAATCACGGTATATGCAACACTTTGATAGCATGCTTTGAAACATGTATTCAAAAAAAGTATTGAATTGACAATGCGGTTTGAATGATGCACCGAGCCTCGGTGCATGCAAGACAAATGAATGAATACAAATATGCGAGCATAAGGTATGCTAATTGCAACATGATCCCTAATCTAACCATCGAAAGGGAATAAATAAAAGGGAGAAAGACGTGGGGTTGGAAGACATGCACACACGCACGCACACTTATTACAACATTCCGCCCTCGCGAAGAAGGGTCCGAATAAATAAGCTAATTAGCTACGCTAATTAATCTAACTATTACAACAATGAAACTAATTAACTACTCAAGTTAACTAATTATTACAAACCGAATTGAATAACTAGCTATGCTAAGCTAATTAAAGCAACTAAACTAATTAACTATCGAAGCTAATTAATTACAACACTTGAATGAATAAATTAGCAACTACTAACTAATTTAAACAATCAAATGGCCTCGAGGGCGAGGGATGTATGCATGCTTGGATTCTCCTCTCGAAAATGCCATTGCCTTGCCATCGGATGCCTCTGCTTGCACTCGTTTTGATCACTGAAAATTGTGCCAACTTCCAAAGCACCTATGCTCCATCTTAGGAACGAACAGAGCAATCTTTTCATTGATAGCCAATCGGCTATAATTGGTGGCTGTCGGCCACCCCTTCTCTGAACTTCTCTTTTTTTGTTGCAACAGAGAGCAAGCAGAGGCAAAATAGTGTATTCGCAAGGAGTGTGTGTACTATTACCCTCCTTATCATTACACCAAGTCAAAGGAGTGTAATTCTTGGCTCCAAAACCACAAATCAAGCATTTTCAATGCATGATGGCCAAAGAACCAAGAAGTACAACTTCATTGTATGCAAAAATAAAACTCAAGACCATCACCTTATCATGTGTGATCAAAGGCAATAGAGACCAAGAAGATTGGCTCATTTCATCACTTTTAGTATGAAATGCTCCAATCTTCCTTGTGTTCAATATAACGTTTGATTAAACACATGCAATGCAACACAACATGCTTATCTTGCTCAAATTTTACTTGTTCATTTTTTATTTACTCATTTTAACTTACCAATCCATTCTTTAATTGATTAAGTTCAAGGTGAGTGTCCTCTAATGAAAGAGGTGTCAACCAAGGAATGATTTAAGGCAAGAGAGAGGTCATGCCTTTGGTTAGTAGAAACCCTCAAAAGCGGATTGAAACCATTAAGCATGAACCTTGATCTCAAGCTTAAACACAAGCAATGCAACACAACATGCTTATCTTGCTCAAATTTTACTTGTTCATTTTTTATTTACTCATTTTAACTTACCAATCCATTCTTTAATTTGATTAAGTTCAAGGTGAGTGTCCTCTAATGAAAGAGGTGTCAACCAAGGAATGATTTAAGGCAAGAGAGAGGTCATGCCTTTGGTTAGTAGAAACCCTCAAAAGTGGATTGAAACCATTAAGTATGAACCTTGATCTCAAGCTTAAACACAACCCAATGGTTAACCAACCCTCAAAGCAAATGAAAAAGTAAAGAAATGAGGAAGGTTACAGATATTTCAGTGCTGAAATGGAATGCAAAAAGATGTTAAAACATCCAAGCAACTCATGCAATTCATGTTTAAAAGCCTAAAATATTAAGCTAGTGAAGGAGATTGCACTACAACCACACAAAACAAGCCTCAAAGGACCAAACCAGCTCAAAACAGAGGCAAAACAGCCCAAAATATAGCTTAAAACATTCTAAAATTAAGCTAACACAAGCTAGAATAATAGGCTAAAACATGAAGTATGCTAGGCTAGCAAGCAAGACACAAGGAGGGGAGGCTACCTCCTCCAATTTTGGACTTCAAAATGAGGTTTTTTTCACTGAAAAAATCTCTGAATTTCAGTGGTTAAGAAGCCCAAAAATTTTGATCTTAATATGCCAAAAGATAGTGTAAAAGCTTACACAATTAAGCAATAAGAAGGGTGGACTACCCCTTAACACAAAATGACCTCAAACCACCATTTTTAGGTCATAAAAAAAAAGATTTTTTTAGTTGAAAACTAGGCCAAAAACAGTACAAAAAGATGGTAAAACAAGTTATGCAATAAGCTTAAATAAGATAGATTTAATACCTTTGAAGCAAAGAGCACTTCAGCCACAAATTTAAGCTCAAAACCTCTTTCAAGACTCAAATAAAGCTCCAAGGAACCTCAGCTCCAAGGGGAAGGTGTTTGGTTAAGAGCTTATGTGTAAAAGTGTAGAGGAAACCAACTACAAGACACAAAATAAGAAGATAGAAAGAGAATTCTAGAGAGAGAGAGAATTTTGCTCTAAATTATCTAACCTCTCAAAATGGGGGAGAGACCCCTCTATATATAGAAAAACATGCTTAGAGCTTGTATTTATCCCTCCATACACGTGTATGGAGGTGCACATCAGTGAGCAACAACTGGCACAACTGGCAAATAAATATCTGAAAAAGAAGAAAAATGAGTGGTCGACCGACCGTCAATGTGGCCAACCGGCCACCACTGATGGCCGACAAGCACAAGCCATGGCCAATGGACTAAGGGGATGGCCGAAAAACCACCCTCTCCTCCAGACTTGAAACAACAAGCTCTTGGTCCTCAACCAAGCACAAAATAGACAAGTTGAAAGGCTCAAAGGCAAGACACTCCGCCAAGAACTTCAGGCGCTCAAAACGAACACGAGCACGCAAATCATCGAGTGTTCAAACGATGATGTCCAAGTCTCGAGGACGGTCAAAAATGGGGTGTCTATAGAGACCATTCCTGTCTTGTTTGTAATTGTTTGGAAACTTTTGGTTGATAGTTGAATCGGATTTCGATCCCGTGGACGTACCTCACATTGAGGGAATCACGTAAAATTCTTGTGTTGCTTTTGATTTAATTTTTCCGCATTAGTTTTTATTTCCATTGATTAATTTACTTGTGGGAAATCATCTATTTTCCTTGACAACTGGTATCAAAGCTTACGGTTTATTTGGGTTTATTTATTTGTGTAAATCAATGGAGGGGAATGTGGGTCGTATGTCTAGCTTCAATGGAAGTAATTGGGTAACTTGGAAAACTAAAATAGAGGACCTATTATTTTTTAAAGATTTGTATGGGCCTATTGAAGGAGATAGTAGCAAACCTGATGATATGAAAGATGATGAATGGAAGAGGCTTAATCGAAAAGCCATTGGTGTTATCCGTCAATGGATTGATGAGAGTGTGTTTCATCGTGTTGCTACTGAATTTCAGCACATGATTTATGGAAAAAATTAGAAGGTCTTTATGACAGAATAACCACAAATAAAGCTTTTCTGTTTCGTAAGTTGGTTAATTTAAAATATAAAGAGGGCAACCCTGTTTCGGAACATTTGAATGAAATAAAGAGTATTGTTAACCAACTTGCTTCAATGAAAATTGTTTTTGATGATGAATTGCAGGCTTTGATGCTACTTAGTTCTTTGCCCGAAAGTTGGGAGACTTTAGTTGTGACGGTTAGTAATTCAACACCCGATGGAGTTGTCACAATTAGCCAAGTCACTAGTAGCTTGTTGAATGAAGAAACTAGAAGGAAATCAACGGGTTCCTCTCATTCGGAAGCATTTGTTGTGAGAGGCCGAAGCAAAACAAGGGGGAGGAGTAGGACTCCTCATGGTTGTGATCAAAGCCATGACAAATCAAGAGATGATTCTTTTTTAAAGAAAGACATTGAGTGCTATTATTACCATGAGAAAGGGCACATGAAGCGGGAATGCCGAAAATTCAAGAACAAGAAGAAAAGGCGTGACAAAAGTGTGGATAAGAAGCAAGAAGACACAACGATGATTACTACTAATGGTGATCTCATGGTCATTTGTGAAGATGATTGTATCAATTTTGTGGGCCAAGAGAGCAATTGGGTGATTGATTCCTGTGCTTCTTTTCATGTGACTTCTCGAGTTGATTTCTTCACTACCTACACCAAAGGAGATTATGGTTCTGTTCGAATGGGTAATGAAGGTTTGTCCAAGATTATTGGCATGGGTGATGTTTGCTTGGAAACAAATTTTGGTTGCAAGTTGTTGCTTAAAGATGTGAGACATGTTCCTGACATTTGTCTCAATTTTATCTCTATCGGGAAGTTAGATGATAAAGGCTACAAAAATAAATTTGGTGATGGAATATGGAAGCTCACAAAGGGTTCTTTGGTGGTGGCTAAGTGCAATAAGACTCATGCACTTTATTCGATGCAAGGAAAAATTTGTAAAGGTGTTGTCAATGCACTTGAAGATGATACTTCTACTAAATTGTGGCACAAGCGACTTGGGCGCATGAGTGAAAAGGGGATGCAAGTTTTGTTCAAGAAAGTGCTTCTACCCGGTTTGAAAGGTACACATCTCAAAACTCGCGTTCATTGTTTGGCGGGTAAACAACATAGAGTTTCTTTTCATAAAAATGTTGCTTCTAGAAAAGAAAATGTTTTGGAGTTGATTCATTCAAATGTTTGTGGTCCTTTGAAAGTTAGAACATATAGTGGTGCACTTTATTTTTTTACTTTCATTGATGATTATTCAAGGAAAGTTTGAGCTTTTATACTAAAAACTAAAGATCAAGTTCCAAAAGTATTTAAGCATTTTCAGGCCATGGTTGAAAGAGAAACAGGTCAGAAATTGAAGTACATCCAATCAGACAATGGTGGTGAATACATTGGGCTATTTGATGAGTATTGTCACAACCAAGGTATTCGGCACCAAAAGACAGTTAAGAAGACTCCTAAACAAAATGGCATTGCTGAGAGGATGAACGACACCATTGTGGAAAGAACAAGGTGTTTGCTTTCACAAGCTAAATTGATAAGATCCTTTTGGGGTGAGGCAATGAAGACAGCGGTTGACGTGATCAATTTGTCTCATTCCTATCCTTTGAATGGTGATGTTCCTAAAAGAGTTTGGACCGGTAAAGTCTGTCTTATGAGCACTTGAGAGTGTTTGGTAGCTAAGCTTTTGTTTACATTCCAAAGGATGAGAGGTCCAAGCTTGATAGCAAGTCAAGATAATGCATTTTTCTTGGCTATAGGCATAATGAATTTGGTTATAGATTATGGGATTCGGACGACAAGAAAGTCATTCGAAGCCGTGTTATTGTGTTTCTTAAAGACCAAACAATTGAAGACTTTTGGCAGAGGTGATCAACCAGAGCCAAAAAGTAGTGATCTCGTTGACATGGATCCATCTCCTTCATCTTCGGTGGATGATGAAAATGGGAGAGATGTGTAGCCACCTACTGAAGATGCAGAGGATGATACTAATTCTAATGAACTTGAACCAAAAATTGAGAAAGAACATCCAACTCAAGAATCGCCACCACAACTTGAGTTGAGGAATCTACAAGGGTTCGACAACCTTCAAGAAAGTATCCTCTCAATGAATTTGTGTTGATTTCTGATTAATGGGAGCCTGAGAGCTACCAAGAAGCAATTGAGCATGCAAAGAAAGATGATTGGAAAAAGGCCATGGAAGAGGAGATGAATTCCTTACCTGAAAATCACATTTATGATTTAGTGAAGTTGCCAAAGGGAAGGAAAATTTTAAAAAATAAGTGGATTTTCAAATTGAAGAATGATAGCAAGAATCTGATATACAAAACATGTCTTGTTGTGAAAGGCTTTAGGCAAAAGATAGGTATTGACTTTGATGAATTTTTTTCGCCAGTTGTGAAGATGTCTTCTATTCGGGTTGTATTTGGCATGGCCGTAAGTATAAACCTTGAAGTTGAACAAATTGATGTGAAGACCGCATTTCTTCACGGTGACCTTAAAGAAGAAATTTACACGGAGCAATCTGAAGATTTTGTAAAGAAAGGGAAAGAGAAATTTGTTTGCAAATTGAATAAAAGTTTGTATGGCCTCAACCAAGCCCCGCGACAATAGTACAAAAAATTTGACTCTTTCATGATGAATAATGGTTTTTCTAAAATCATTTCAGACCATTGTGTGTTTGTGCAAAATTTTCCGGTTGGAAAATTTATTATTCTTTTGCTTTATGTTGATGACATGTTAATTGTGGGTCAAGATTCTACCATGATTAACACGTTGAAATTGGAGTTGAGCAATTCTTTTGCTATGAAAGATTTGGGACCAGCAAAGCAAATAATTGGCATGAAAATTGTTCGTGATCGCAAAAAGGGACTGATTTGGTTGTCTCAAGAAAACTATATTAAAAAAGTTCTTGAGAGGTTCAACATGGATAAAGCAAAGCTGGTTGGTTGTCAACTTGCGGGTCACTTCAAACTTAGTTCGAATCAATGTCCTACAAGTGAGAAAGACAAGGAAGAGATGCTGAAAGTTCCTTATGCTTTAGTGGTTGGTTCTTTGATGTATGCCATGGTTTGTACAAGGCTGGATATTGCTCATGCCGTTAGTGTGGTGAGTCGTTTTCTCTTTAATCCGGGTAAAGAACATTGGGTAGTGGTAAAATGGATTCTAAGATATCTTCGAGGGACTTCGAAGGTGTGTTTATGTTTTGGGGATGGTAAGCCGATGCTTGATAGGTTCACTGATCTGACATGGCCGGTGATGTTGATTCTAGAAAATCTACTTTGGGGTATTTGATGACATTTGCAAGGAGAGCTATGGCATGGCAATCTAAATTATAAAAATGTGTTGCTCTCTCAACTACCGAAGTTGAATTTATTGCCATTACGGAAGCTTGCAAAGAAGAGTTATGGTTAAAGAAGTTTTTCCAAGAATTGGGTTTGAAACAAGAAAGGTATTTGCTTTATTGTGATAGTCAAAGTGCTATTCATTTGAGTAAAAATTCTACTTTTCATTCAAGATCAAAACACAATGAAGTGAGATACCATTGGATTCGCGACTTGTTAGATTCGAAATTGTTGCAACGCGAAAAGGTTTACACAGATGATAATATTTCGGATATGTTGACTCAGACTTTGTCGAGGGACAAACATTTGAAGTGTCAAACTTTGGCGAGTATGGTTGATGTCTCCACCTAAGTCGGTAGGGGGAGAATTGTTGGGTATGCCTCCTTAGTGGAGTTTGGGACCTAATTGGTTTATTAAAAGAATTTAATTTGGTTTGGGATCGGTTATAATATATTTTTAATATATTATATCTATCTTTTGAAAGCCGAATGATAGCAGCTAGGGTTTTGTTAAAAAGCCCAAGATTCAACAATATATATATATATATATAGTCTTTGTTTTTGTTCCGTGATATAATGTGCAGCGGCTTAGAAATTGATACATAATTTCAGTGGGTTTTTGGCAGCAACTATATTGATATAGTGTTGCTGCTGTGGGCCAAGTTTTGTTACTTCGGTTTTTTTTTAAAGTTCTTGGAAGCTCGGTCAGTTTGCTTCGTTTCAGCTGCTTTGGTGAAGTTGATTTGGTTCATTATTTTGGATCTTCTACAACTCTGTTTTAAAGATTTTTATTCGTGTATTTGATGAGGTCTTTCCTCTTGCTTATTTGTGATTAGTTGGAATTCACCTAAGGGTGGTTTGTGAGACCATTCATGTCTCGTTTGTAATTGTTTGGAAACTTTTTGGTTGATAGTGGAATCGGATTTTGATTCCGTGGACGTACCTTACATTAAGATAACCACATAAAATTCTTGTATTGCTTTTGATTTAATTTTTCCGCATTAGTTTTTATTCTCATTGATTGATTTACTTGTGGGAAATCATCTATTTTCCCTAACAATTTGTTTGTTCATATATGAGCTAAAGGAAGCTTGATTTATATAGTAAAACAATCAATGGATCAAATTAAAGTAGATCATGGCTATCCAAGTATATTACATAAAAAAATAAACTTGAACTAGTAATTGTAATTGTGAACCAAGTTTGAGAAAAAAAATGACTTCAAAAAGGACGTGGAGTAAGACAAATATTCCATACCTTAAGTGAAAGTATCACTTACAAACATTTTGTATAAATGATATTAATTGTTTTTTATTTCTTATGTATGCATAAATGTAGAGTATATAATTAATGCAAACAGTAAAAAAGAGTTAAGAAGATTATGATTATCTATGTATATCTTGGTAATTTTCTATGGATCACATTTGTTCTTAATTCAAACATTAAAGCATGAGATAGTAAATTAAAGAGATGTCCTTAGCTTATGGAGGTTAAGACTCTGTGACATTTTTTGGGCCAACTGAAACCCATATAGTTTTAGATCTTTTCATTAAGGCTATATATGCTTGGAGGATTTGACGAGGGAAGTGAAAATGAAAAGGGAAATGTAATCTCAATTTTTATTTGGTTATAACGAAAAATACAGGGAAACATAAAATGGGAGGAAAATATAATCTCACTTTTTGTCTTTTTGGTTCACTTTAGGCTGTGTTTGGTCGAGGGATTTGGGAAGAGATTTGGAAAAGAAAATGGAAAAGTTAAGTGAAATGTGAATAAAATATACTTACATTTCACCTAATTTCACACACTTTTTTCATTTTCTTTCTAAATCCCTTCTCAAATCCCTCAAGCAAACAAAGCAATAGGTTATTTTCTTTCTCCATTTTTCAACTCAACCAAACATAACTTAGAATTCGAATCCTATCAATTTTTTCTCCTTTTGTTCTTATTTCTTTTTCCTTTTTCATTTTTCTCATCAAATCCTCCAATTAAAAACAGCTTAAGTATAGACTACAGATTTTAAACAATTCAAACTTTTGAGTAAGCCTCATAAAAAAGCTTAGAGCCCATGACTATGCTGGGCTCAATCCATTGAGCCTTAGCCTAGCTACACTTTAGTATGGGCCGGTCCGTCTCAGCCTTAAAATGTATAGTTTGGGCGTATGCTAAGGAATAGAACTCGCAGCTCAGCTGGTCAGGTCAGGCTACCAAAAACTAGCCCACAACCCCTGACATATAGCCCGTGTCCTCCTATTAAAAAATTCGATAACCTTGTCAATTTTATTTTGAAAAAATTATAATTTTTTTTTAAAAGATTTAATTCTTATAACATATAAGCATTGAGTTTTTATTTTTATTAATATAAACTCTATTTTTTATTTTTTATTTTTTTCAATATAAACTGACATCGGTGGGCCCACAAAAGGGTTTGGCCCACGACTTAGAGCCCAATTCACGGTCCGGGTACTAAGGCCCAGCACCTTTGAGAACCTAATGTTGAACCAGGACCAATAACATCTAAACACTAGTCAAGTAGGGAACCAGCCACGTGAGTAGACCAAGATTTGCAAAGTTATTACACCCATACATCAGCCATTAATGAGACCCTGGTGGCATTAAACGCGGCAGCCTCTTCACGCCAAAGAAAACAGGCTCACTGTGAACGAGGTCAACAAAACCTTAGACTTACGGCTGACGAGATAGCTGAAAAGGGACAAGGAAATGATGAATGAAAAGATAAATGGCTTCAAAAAGAGCAATATAGGTAAAGTTTTTCTCATTCCTTCTCTTATACATTATCTCTCTAGAAAAACCTTCTTGCCTTGAACTAACTTGACCATCGGAGTGTCCGCCAGGGGACTCCCTCCATTGGACCGTTCTTGCAGGTGTATTCTGCTAACTATAGGCCCAACAGACTTATCAGAAGTGTGGATCAGTCTGACCCATCCATCCTCCAAGTTTAGAACATTATCAGTTGGTGCCATCTGTGGGAACCGCAACTTCGATTGACAGTTGTGCTCATTGTTGTCGGAGATCCATTCCCAGTTACTTCTCTTTCCCTCCCGTCGAGGTGGATGGTTACAACGAGATCCATGGCTTCTTAACACAATGTTGTCGACCCCCAAGCAGAGCCTTGTAACCCAAACAACTGACCTCAGTACTTCATAGAGCTCGCCAACAGCATCAACCGCTTGACTGAGCAAAACCAGGCCTTGATCAACGCTTTACTCCAGCGAAACCTCCCTATTCCTCCTCCACCACCACAAGACATCCCTCCCAATCAAGAACAGACCCCAAGCCATCTTTTCCAGCAAGCCCACCTTTCTAACCTAGAGGGCCTATGGGCCCCACCTCAAGACCTACACCCACCACCTCAGGGCTTGCATTCATCAAATCACGCACCTGTCCTTGAAGGAGAGGCTAGTAGTGTTCAGCCCCCATTACACTCCGGATGGGACAACGTTCCTATTTGGGACACGGAACTCCGAGCCATGAAACTCCAGCTCCAAAGGGTCATGCAGAACATGCAGAATAAACCCTTACCCTCCAAGTTCAAGATGCCATCGATCGATACCTTCGACGGCACAACCAACCCTGTCGACCATTTGGTGGCCTACAGGACCCTCATGATCCTTTATACTTTCCTTGACGAAATCATGTGTCGAGCTTTCCCCATGACGCTCAAGGGGTCAGTGCGACTATGGTTCAGTCAGCTACCGCTAGACTCTGTCACTACTTTCTAATAGCTAAGTGATTCCTTGAGCCATTTCATCGGTGCTCAGCGCTAGCAACGTTCGGCGACTCAACTGCTCAATATCCAATAGACGGAAAGAGAGTCACTGCGCAGCTTTGTCACCCGTTTCAATATCGAGGCCCTACAGGTGGAGGAAAATGACGACAAGGTCATCCTCACGGCCTTCATGGTCGGTTTACGCCCATCAGATTTCCTTTTCTCCCTTTCCAATAACCGCCTACCGCCATGGCCACCTTCTTTTCCAAAGCCCAAAAATATATAAATGGCGAAGACTCTTTGGCAGCCCGCTAAGACTCCACATCCAAAAACCCACACCCCCAAGGACAATAGAAAAGAACCCGAACCCAGATCCTCCCAATATCCACATCAACCCCCTCATTATACTGGCCGACCTACCCGAGCAGATCGACCAGCACCTAACCAGCCACTCGGTCGGTTCGAACGATACACCCCTCTCAATTCACCCATAGAGCAAGTCTTGAACCAAATCCAATGAGACTACAACCTGAAATGGCCTCCACCATCACAATCTCCCTCCAACCAGCGAGATCAATCCAAGCACTGCCGTTTTCATCAAGACCACGACCACAATACAAAGGAATGTGTTACCTTAAAGACCAAGTGGAGAATTTGATATGCCAGGGGTGTCTCAGTCGATTTATGGCAGCCCGTCCCCAGCAAAGGCCAAGGACCGACCCACTGGGGGACCACCGTCGACATACTCACCCCCGACAACCTACACAACCTATGCGAGACAATGATCGGGCCCCACCACAACCCTCAGCACAACACAATCCTGCCCCCTTGGTTGGCAAGATTAGAGTCATCGCCAGCGGGCTCGCATGCGGCGGACCATCTCGATCGACACAGCGAGCCGAGCTTAGAAAAATCAGACAAGGCTCTGATAAGGAAGTAACAGCACTAGACCCCCCCTACAAGCAGCCCAAGCAATGGTATGAACCCATCATCTTTATGAAGATAGATTGTGTAGGTATTCGTTACCCCCATGACAACCCGCTCATCATCTCTGCTCTCCTATCTGTAGACGCGCCCGTGGGCTTCACTCTACAGTTCGGACTCGATTTGTGTCGCGGTTCTAAATCTGAACCAAAGAGTCCAAATCCGGCAAATCGTTTGAGAAAACAGATTTTTGAAAGTAGTGCCAAACATGGACTGCTTTGCCAGATTACAGAGTCGCCACCTAAATATTTTAAAATGGGAAATTTAGGAAACCCTGACTCGGTGCCGAAGGCCACATGTCCGTCATCACCAAAGTGGTCTTGGCTCGGGAGCTTGGGTACGATCGGGGAAGGTCAGCTATGAGCACCCCCTTTCGCCCGGTCCGAAGACCGGCCTTTACTAACCGTGATATCCGTTTTTGAAAACATTACATGCTCTTGTTCCAATTATTAACCTAGAATTACTATGTTATGCGCGCAGCAAACAAGTATAGACTAGATCGCCTAATTTGGAAATAAACATTGCATATCCGTTTTGTCTTGAAAAACGTGTTAGGTTTTGCTACTCGCAAGTAGGCTAAAATACGGATTTTTAATGAGTTGTTCCAACTCAGGCAATCTAACCTCCACCCACAGGCATTTCAAGCAGTTTATCACATAAGCACTTAGCCGCATGGCAGGCATATTGTCGTGGTAAACATTCACACGCATGCGATATGCTAAAGCGTAAAACACTTACATCGTACTCCGTGCCAAAACAAAAACCCGGTTAGCAAACATGCATGACCTAGTTTAAGTGGCTAATGCAACGCAGGCATAAATGTAATCTAGAGCAAGCTCGGCCAACCCTAAACGTGGCATGTGAATTGCGCGGGTAGCACGTATTCAATTTGGAATTGAAAGTACGATGCAGTTTGCATGATGTGCCGAGCCCGAATGGATGTAAACAAATGCATGAATGCACACATGCACTGCATAAGGTATGCTGATTTAAATGTGCCCTAATCTACCAACATAAGTGGGTAAATAAAAGGGAGAAAGAAATGGGGGTTGGAAGACATACACCCACTCACACACACTTATTACAATTGCGCCCTCACTCGGAGGGACCAAAATAATAATACAGATCAAATAAATAATTAACTAAGCTAGCTAATTAAATATTACAAATCAACTAAATTAATTAAATTAAATAATTAATCTAATTAAGCATTAAATGCCTCGGGATGACGGCTAACTGCAGCGCGCGCCCGGGATTCGCTCGGAATCGCACTACCATGCAAGTATGCCTCTGTTTCTTCTGCTATCCAACTCTGAAAATTACCAAAGTCCTAGAAACACTTTCTTTGGTACTGGAGATCATCACCGGCTGCACAGAATTTCCACCGGCTGAAGGATTTGGCCATCGGCACTGAATTGTTCCATCGGCTGGGGATGAACTGCCGGTCGGCACTAAAAAGTGCCGGTCGGCACAAAATGTTCTGCAGATCCTGCAACTCACAGCAGCAGAGGACAAACTATGCATGGCAATGTAATTCAAAGCATATATGCACCAAACACATCCCACATCATGCTGTGGACTCAAGAGGGCATGTGCCTCGATTCCCGGACCACCAATCGCGCATTTCCATGCATGATGGCCTTAAGAACCAAGAGTGCAACTTCACTTTCAAATGCATTCAAAACATATAGGCCCAAAAGGGTGCCAAACCTCTATCAAACTCACTTCAAGAGGTTTGGCATGCATGTCAATGTGGTGCAAACCTAAGCATGTCATCTAGGCATGCAAGATGTACAATGTCATGTGTCTATGCAAGTATACAAACAAGCATATAATGCAAGCATGCAAACCACAAGAGGGATGGACTTATACATGAATTAGGCAACTCAAAATGGGCCTAAAATCAGTAGCCAAAGTGCCTAGAAAATGAGACCAAATGCACACACACACATGCGAGTGTTAAGGCTCAAGACTTAGGCATACAAAAGCAACTCTCATGCACACTTGAAGAGGCCATACATGGGCAATTAGAATGCATTGAAAGCTCTGAAAATCATGCAAAAACATGATGCCAAATCATGCAATAACTCATGCCAAACAAAGCATACAAATGGCCTTAGGCTAAGGCAAGCCAATAAGGCATTAAACCAAACCTAACACCAGCACACATGACATGCATTAACCAACCCAAAACAGATTTTTAGCATGTCAAATTAGGCCCAAATGACCACTTAGATGGCATCTAAGAAGTTTGAAATCAAAGGCATGTAACAAGGCCTAAACATGGAGCATGCAACACAAGCTTATGAAGCAACAAAGAGGCATGCAATGCAAACATACAAGCACCTCTAGGGGACTGGAATGGCATATGAAATGGTTCCGAACCATCAAAAATAAAGCAAGCAAGGCATGCTACACTTATGCACTTGAGGCTCACAAGCCAAGGATACAAAGGAGCCATATCATGCATGCCAAGAATGACCAAAATGCTTATGGACAGACCTAAAACATGATAATATAAGCACCAAATCTTCACAAATGCAAGCCTAAAACATGTTAGAAATGAAGGCATACAACCTAGGCATGTTAAGGCATAAAGAGGGTACTACAAAGCAACTATACTAAGCATGTATAGGAGACCAAAACCAACTTGAAATCATGTTATAACATGACAATATAAGCATGGAAAACAAGTCAAACATGCTTAACACACACTCAAACATGAAGCTCCTTAAGGAAGCAAAATTTGTCCTTTTCAAGGACATCAAGGAGAGGGGGTAGCCCTCTCCTTCTTGAGACTTCAAGGCATGCTCTTCACCACTGAAATCCCTCAAGATTTCAGTGGTGAAGAGATTCTATCACCAAAATCTCGGATCTCTCCAAAATAGCACAAAATGGGGCCTTTTCAAAGCCTAAAGGGGGGTCAAACTTCCCCAAACCTTACAACACTCTTAATGAACAATAAAGAGGACTTAAAAACAGAGATTTTATGTGTTAATCACTAAGCACAAAAACTGTTTTAAACTAGGTAAAAATGGAATGCAAAAATGGGGTAAATAAAGTTAGTTTCTTACCCTTGATGGTCCCCTTCACAAAGGTTGTGGTTGATGCTTCCTTGAGCTCAAAATCAGTCAAGAACTCCAAGATCCAGCCCTTAGAACCTCAGTTGCAAGGAGAAGGTGGGACACTAGGTGTTTTAGTGCAATAGTGTGAACTAAAGCACCTAGTGTACTAAACAAGCAAGGAAAGAGAGAGATAGGATAGATACAACTATTCTAACCTAAAACCAGACCTTGGCTCTCTCTAACAATGGTTAAGTCTCTCAAGAAGCCAACCCTTGAGCAAAGGGAAGAGCTTTCCCTCTTATAGGCCAAAAGCTTACAAGCTTAGCCACTAAGCAAGCTCATCCCTCCATACACGTGTATGGAGGGGAAGACAATTGCACACAGCTGTCTGAAAATATCTCAGAAAGCAAGTGCACAGTGTCCGGCCGGCATAAAATGTCATTTTGACAAAATTTAGTGCCGACCGGCACAAAAGAGTGCCGACCGGCACAAAAGAGTGCCGACCGGCACAATAAAGTGCCGATGACAACTCTAGCCAGCCTGTGGCCTCTAGCCCCAGCCGGTGGTGTGTGGGGATGCCTCACAAAGCATTCCCTGCCCTTCCAAGGCAAACACAAGTGTTTGGTGCAAAACCAAACACAAACGGTCGAGTTCGGAGGTCCTGAGGCAAGGCGCGCACAGCCGAGAACTCCGGGAACTCCAAATGAACACGAACATGGATAATCACCGAGTGTCCCAACGGTGACGTCCAAGTCTTGAGGACGGTCAAAAATGGGGTGTCTACACTATCAAACTACAAAGTTAAACGGGTCCTTGTCGACAACGGCAGCTCTTCAGACATCATCTTCTTGAATGCCTATCGCCAACTCAACGTAAAAGAAGAAAAGTTGTCCCCTCTCCAAACCCCACTAGTCGACTTCACCGGGGATCGGGTGACCTCTATAGGCTCCATCGATCTCCCCATCACCATTGGAGAATATCCACGACAGATCTCCAAACTACTCACTTTCCTCATCGTCGACTACCCTTCTACTTATAACATCATCCTCGGTCGCACGACTCTCAACGCCTTCCAAGCTATCACCTCCACCTACCATCTGGCCATGAAATTCCCGACCGACCTTGGGGTCGGCATAGTGAGGGGTGAGCAGACAATGGCCAGAGAGTGCTACATTGCCTCACTAAAGGAGGTCAAAATGAAGGAGGCTATGATCATCGAAGACCTTGATGTTAGAGATGAGGAAGAGTTAGTCAGGGGGAAACCAGTGGAGGAACTTGTCAAAGTGCCTATCGATCCTACCAATTCAGCCAAAACAGCTAAGATTGGCAGTCAACTGTCCTCTCAAGCAAAGGCTGACCTCACAGCTCTCTTAGCCGAGCACAATGATGTCTTCGCTTGGACCCATTCAAACATGCCAGGTATCGATCCCTCTTTTATTACTCATCGTCTCAGCATTGAACCATACTTCCTATCTTTCCACCAGAGGTAGCGTATTTTCCATCGAGAATGCAATACCCTCATCGCCATTGAGGTCGACAAACTATTGAAGGCACAGTTCATAAAAGACGTAGACTACCCCAGATGGTTATCCAACGTGGTCTTGGTCTATAAAAATAATGGCAAATGACGACTCTGCGTCGACTATTCCGACCTCAATCGGGCTTGCCCCAAAGATAGCTACCACCTTCCCCGGATAGATTTATTGGTTGATGCAACTGCAAGACATCAGATGCTTAGCTTTATGGATGCCTTCTCAGGCTATAATCAGATCCTAAACATGAAGAGCTCAGCCGAACTGAGTGAAACGTAGCCTTAGCCAGACTAAGCCCTCCAAGCCTCAGCCAGACTGAGCATGAAGAGCTTAGCCAGACTGAGTTAAACATAGTCTCAGCGAGACTAAGCATGAAGAGCTCAGCCAGACTGAGTGAAACGTAGTCTTAGCTAGACTGAGCCCTCTAAGCCTCAGCTAGACTGAGCATGAAGAGCTCAGCCAGACAGAGCCCTCTAAGCCTCAGCCAGACTAAGCATGAAGAGCCCACCCAAACTGAGTGAAACGTAGTCTCAGCCAGACTGGGCCCTCTAAGCCTCAGCCAGACTGAGCATGAAGAGCCCAGCTAAACTGAGTTAAACATAGTCTCAGCCAAACTGAGCCCTTCAAGCCTCAGCCAGATTGAGCATAAAGAGCCTAGTCAAACTGAGTTAAACATAATCTTAGCCAAACTGAGCCCTTCAAGCCTCAACCAGACTGAGCCCTCCAAGTCTCAGCCAGACTGAGCATGAAGAGCTTAGCCAGACTGAGTGAAATGTAGTCTTAGCCAGACTAAGCATGAAGAGCCTAGCCAGACTAAGTTAAACATAATCTCAGCCAGACTGAGCCCTCCAAGCCTCAGCCAGATTGAGCATGAAGAGCCCAGCCAGACTGAGTTAAACATAATCTCAGCCAAACTAAACCATCCATGCCTCAGCCAGACTGAATTAAACCTTCTTCCTAGGTCATTTCTACCCAAATCAAATTTCCAATACTTGATTATCTCCACATTCATTTTTGTCCAACGTAATTATTGTTTACATTTTTGTTCAACGCAATTATTATTTACCCAAGTTGAATTTCATCCCATTTTTGCCCAAGGCAATTTCAATTTCCTTACTTTCCAATGGTTTGATATGTCAGTCATCCTCATATAATACAGACATAACAGAGCTAACCCAGTCTTTATTTCATTAACACCCTGTAGAACTGTACACAAATTACATCTCTACACACAAAAAAACAAAAAAAACAAAAAACAAACTGGTAGACAAAGAGGGGTTTTCACCTTCACTCCCCCCTTCCTCACTGGACTGCAACTCCTCCTTAACCCCCTTGTGAAGTGGCGTTTAGGCTACGTCTCCCTCCCCTACCCTCACAACGTTAAAATCAATTTGAGGGAAAAGCTCCTCTGCCTTATGTTTGAAGCTCATCCAACCGCTGTCCCAATATTGACTCATCTCGTGTTTATAGTAGTCTGACTACTACAAACTGTAGATCACTTCTTCTTCGGTCCTCCTAGAAGCAGCCGCTCCTGACGGGCCAGCACCACGTTCTCCATCTCTGGCCAGGCTCCTCGCCACCACCACGTCAATGGCCATCTGGAACTTAGGGGACGGCTTAAACTGCTCCACCGCTGCCACACATAGGTCTGGATAGGCCGCTTTCTCAGATGCCATCTTCCTAGTTAACTCCTCAGTCCTGATCCTCTCTTCTGCTAGGGCCCTATCCAATCCAGCCACATGCACATCTGCCTCTTCTTTGTCTTTCAAGGCTTGATTGCGCAAATCTTCATTATTCGACAGAGCCTCTTCCAATCTCTTTTTGGCAGTGTCGCAGGCTTCTTCGACCTCCCCCATCTTCTTCTGTTCACTCGCCAACTCAAACTATAGTGATACCACCTTATGGCGCACCACCTCAAGTTATGACTTGGTGACTGATAGCTCAGCGGTAACCTCAGTCTGACCTACTCTGGCGCGCTCTGCTAAGTAACCCTGCACCACCGCCAATACTTCCATCTTTTTTTCCCTTTGCGTATAGTCCAGCCGGCCGTCTCCACCCTTAAACTTTGCAATTGTGCCTTCACACCTTCCAAATGGGCCTTCAACGGCTTTGCATCCACCTTTGCCCCCACTGCCTTACTCAGCAGGGCAATCGCCAAGGTCACTGCTTCCGTCTACGTTGAACAGAACCCTCTTAGGAGGTCGGCCTCTGTAAATTGTGCCATCATCTGCATGGCCGCATCCTCCATAACCCCCAAGAGAGCATCCGTGGTGAGCCTGGCTTCACCCCATTCTCCTGCCAGACAACCAGCCACCGCATGAACATGATACGTGTCAATCTTCAACGCAGTGCTCGTCTCTGCTCTGCTCGCTCGCCCTCTCCCTACCCCCAGACTTGGAGACATTTCTTGTACAGGCACATCCTTGGATGATTGGTCTTCCAACCGTTCGCCTCCTGCCAACTGTTCTTGCTCGCTTGTTTCACTCCCCACTTGGCCACTTAAGCACTTGGCCTCTTCCACCCTAATCTCGGTCTCCCTCACCTCTACTTCTAGGGATACCTCCGCCATCCCCTCCTTCACATTCTTCAACACTGGCCCTCTCTCACTTCCTTTCGTAGCCATCCTCATTTTCTTCTTTTTTTTCAATACCGCCTCCACCTTATTTCTGCTCTTCTCCCTCAACAGATCCACTGATGGTGGCAACAGCACAAAATCGGTCAAGTCCTTGTCTCCCAAAGACTTAGGGCGTGGTCGGACTGGCTCCTTCATGACCAGTTTTTGCACACGGCCTAATTTTGATTCTTTATACTTATCTTCCTTGGCGAACGTCCTTTCGTCCTCTGCCTCTTGCATCTTCCTCCTTGCCTCTAACTTCTCTGGGATAGGGTCCTCCTCGGTCGGTTGTGGCTCCAGATTCAAGGCAAACAAGGCTGAAGGCTGGATAAGGTCATCCCACTTTAAGCCCTCCTTTTCCCCCCCCCCACTTCTTCACTTGTGTAACCCTCTTCTGCGCCTCCGCCTCCAGCCTTGGCTCCACTGACATAATAGGAATTTTCCACATTGTACGCACCCCCTTCCCGCCATTCACCGACAGATAAAACCACCTTGGTTTTCACCCCTTCACCGAAGACGACAAACACGTCACCAATCCTCCCCCTGTCGCCGCCTGCAGGGTCACCCATGTGTCTTGTTGACCTGAGGCCTTATAACAGGAAAAGAACTCATCAACTGTCATCGTTACTTCCCCGGTCGCCCGTGGCCATACAATCGCGCAGGCCAATAATATTTTCCATGCATTGGGCATAAGTTGACCTGGCGCCACCTCCAACCGGTTCAACACGTCTATCACTATTTGTGGGAGTGGCAAACTCAGACCCCTCCTCCCGCACAATGCCTCCTCATATAGTATAAACTCCATCGGACGTGCATCCGACGCCCTCTCATTCGATGTCGGCAGCCTTAACTCTACCTCCGCTGGAATCTGGTATTTCTTGCGCACCTCCCCCAACTCCTCTACCGTAAATGTTGATTTGTTAGCCTTGGTGTGCTAGTGGTCAAGCCCCACTTGGCTAATCGACCTCGCCGCCACAATTATTGTGGACGGATAGGGTTGCGCTGCTTGCTCCACCCCTCTTTCCTCCTGTCTCTCCGTCCTATACTGCTTCGCCAACTCCACTGCATCATCATCACCTATCGCCTCTAATCCCACAGTCGGCGTTTCCTTTTGAGCCATCTCTTTTACATTTCTGTATATTGCTTCGGACGCAGGCACAAGGAAGTTCGCAAACTATTGAAGGGGAGTGTTACACAAGATGAACGACGTCAGGTCTAGGATGTGTTGGTTTCTCTCAATGAGATATGTAAAACAGATAACTCCAAATGGCCACGGTTTGCCTATTTTCCAAGGATCGAGGTTACAACCCGCCAGTTTGAAAATTTCAAAAGTTACAACCCCACTTTTTCCATATCCTATCCTAACCCTAACCTTTCGTTTCCTACTAATGCATCACCTTCCTCACCACCGGTCTAGATCACGATTCATCACCTTTTTTCCTTCCCCGTCTATTCCACTTCACATCATCATGTGCCTTATTGCTCATTGAGCCCTGCGCGCTGTCACTACTTCTTCGGCCCCCTTTGCGGTCGGTTCTCCCCACGACCGCTCCTCTTGCTCAGCCACCTTCGTGGTCAGCCTTCTTCATGGTCGGCCCTCCGATCCTCTTGCTTGGCTCCCTTTGCGGTCGGTCCTCCTCACAGTCAGTCCTCTCGTTCGGCCACCTTCGCGGTCAGCCCTACTCATGGCCGATCCTCTCGCTCGGCCACCTTCACGGTCAGCCCTCCTCTCGGTCGGTCCTTCAGCTCGGCCACCTCCATGGTTGGTCATCCTACTTGGCTTGGGGGACCTTTCCCATTTTCTCTCTTATTTCCTTTGTTGGACTAAAGTTGCACTTGGGAATAGGGGGGACTACTAATATCGGTGGGCCCACAAAAGGGTTTGACCCACGACTTAGAGCCCAATTCACGGTCCAGGTACTAAGGCCAAGCACCCTTGAGAACCCAATGTTGAACTAGGACCAATAGCATCTAAACACTTGTCAAACAGGGAACCAGCCACGTAATCAGACAAAGATTTGCAAAGTTATTACACCCATACATCAGCCATTAATGAGACCCTGGTGGCATTAAATGCGACAGCCTCTTCACGTGTGAATGAGTTACGGCCGACGAGACATATGAGAAAGGACTAGGAAATGAATGGAAAAGATAAAAGGCTACAAAAAGAACGATATAGGTAAAGTTTTTCTCATTCCTTCTCTCGTACATTATCTCTCTAGAAAAACCTTCTTGCCTTGAACTAACTTGACCGTCAGAGTGTCCACCGGGGGACTCCCCTCATTGGACCGTTCTTGCAGGTGTATTCTGCGAACTATAGGCCCAACAGACCTATCAGTAGTGTGGATCAATCTGGCCCATCCATTCTCCAAGTTTAGAACATTATCATAAACTATATGCCTATTTTTGTTCAGTAAAATCGATGAAAAAAAGGAATTTTAGTCATTAAATTTAATGAAAAATATTATTTTAGACATTTTATATACATCTACATTGAGTTAATGACCAAAACACCTTTTGTGAGATAATTTTACGGCTTTTATAAACTAAAAGACTAGAGGAAAATTTTTATATTTTTATAGAATATATGTAAGAAAAAATGCTACGTATTTTTGTATCTTTTTAATATATGTTATGTAATTTTTAGTAGAATTACGATATTTTATTATTAAAAATGAAGTTATATATATATTTTTTAATACTATGCATTTTTGTAATAATGTTATACACTTCTTGATTAGAACATATTTCAATAAAAAATATAATATTATGACTAAAATATATAATTTTATTTCTTAATGATGTTTGTTATGGACTATTTGATAATTGAATTTTTAGTAATTTTTTTTAAAATTTTTTTGCGAATATATATATATATATAAACCCTTAACTTTTTTAACCAAAACTTGAAGTTCTCAAAATAGTTCTAATTTTTAGAAAGCAGCATTTTAGAATGGCGCTTTGTGAAGCTTAATTTAGCAAAACCTCACCAAACAAGAATTTATATTTTAATCAAGTTAATTAACAGTTTCTGCTCCTTATTTATAATCTTAGGTTTTTACCAGTCCAGCCCTGGGCTAAGGTTGGTGAGGCTTGTGCCTAGGGCCCCAAAAATTAGGCCCAAAAAAAGGCCCCTAAATTTTTTAGTCTTGCACTATATTAAAAACTTAAGAGGGAGTTACGAACTAGTCCTTTGAATCAGACTTAATTTTCAAGAAGTCCTAACTCAAAATAATTTAGCCCATCTTCCATTTTTACTCCCTACACTTAGTTGAGTGATTTTATCTTAAACTTAAACACATCCCTATCTCTATTTCTCTCTCTTCTCTTTCTCTTACTCTCATATTTCTCACTGGCACACCATCTCCTCCTCCATCACCATATATGTTGCTCGGCTCAACCACAGTCGCCTCAACCACCATCGTCCTTCTCCCTTGTTGCCATCACCGCTACTCCTTCCCCATCATTCATCTGATAGCTTTAACACTGCAATCCTTCATCCTCGATTTACCATCTTCGATATCGTTGTTGCCACCATCTTCCTCCATCACTGATCTACCATCTTCAACATCGTCGTTGCCACCATCTTCCTCCATCACCGGTTTGGGATGCAAAGTATCCAATCAGTGCATTGAAAGGTGTTGTTGATCTTCTACAGAAGAGTAACTGATCTGATAAATTTGTTACTTAATTCAGTGATAAGTTTGTTACTTAATTTATGAATGATAAATTTGTTACTTAATTCAATGATAAATTTGTTACTTAATTTATGAATGATAAATTTGTTGTGATGCCCCTCTCTCTCTCTCTCAAATCAAGTCTGCTATTTGTAAATTTTTTAACAAATTCAACAGCGATAAATTTATCACTGCAACTCTGGTTGAGATTTGTTGCATGATAAATTTATCACTGAATTAGACTTTTGATTCTTTGGCTTGATTTGCGATAGCGTAAAATGATGAAAATTATTCTCTGGTAATGGCTTCTTATCTCTCCCCTTCATTCTCTTCATTTTTTTTCCTCTTTTTCTCATCGCCATCGGATCTGAGGAGGTGGTTCCGGCGGTGACATGTTGGAGATGAAAAATGGCCAAAAAAGAATTGTCGGAAGTTCGCAATTTGAGGTTCAAAAATAAAACGGGAAATTAGGAGAAAAAAAACCAAACATGCGAAAGTATAACAATAAGGGCAAAGTCAGGATAAAAAAAAATATAACAGGACTTGTTGGTGCATGAGATAGAAACTTAGGACCTAATATGTAATAGATTCAATTATTGGGACTGACTGGTAAAAAACCCAAAACTTAAAATGACCTAATTCTGTTTAATTAATTTAGGCCATTTTAAGGGGACCTCAAAAAATTTATTTGGCCCAATTGATAAAAAGCTCAATTAAAAAATATTTGCAAGTGTTAGTTGTTAGTCTAATTAAAAAAAATAAAATATAAAATATAAATGTATTAGTCATTAGCCTAATTTTGTGTGGCCTATCTTTTTTCCCCTTCTCTTTATGGCCAATTATGTGTTTTTTAGTATTTTTTAAAAAAAATATTTTACAAAATTTTTATTTATTTATTTTGTAGATACATCTAATTTAGACACGCTTAAAAACTATAATATTTCTGTGTTTTTTTTTTAATTATTTTAATTTTTTTTAAGTTACAAAATACAAAAAATATGAAAAAATACGAATTGCAAACTCAGACAATTATTTTTGAAAACTCTAAACCAAACAGAGTGATTTTTATTTTTATTTTTTATTAATATCTGAAAAGGCCCCGGAAAATTATTTCGTCTTAGGCTCCTAGAAACTCAGGGCCGACCCTGGTTTTACTTGTAATCTTTTACTTTCTAATTTCATTAATATTATTTTTTCCCTGATAAAAAAAAATAAAGAATAGAGTCATTTGAATTAAAATAAAAAATAACAATGCTACAAATTTATAAAATTTTATTAAAAAAGAATGAATAATCTGTATTCATTGAGTGTAACACAAATTATATTAATTTTAAATGTACACGACATGTTAAGAAAAATCATTTTAGAGGATCCCATCCTACTTCTGATAGGTTTGAAGAAAATTTTTATGTGTTCTTTTGATCATTTGAAATGTATTTTTTTACCGTGAGTATATTCCTAAATCGTGAAAACGACATTGGTGTTTTGTTAGTATAAAAATCCTAAATCCAAGCGCACACTTTTTTTCACCACCGGGGTTGTGATAGCGTGGATAGCGCATCAGCTTTTCACATGAAAGAGGAGGCTTGAATCCTGGGACTACGAATTTTGCAAGATAAATATGTTATATGTCGACCGTAACTGTTTCTTTTGTTATGGAGATGGGTAAGGTCTATTATTACCATAATAGCGAGTCACTTCCTATGAACTACCGGACCAAGGCCAACGAATCTATGATGCTAGGGAGCGTCTTTTTTGGTGTTAAAAAAAGGGAAAAGAAAGCACACTTGTTTTCCAATGGGGCAAACCCCGAGCTCTCCTCCAGCCTCGTCGCCCTCTGCTTCCGCTTCCGCTTCTGCCTCTACGGCGGCGGTGAATTCCACAAGCCAAGCCCTAATCTCTGCCTCAATCAGCCACGTCGAGGAGGATGAAGAACCCATTGAACCCTCCATTGATCGCAATGGAGGCTCTCATCGATCGATTCATCGCGGGTACTGAAGAGAGTGAGAAGAATTTAGGGTTGGAGACGAAGAGTTGGTGTGTTTGGGTTGGTTTACGAATGTGAGAGCTCTGATCCTGATAGAGTCAATAAAATTTGATTGAAGAGTTTTTTAATGGGAATGGCTTTAGTTATTTGGAGGTTTCAAAGTTCACAATTTTTCAATCTGGGAAGCTACCTCAGTAAATGTGCAATGCCCCCATTTTTGTGACTTTGATTTCAAATTGTCTGTTTGATGGATAATTAATTGAGTTCAAATTCTTAGTCTCTCTTACAAATGTTGAAACATCGTTGATCTATAAGTTGAGAATAATCAATGCAACTACATACAATAATACAAATATACAGAATAATTAATGCAAGTCATAAAACAGAGAAGATTTAGACTACTTTTGTTTATTATGATTACAACAATGCTAGGTATCATGAAAAGTCTATCATAAAAATGATCATGAAAGATTTGTGACCTTTGGATTATACTTAGAATAAAACACCACACAGTAATCAAGGTAATCTAAGAGTCACAAATTTTTCATTATCATTTTCATGAACGCTAACATTTCTCTTATGGTTATTTAAATAGATCATGGTAATTTTCTATTTATCGCTTTATTTATTTATTCATATATTCAAACCATAGCATGAGGTGCGTAAACGAATCATGGCCAGAACAAATAGTACACTGATGATATAATTTTTTGTTACATTAAACCAATGATTCACATAGGTTCTTAGTTCACAACAAATATTAATCAAAGCTAATAAATTTTTATTTTTTTTACACAAGTTTTAATACCATTTATGTACGGGAAAGAAATATACCTTCTCGTATAATCCTGTTGATCAAGTTTGCATTCCTCTGTACGACGTCGCTTTATCACCTGAAAACACAAACGTGAGCTAGCCGGCGGGTGGGTGCCGGAAACCTCTCCGATGCCTAAGTCAGAAAGATTATCAAATAGGCAAAAGCTCTGTGTATTCAGAAAGTTAAAATTGCATTACCTCTCCAAAGGTGATTTTAGTGAGCTTATATAGGTTTCACATAGCACAATCCTGGTAGGACTCTTACTCTTGCATGTAGAGTCCTCCTAGGACTCATACTCCTGGAAGATAATGCTTATCCTCCAACACCCCCCTCACAGCTTAAACCAAGTGAGATGGTTTTACCATGGCCAAATTCCAATATGACCGAAGTAACCACTAGTTCGGCCCTAACTTTCCTTTCTCCTACCTCGATTTTTCCATACTAAGACCGAGCTAACCATAAGAGAGATGAGCCGAACTATCTGTCATACCAAGGCCTCTCAGGGACTCAGCACACCTTGGTTTCCATGTATTACGACCGAACTAGCCAATGAAGACCGAACTCCCCACAACACATTTCCAGCTGAAGTAGAAATAAGGCTTATGCGACCGAACTGACTACCATGGTCGCGATCAGTCTAATTCAAAGGCTATTTCGACCGGAGTAAACTTACACGGCCCTTCCCCGTAATGCGGCCCAAAATGACCCACTACTTAGCTTGGCCCAATTTACCCAGCTCGGCCCAATTCTTATATAAATTACCCTCTCAATTTACTTTTCAATAATAATTGGCCGTTTTATAGTAATACAATACATCAAAGCTCTTTTACTTGGAAACCCACAAAAATTGGCACAAGAAGTGAGTACTGAAGAGAATATTGATCTTGAAACTCCAATAGAAATTTTTACCCAGTGTGGAGGATATGAGTTCCAAGGTCATTGTCTTTGGAGTGGTATTGAATCCTCAAGGGTTTAGGATTGTTAGGGACTATACTAAATACAAAAAAACTCCATATCAGTCAAAAACTTGGAGTGCTAACCAAGTGATCTTAGATTGATTACCAAACAATCGAAGTAAGCAAATATGCAAAAATAAAGAAAGCCAAACCAATCAAATTAAAAGAGGTTGCCCTCATACAATAGTGTAGATGATTCCACTCTTACCTGAAAATAAAAGAATCTCTATATCTCTTTCACACACACGTTAATAAAAATGCTTTGTAATTTAAAATTATAGTATAAATTTAAACTTGGTGTGAATGGGCTACCCAAAATGAATTTTATCCATACATTTCAAATTCTAAACACTTTTCTGATTATTTTTTCTAAGTACATAGTCATTACTGCAAACGTTAGTGAGCTACAATGGCACAAATGTTGGCATTTCTTTCTAAGTACACCAGGAAGGAAGGCTATGTGAACTGGCCCATCTTCTGGGACCCTTTTGTTTTAACACAAGCTGTAATAAAAGTAATTTTGGTGCTGTTTCTGATTCCAAAAGCACTTTGTAGTGTACGGAAAAGCTCATAGGATTCTTTGAAGTGAGGAGTGGCATCTCATTTTGCTGTTTGAGCATATGACATTTCTTCTTCCACTGAGCAAAGTATAATGCCCATAATATTTTACTGTTAATTTGTAGTCAACACTATAAATTGGTGCATAAGGGAGTGTTTCATCACTGGCCCATTCACAATAAAAGTTAGAAGGGTAAGAATAATGCTATATGTAGCTTATAATTGATTCTGTACTTAATTGAAAGAAGCAATATCTTTTATATGAAGATGTTCTTATATGTGTTTCTCTCTCTGTGCATGAACGTATGATTCACTACAAAAAATTAAGGTTTTAGAAACTAAAATTTAAGAACAAAATTATTTTTTAGAGACCAAATATTTTTGTTGCGAAAAATGTTATTATATTTTTAGTAAGGAAAATTGAACATTAGTGATGAATTATTATTTTTTTGGGACCAAATTTTTTGTCTCAAAAAATAAACAATTTTGAGACCAAATTATTTTGTTCTTAAAAGTCTATTTATTAGTGACATTTTCAAAATTTTGTCGCTAAAAGCCTTGTTTTTGATTTTTCGGGCCGACCTTTCAACAACTATCCTCACGACGATAGAAATTGATCCCTAAATGTCTTTTGCAACAAAATTATCACTTTTGAAGACTAAAAAATTTGGTCTCTAAAACTTTTATATGTTGTAGTAATTCAACCTATCAAAAGTTTCACTAGTTTGATGGGACAATCCTCCATCGCCTGGGGACAATGGCGGAGCTAGGAAATTAAATTAAAGGAGGCACTTATTAATTACAATTTTTTATTTAAAAAAAAACATGATTAACATTAAGATAATAATAATTTTATGAGCTAAATTTAAGCATAAGAAATTAAAAATCATTACTGATAGGAACAAATCAAAATTCTATAATAGTGTATAATAGCTCGATGCGGGATAGTGATGTAAGTTTGTAATTTTAGCACAAAAAATTATGGATCAAAATTCCTAATTTTAGAAAATAAAAACACATCATTTATAGCACAAATTATTATAAAATCTATTTAATTTTTATTTGATAAAAAATATTAAAGAGACGATATTACTTATAAATGATGTGTTTTGAATGGAAATTATTAAACAGTCTTAGAGTATCATATGGTGTTGCCTATGCAATGCTTAAAGCATGAGAAATCATAAATCACACTAAGCACTACCTGAAAATAATGAGTTAATTATATTCAATCCATATGATTTCCCACTACATTATTGGTTTAGACTACTACATATAAGTACTCCCAAAGTATCAAATAACTACTTATTGTGAACAATACAATAAATCCTTAGCCAAAGAAAATGTTAAGAAAAAAAAAAATACATGTTGTATATGACCACAAAACAAAAATAAAAAAAGTTCAAAATTGAGAGGGGGCACGTGATCCCCTTGGGCCTTCTTTGGCTCTGCCCCTGCCTGGGGAGACGGATTGACTTCACTTTATAAGCATATTGTCCCCTTAACCTGTGACAATGCGTTTTCCTTTGAGGAGGAACAAACCCGTGAGGCCGATGAGGCTCCGCGTCCACCTTACCAAAGCGGAATTGTGGCAGGCACGCAGGCGCCAAGCCTGCGCACTTTGTTCCTCATCGGGAGAAAACACGTTGTAATAGGTTGAGGGGCCAGTACACTTATAAGGTGAAGTCGGTTCATCTCCCTAGGCAATGTAGGATTACCCCAACATAACCCCAGCAGACTGGGCCCGCAACAGCGAGGGAAGAGACCGGCCTTCCTTCTAGCGCCAAATGCGCGTGCCTGCTACAATATTGTCCGCTTTGGCGAGGTGGGCACGAAGCCCCGTCGGCCTCATTGCTTTGTTCCTCCTCGAGAGAAAACACGTTGTAATAGGTTAAGGGACCAATACGCTTATAAGGTGAAGTCGGTCCGTCTCCGTTTCCCCAAGCAATGTGTAATTGTCCCAACTTCTGACACAAACTGTAATAACAGTAATTTTGGTGCTGTTTCTGATTCCAAAAGCACTTTGTGGTGTACGGAAATGCTCGTAGGATTCTTTGAAGTGAGGAGTGGCATCTCATTTTGCTGTTTGAGCATATGACATTTCTTCTTCCACTGAGCAAAGTATAATACCCATAATATTTTCCTGTTAATTTGTTGTCAACACTATAAATTGGTGCATAAAGGGAGTGTTTCATCACTGGTCCATTCACAATAAGAGTTAGAAGGGTAAGAATATTGCTATATGTTTGATACTGTACTTCATTGAAAGAAGCAATGTCTTTTATATGAAGATGTTCTTATATATGTTTCGCTTCTATTTGCATGAACGTATGATTCAACCTCTTGATCAAAAGCTTCACTGGTTAATCAGAAACCTCACGACTAGCTAGCCTCGTCTTCAACGCCGAGTATTTAAGGTAAATTTTTTTTACATCGTCAAAAATCAATTTTATTGATGAGATAATGTAGTACAAGATACATAACAGAAAAACATCAAACTGGAGTTTGGACAAAAATCATTATTGCTTAAAACCACATCCCAAAAGGTCATGCAAATCCCAAACCAAAACAATCAAAAATAAAATACGTCTACCAATACAGAGAGTATTTCTCCCCCATTGTTGGACCCGTTATTGTTATGTTGGTTGTTATGGGGGCTCTTTTTTCTTCCATTGATTTTTAGGAAGAGTTACACGTGTTGTTGGACTGTGCTTTTTCAAATTGTGTATAGAGTGAAAAAAATGCTATGAGAAATGAGATTGTGTACTTTTTTGAAGTGTCTTGTGTTACTGTACATTCAGAGTACTCTTTTTTCTTTTTATTTTCTTTTTTACTTTTTTTTTAACCAAGGCGGAGGGCCAAGACTCTGAGCCGGAGTAAAAGGTCCAAGAGCAGCCCCTGGCCCAAAGATTTAGTTGTATATATTGTTATTTTCAGGTAGCGTTGTAGAGTGTTTCACAAAAGAGAGTTGCGGAATTGTTCTTGAAATGCTTATTGTATATGGTGTATCTTGATTTTTTCCCCCACCATAGAGGTAGGCGTCTCACCGAGTCACGTATATCTTATATATATGTGTTCTCTATGTGTGCTTTGATCATTTATTACTATTTTATTATGTGATTGAAACCAATATTAATTTTGCACATATGTACAACATTTTCCTTTCTCGATCCTCGAGTTTTATTTATTTTCTTGGGCAAATTATAACAATAGTCCTTGTACTTTGATTCTTGTGTCATTTTGGTCCTTATAATTTCAATTGACTCAAATTTTACCTTGAATTTATGACCGTTTCAAATTAGTCCAATTGATTATAATCCTTAACATTTTGTTAATGAAAAATGTGGCACGTGTTAGGGCAAAATTATAAACTTACTCAACTTAGTGAGTCCTTTAATTAATTCAGTAATAATTTTCTATCAAAACACTAAAGCATTATCAATTAGACTAAGTAGACACAAAATTTAAAATTAAAAGTTAAATTGAGCCAATTGAAAGTGTAGAAATAAAAATAACATAATTTTCCAATGTTTCATTGCTATGAGTTATTTCTATATGATTTTCGGCTTGAGAATTCGAGTACTATTCTAGCCAACTCTTGGAAATTTGTTTATCACAAAATATCTTATTCTATTTACAGGAGACATTTACATATGTCCAAAAAAATTTCTGATCATGTCTCCCTCTATATCGATGAAAAGCTTTCTCAATTATCTCCAACAAGTACTGAGTGTTGTATATTCAGAGTGCCAGACCGACTCCGTAGGGAAAATGAGAAAGCCTATGAACCGGAAATACTTGCTATTGGTCCTTACCATCATGGTAAAGATAACCTCAAACAAATGGAAGAAAACAAATTATGGTATTTGAAAAAGCTTGTTAAACGAAGAAATGAGACGAGCGTGGATAGATATGTCAGGGCCATGAGAGAATTGGAAGAAAGAGCGCGGAAATCCTATGCAGGCTCCATCAATCTCAACACAGATGAATTTGTGCAAATGATGCTTCTTGATGGTTGTTTTATCATCGAGTTGTTTCGCAAGTCTGAGATGAGGGGATTGAGAGATGTGGATGATCCCATTTACCAATTGTGTCTAGTTCGCAATGTCTTAAGGCGCGATTTATTGTTATTTGAGAATCAACTTCCATTCTTTATCCTCGTTGAGTTGTTCAACATGACTAAGGTTGAAAGCCCACAAGATGACATTGTTAGGTTGTCCCTAAATTTCTTGCGACATGTGTTACCATATCAAAAGTTAGACTTTCCTAATGCAAAACCAATCCATGAGATCAAGCACATACTCAACTTGGTACATGATGGTTGGTGCTCTTCGTTTGCTGAAACTCGCAGAAGTGTTGAAAATGTGATTGTGCCATGGACCTTTATAGACTCAGCAACAGAGCTCCAAGAGGCTGGGGTTGAATTCAAGATGGTTAATAGAAGTAGTATATTTGATATAAATTTCACAAATGGGGTAGTGGAGATCCCACAGTTACGAGTTACAGACACAATAGAGTCTCCCCTTAGAAACCTAGTCGCATACGAGCAATGCTTACCAGATGCCTATCCGAAATATGTTAGTGACTATATCGCCTTCATGGATTGGCTCATCAATTCTTCACAAGATGTTGAGATACTTCGTCGGAGTGGAATTATTCAAAACTGGATAGGGGATGATGAAGTGGTCAATACAATGTTGAACAAGATAGACAAGAACATCATGTTATCTGCCACCCCATTCAATTATTCAGAAATCTCCAATAAATTGAATAAGCATTGTAAGCGACGGTTGAACGTGTGGATGGCAAACTTGAGGCGGAATTATTTGAACAGTCCATGGTCTTTGCTTTCCTTTCTTGCTGCTGTTCTGCTACTTGTTTTGACAATCCTACAAACTGTATTTTCTATTCTTTCTTATGTTTCACCTTAAATCTTAAATCATATCTGTCATCACAGTATCAAACATTATCTCACCTTTTAAATAAACTTGTATAGTTAGTTCTTCAGTTGCTCTGTTTTTAAGACCTGTCTTATAGATGTAAATTGGAATTTGTTGTACCGCTTGTACTACATAAATCATCAATAAACTTCCTTTTGTCCATAAAAAACGAAGAGCCTACAACAATTCCCAAGATTTTGGGGGATTGAAAAAAGGTTGTTCCAATAGTTTTTTTTTATTGATGTATTTGTTATGGTTGATCCGAAGAGTCCACCTGATTGGGTTGATGGAATTCATTGAAGATCCATAAGTCATACATAAAAATATAGTGAGAATATGAAAAGAAAAAAAAAAGGGACTGAAACGGCACAGCAGTGACCCCACTCCCCTGCAAAATCCTTTCTTCTAGGGCTCACAAAATAGATTCTTAGAAATCATTATTAACATACTTTTTTTTTGGATAAGTAATTATTAACGTACTCATTATGCTTTCTATCAATAAATTTTTACATTTTCCAATAATAATGCCCCCGACTCCCCCCCCCCCCCCCCCCCTAAGAAAAAGAGTAAAAAGGGTGAAAGGCCTGAATCACACAAAATAATTCATAAATGGAGAGTCGGTCAACATGTCTGGCTGCCGGGTGAATTGATAGAAAAATGGTAAATTACATGTACCTCTGTTGAAATTTGAGAAGAAAATTTTTTTTGACATAATTACATTGAGTTTTTTTGTTATTTTAATTTATACAACACTTATTTCTTTTTTTTTAATTATCAATAATTTGTTAGTTATACGGATGAAATTTTTTTATTATCTCTTTTATACTAAAATATATATTTTATATTATTTATTTTGTATTTTTATGATATCTGTGTTAGTTTGATACATTTAATCTTATTAAAAAAAATTAATATAGTTATATTAAAATTATAAAATTTAATATATTTTTTTAAAATTTCAAAAAAACTCATTGTAATTTATCCGAAAAAAAAAATAAAAATAAAAAAGAGTAAAGGACTATTGTCTTGTTTTGATTGTTTGAGCAAGAGATGCGTGAAGAGAAGTGAGGAGAGCACTAATGTATATGCACGAGGTGATTGGCGGTTTTATTTTATTTTTATTATTTTAAAGATCAACAAAGAAGTAATATTTTATTACTAATAATCATTCAACAACTGGGTGCAGAGAGAGAGGAGAAACAAATAATCATTCAACAACTGGGCGGAATTATTTCAACAGTCCTGCTACTTGTTTTGACAATCCTACAAACTGTATTTTCTATTCTTTCTTATGTTTCACCTAAATCTTAAATCATATCTGTCATCACAGTATCAAATATTATCTTACTTTTTAAATAACCTTGCACCGTTAGTTCATCAGTTGCTCTGTTTTTAAGACATGTCTTCTTGATGTAATTTGGAATTTGTTGTACCGCTGGTACTACGTAAATCATCAATAAATTTCCTTTTGTCCATAAAAAACAAAGAGCCTACAACAATTCCCAAGATTTGGGGGGATTGAGAAAAGGTTGGTGTTCCAATAGTTTTTTTTATTGATGTATTTGTTATGGTTGATCCAAAGAGTCCACCCGATTGGGCTGCTGGAATTCATTGAAGATCCATTAATAATATAGGTCGTGAGTTCTTGCGAAATCGTTTCTGGGGCTCGCAAGATAGATCCTTAGTAATCATTATTACCGTACTCATTATGCTTTATATCAATAAATTTTTACATTTTCCAATAATAATGCCCCCCTCCCCTCCCCTCCCCCAAAAAAAAAGAGTAAAAAGGGTGAAAGGCAGAATCACACAAAATAATTCATAAATGGAGAGTCGGTCAACATGTCTGGCTGCCGGGTGGGTTGATAGAAAAAGGATAATTACATTCACCTCTTTTGAAATTTAAAAAATATATATATTTTTTGACATAATTACGTTGAGTTTTCTTGTTATTTTAATTTATATCACTTAATTCTTTTTTCTTTTTTTTATCAATAATTTGTTAGTTATAAGGATGAAACTTTTTTGTTATCTCCTTTATACCAAAATATATATTTTATATTGTTTATTTTATGTTTTTATAATATCTGTGTTAGTTTGATACATTTAATTTTATTTAAAAAAATTAATATAATTATATTAAAAATTTATAAAATTTAATATATTTTTTAAAAATTTCAAAAAAGTCATTATAATTTATTCCCCCAAAAAAAAAGAGTAAACGACTATTGTCTTGTTTTGATTGTTTGGGCAAGAGATGCGTGAAGAGAAGTGAGGAGAGCACTAATGTATACACGAGGTGATCAAGCGGTTTTATTTTATTTTTATTATTTTAAAGATCAACAAAGAAGTAATATTTTATTACTAATTAATAATCATTCAACAACTGGGTGCAGAGAAGAAAACAAATATGCTATTAAACTTTACCACAGCATTTATTGCTTTATTGAATAAACTATAATAAAGTCACATTCATAAAAATTATAATTTATTTTCGATTGCCACTGTCTTTATTGATATGAAATATACCCACTTACCATTATTGTAGTAGTGTAAAGTAAACAATAATGGATTTAATATTGCAAACAATGGTTCCACCACTGCAGATTCCATGGTGTATATTTGATTGACTGGGCTAAAACTTGTGTGGACACATAGCATGGGATTCTTTGGATTCTTTTTTCTACTATGATTTGGCGCAAATCTTCTTGTAACACAACACAATTTTGATAAAAGAATAAGACACAGAGATATGGCGCAAATGATTCACGGTAGATAAGAACTAAGAGAACCTCACAAATAGAATTTTTTTTTTTTGTGAGGAGACTTATCTTCTAATAAAGTTATTGATGTAGAAAACTCATCCAAAAAAAATGACGTGTTGTTCAGATTCAATTTTTATATGATAAAATTTGCACTTAAAATAAATTTAAATTACATAATATTTTTTTGAATATATTTTAATAAATTTTATAAATTTCTAGCATTGATGCCATATATAGACCCATCATGTGACTCAATTATTCACGGGCGGGGTTTTGTTATGTTGATTGGTGAGGGCTATTCTAAATTCAAATAATTCAATATCATAATATGTGAAAATTTAAGTTAATATGATATTAACACCCACCTAATCAGGTAATATATGTTTTAAAAAAATGAGCAATTTATTCTCAAATTACATTTACCGTCTATTTTATTAATATATGATCCAATGTAATGATACTTTAACCACTTTACTTTTCACATTAAATATTTACTTGATGAATCCTATAATGCCGACAATTTAAATAGTAAGCCAAGGTGGACCCCAGCTAAAAGAAAGTTTATAGTGGCTTCATGTCAATCCCAAAAAAGTTGGGATGCTGGTTCACAAAAGCAAAAGCAAAAGCAACAGCAATTTTAAAGCAAACAAAAGCATGCTCTCCTTTCCTCTCTGTCATGACTGAGTGCTTTTTATAAGGGACCTAGCTCTCATTTTCAAATTCAATCATACCCATATGCAAAGAAGGAAACAGAGTAACTAGCAAGAAGAACAACTTTGTAGTTTCTAACATGTAAGTTCTATGTTGTTGTAAACAATTTTTTTTTTTTAAATTTAAAGTTTAATTTCATAAATTACACTTCCTTCATCTGCTACATCTTTTTAATTTAATTTATTTATATTTACATATGGTGAAGCATGTAGACACTGCACAATCCTCTGTTTTTAATTTTTTTTATTTTATTTTGGTTAACAAATTTTATTTTTGTTGATTTTGTTTTGACAGAGTTTCCACTAATTTTATGAGATATGGCGCCCAATTCAAGAGTTGAAGATCATGTCTCCCTTCATTTAGACGATAAGCTTACTCACCTGTCTCATAGACACTGTGAATGTAATATCTACAGAGTGTATGATCGACTTCGCAGACAAAATGAAAAGGCTTATGAACCAGAAATACTGACAATTGGCCCATATCACCACCATAAAGCCAACAGAGTGATGGAAGACCACAAGCTATGGAATTTGCAACAACTTCTTAAACGAAGAAATGAGACGAGCGTGGATAGATACATCGTAGCCATGAGAGATTTGCAAGAAAGAGCACGTAGATGTTATGCAGACTCTGTAAGCCTTAATAAAGACGAGTTTGTGGTAATGATGCTTCTCGACAGCTGTTTTATCATTGAGTTATTTCGCAAATTCACCATCACAAGTATGCAAGATGGGCATGACCCTTTGTTCAAAATGGAGTGGATCCACCATATCATATGGCGTGACTTATTGTTATTTGAAAATCAACTTCCATTCTTTATCCTCGTACAATTGTTTGAAATGACCAAAATTCCAGACCCCCGAGACAATATCATTGATTTAGCCATGCGATACTATTATTGCACTAGGGAATATTACTATTACTCTATATTGCCCAGTCCTGAAAAGATTTTAAAACCTTCCTTTTTGGTTTTACCCCATGACGTGAAGCATGTTCTTGACCTAGCACACCATGTAACCTCTCATTCGTTTGCAAAACTGCTCGCACAAAGAAATCTTGGAAAGAAGGAAAAGAGATGGGAATTCATACATTGTGCCACAGAGCTACACGAAGCGGGGATTAGATTCAAGAAGGCTAATCATAGAACTCCTTTGCTCGATATAAAGTTTGTAAATGGGACACTGGAAATCCCACAATTCACAGTTGAAGAGAAGACCGAGTGCCTTTTTAGAAATATAATTGCGCACGAGCAGCATCTTCAAGATTCGAACCCTAAATATGTCACAGATTATTTGACTTTCATGTTTTGCCTCATCAACTCGTCCAAGGATGTCAGCTTGCTCCGTCGTAATGGAATAATCAATAACATGTTAGGCGACGACGAAGCTATTTGCGCCATGTTTACCAAAGCCTCTACTTGTGTCTTTGTGTCTCGCGATGGCTTTTGTTACTCCGAAGTTTTCAATGATATCAATGAGCATTGTAGACGGCGTTGGAACATATGGACTGCAAAATTAAGGCATAATTACTTCAACAGTCCATGGACAATCATTTCGTTTCTGGGTGCTGTTGTGTTGCTTCTACTCACTTCGACGCAGACAGTTTTTACCATGTTTCCTTTCTTTCATAAATCCTTTCTTTCATAAATGTTGAACCAAGTTATTGTTCTTGATTAATGAAAGAAACTGTTGTGTTTGTGTAAGATTGATCAATAGATTATGTACAATTGGGTTGTTTGAAAAGTTGCATAGGAAATTCTTCCATCCACTAGTAAGATACCAACTCACTCGCCCGGACAAATTTTCTGGTGGGTCTTTCAGAAAGAGAGCAATGAGGAGATGGCGGGAACAAGGTGCGAGAAGAACGTAGACCGGTTAATTTTTGAACAAATTACATCACTAGTTCTTGTACATTATTTTTGTGTTATTTAGTCTCTGTAATTTCAATGCATGTCATATGCTTTTATAGTTAAAATTATGAAGTTGTTCAACTCAATGAGTTAACTTTAACTAACTTAATAATCATTTTCTTTTAAAAAAATCCTAATCAACGTTATCAATTGAATCAAATTAATACAATCTAAAATTAATGATTAAAATAAAATTAATTAAAATTAGGAAGATAAAAATAATATAAAAGGCAAAATAGAGACTGTCTCCACTTCAAAAAAAGTGAAGACTAACTTTGACAGTCAAGCAATGTATGACTCTCTGTTAATAGGAAACACGAATGCAGCTTGATTTTTCTTATATAGAAAGTGCAAAAGGCAAGCCAAGCACATTCAATCAATGTGGGGTAGGCCATTATAGTGATTTTTTTTTTTTAATTCGTGATTAATGTGTGATTCTTAAAATAATTTTCTTACTCCATCACTAATCATACCAGTTGTAAACTAAGTCATGGATCAACTATGAACTGATCCGTATCACAACCAACATATACGAATACGATACTCTTTCGCATCGATAAACCAATGTATCTGTAGTGGGGAAAAAATCGATCGTTATGGGTCGATTTGTAAAATCATGCAGTATATGCATTGTTAATGAGGTAGTGGTAGTGGACCAATTTGCTTCTATTAATTGGTGGCGCATGGATATTCATGATGGAGTTTTTATAGCCAATCTGGTGAAAAGGGTTTGATTTTAAAGCTGGATTTTTAAAATACATATATGATAGCATGGGATAAAATTAAAGAGTGTCCGAGTTTAGATTTATTGTCACCGTATTTAGATTACATATTTAGATAAATATTTAAAATAATAAATAAAATATAATAATATTTCATTTATATTTTTCTTTTTCTTTTCAAATTCGGTCACCTTCAAACGAGTTGCTTTGGTGGGAAGACTTACTTTTAAAGTCATGAAATGAAAGGTACATTTGTTTGGTTATTTTAATTATACCGAAAAGTCTTTTTTTGAGGAATGAGTATTTTATTACTAAAACCAAGAAAAAATTGTCACTCAATTACATTAATGTTTTCTATGGTTGCTTGAAGACCTATTTATGTATTGATTTGGTTGATCAACTGATTTTAACTTGAGTTATTGATTGTCACTCGTATGCTACGGGACCTATCTGAGCATTTAAGAGGCCTCTGTAGAAATACCTGCAATTAGTATTGATGTGTCATTATTATTGTGGGCTAATTAGAAATATTTTGGCTATGTTTGGTTATGTATTCCAAACACATTTTTGTCCACTGATTTGAGCGCAGTATTTGTTTTGAGCTTTGAAATTATAATTTCACACTTACTTTTGAAAACTCCTTTCCAGGAGAGAAAATTTAGCTAACCTGAACGTTTGGCCGACTAACCAAAACACTGTTTTTTTTTTTTTTTTTTTTTTTTTTGGCACCTATTATTTTTATATATTAAATAAAAATATTTTCGAAATTTTTTAAATTTTTATATGATAGCTTTCAATAGAATTTTAAGTTGTGTGTTTGGTTATGAGTTGTAAGTTTTTTAATCAAATAACTTTTCTAATTTCAAAAACTCAATACTCCCTTCCAAATTCAATTCAAAACTCATAACCAAACAAATTTTTTAATTCCAATCAAGTCCTATTGAAAATAAGTCTTGGTAAAATTATCGCTAAAAATAATTTTTTTATAACAATTTTTTACATACGTCGCTAAAAATTGACAATTAGTGACTTTTTTTTGTCATTATTTTTATAAATTGTCGTTAAAACTTACAATTAGTGACATTTTTTATGACAAAATTTTTTCATAGGACCTATTAAACAATAAATCAACTTATTAGGACCTACACGTAAATACCCCTAATTCCAAAACTCATAAACTCAAAATATAACTCTATTCTCAAATCATATTTAGCAAACTCTATCAAATGCTACCTTTGTTTTCATGTTTGTTATCTCAGTAACACAAATAAATTGATGTACTATTTTGTTTATTATTTCGAGGAAAATTCCATATTAATTTGACTATCAATATCTTTCTTACATGGATCTTTCCCTGATTAGTGGTTAATTAATTTGACTATCAATATCTAGCATCGCCGAGCGTCTCGGCTTCGCAAACAGGTTCGTTTTTGTTTTTGTCCCAATCTTTTTAGTCTTCAAACAGGTTCTTTTTTATGTTTTATTTTTTTATTGGTTTAAATGCATTTGTAATTTCTAAAAAAGAGGCAAATTTTGCCTCTTAATTAATTTGTGTTTTCATTTTTCAAATTAGAAATTATTTAGAGAGATGCAAAATATGGTCAAAGAATTCAAGGACTTTGTGTTTCAAGTTTTTTCATTTTTTTAATATATGTAATCACAGTTAAAATTTTTTAATTAATTCCTTTGTATATAGTTTTGAACATTCAATTTTTATTTATGAAAAACCTCATTGTTAATCACATATTTTGTTAGTTATAAATCACACATAAAAAATGTGATCCAAATGTTTATTATCACATGTTAAAAGTGTGATCTAAATGTTTATTATCACACGTAAAAAGTGTGATCTAAATTTTTATTATCACACGCATAACATGTGATGGAATTATCTTTTAATGACGCTTAAAATGTGTGATTAAAAATGATCATTTTTAATTACACTTCCAAAGATCACACTTTGATAAAATTTAAAACATGTAATTAAATAATATATATCACACATAAAAAGTGTGATCTATTTATGATTTTGTAGTAGTGATTGGAAAGTGAAGAGTAACTTGAATTGAAATGCTCAAAAAGATTAGGGTTTCTATAAAGTGATTTATGCCCTCTCACTTTCTGATTCTTGCATATATGATTCATATGAAATATACTCTTCTAACTGTTGGAAATATAAGGGAGCACACAAATACTAAAGAGATTGAAAGAGGGAAAATGAATTCTTTGTTGGAAGAACAATAAATTTGAATTTGAAGATGATGAATTCCAGAGAAGAGAAGAACTTGCTAGACCACTGAGTGAAGAAGAAAATGGAAGCAGCTGGAAGGGAGAGGAAACTTCAAGGAAACTCCAATTGATAAAACTTAAGAAAGAAGATACATTGTAGTTCACACACACACGTTTGTGAAATCTATAGATAGATAGGTTGTGTGGTTGTTTTAGAAAGAGTGATAGAAGAAATGTAATCTCCTGGGAGAAACATAATATCTCCAAGAGTGGGAGAGCAACAACATCAGGGGTTGGAGATTTCTAAGAGAGTGGAGTGTATGAGAGTTTACAGAGAGATTTGCTCTATTGTATAATTTGTTTGAGTTTGAATAAAAAGAGTGTTTATTCAATTGTATTCATCTCTTTGTGAATCACCACAATTGAATTCTAGGCCCCGTTTGTTTTCAGAGGTAGAATGGAGGGGATTCATAGTGAGGGGATTGTTAGTAAAGGGATTGATAGTGAGGGGATTAAGTAAAATTGTGTTTGTTTTGATGATAGTTATTAGTGTAGGAATTGTTAAATTATTTTTATATAAAATAATAAAACAAATAAAAAAATATAAAAAATTAAACATTAATATTTATAAAAAAATTTCCAATATATAAAAAATAAAAAAATTTCTAATCCTCTCACTATTTTTCTAATACCATCTCCCCAACCTTCATCTCAATCCCCTCTCCAACCTCCATCTATATCACCTTCACCATCCTAATCCCCTCCCCAACTCTACAAACAAACACAACACTAAATAACACATCCACCATCCTAATCCCCTTCCATCTACATAACCCAAAACAAACGGCCCCCTAGAGAAGAGAAGAAGGTGCCAAAGCATTCAAGAGTGAAAAAGAGAAGTTCAAAATGAAGAAGAAAATGGAAGTAGCTAAAAGGAAGAAGAAGCTTCAATGAAGCTCCATTGATAAAGCTTAAGGAGGAAGACACACTGTAGCGCACACACGTTTGTGAAATCTATAAATAGATAGATTGTGTGATTGTTTTAGATAGAGTGAGAGAAGAAATGTAATCTCTAGGAAGAAACATAACATCTCCAAGAGTGGGAGAACAACATCATCTCTAGGAGTGGGAGATTTCTAAGAGGGCAAGGAGTTTGTCAGTTAACAGATAGTTTTCTCTATTTTGTATAATTTGTTTGAGTTTGAATAAAAAGAATATTTATTCAATTAATTCCTCTCTTTGTACACTATCACAATCGGTGTACACCCATCTCCCACTTTCAACATTCTTAACTCTCAATATTTGATTTCACTTGCTTAGAACACTTAGATACATGAGATATTTAGATTCTAATGGACAAACTAAGAGACCAATACATCTTCTACATCCAATATACCATACAAGAATCTTCCTAGATATATTCATTCTAGGAATACATGAACCTCAAAAATACATGAATATTGACAATACATGAACAATACATAAATAGTTACTTCTAAAAATATGTAAATTAATTGAACTAAAATCATGTTTATTATTTCTAACACTCAGGAGTATAAACACCATATAGTTTAATGGAGGAAGTGAAGCTTCACTTTAACAAGTTCTATGTTCTTGTAGCTGTAGAACATTTCTTTTTCTTTTTCTTTTTTTATTTTTTATTTTTTGATTAAATAAATTATACTAACCTCCCTTGAGATTTGAAAAAATACAACCAACCCCATACTTTTAACATAATTTACACTAACTACTCTTTTATTGTGTCCTTTTTTATTTTTGTTTTGTTATTTTGGAATATTTGTTTGTTACATACAGGGAGTTGTATTAGTTGGCGGAGAAGATAGACCATGGATTGAAAGACACTTAAAATTATCTTATTTTTTTATCAACGAATCGCTTGCTAATCCATCACAAAAATCCTTACTAACCCTGTGTCATTTGACAAACTATATGTATAGTTATGGAGAAAGGTAGTGAATTTGTTTCTCAAACGCAGAAATGAGACAAGTGTAGATCAATACGTCATGGCCATACCAAATAAATTTTTTTCTTTTGTAGAAAAAAAAAAAAGGCATTTAGGCGGTAAATTGAATTCGAATTCATGTTCAAATTCAAGCTTATTACTAGTTGCTTTGTGGTTGAGTTATTTCACAAGTATGCCATGAAGGAATTGAGAGACATAAATGACCCAATCTTCAACACGCACAAAATCTACATTTTGTGCAGCATCATTTCATTTCGATTAATGAACAATCTCCATTCTCTGTTTTTGTTGAATTTTTCAATGTGATGAAGAATCAAGATTATCCACGCGACAAACTCATTGATTTAGCCTTAATTTTTTTCAAAAATATGGTAGGGCGTCCTTTTAAAATACCATCGCCTAGCCCAATTCAAATTCTTGAGATCAAACATCTATTGGACCTGGTACATAATGCTTTGTGTCTTCCTAATGAGACGTTGTCGATTACCATGGAAATGAACATGGAATTGCACTTCATAAATTATGCAACAGAACTCAAAGAGGTTGGGGTTAAGTTCAAGAAAATGAAAGGAAATGACTTGGATATAAATTTCAAATATGGTGTATTGCAAATTTCATCTCTTAAAGTTGCAGACAACACACTCTATCTCCTTCGAAATATAATGAAATACGAGAAGCAATTCCCAGAATCTGCTATGAGAAATGTCAATGACTGTAAGATTCATACAATGTCTCATAAATTCCCCAAAGGATGTGGAACTGCTTCGCCGTAGTCCATGGTCATTTATTTCATTTCTTGCTGCTCTTGTATTGCTTCCACTCACTCTCACACAGACTGTTATTTCCATTCTCTCTTGTCATCCTTATTAGGTAATTGTAGCCTCATGTCACTCGTGTTGCTCTGTAAATCAGATTTATTTTACAATTAATAGGTTGTAATAATGAATAACCACTGAACTATAGTAGTCAGGAAAGTTCAGATACACTTTGTAAAGTGCGATTTATTTGTGCAAAATTAATTATTTTTTTTTCTTGGGAGAAATAACAGCAGGGTGGGACAGTAAAAATAAAAAAAAAAAAAAAATACAAAATTAAGAAAATTATAGTATTTTAATTATTAAAGTGTATAAATTTTACCACTGATTTATAATTTTTTTTCCAATCCCCCATGTTGTTATTTCCCCTTTTTTCTTTCAATCACACTGGCATATCACCCGTGCTATGCACGGGATAAAATAATATATTATTTAATAAAAATATGATAATTATATTTAATTTTTTTATATTATGTAATATAAAATTTAAATGGAAGCTAGCTAATTGGAATTTTTTTTAATTGTTTAAAATTAAAAAAATCAAAAAAATTAGTATGAGATATTGATCATAAGGTTTCTCACTAAAAATTTCATTTTGCTTATATAAATGGGAGTATAAGATTCACTTCATATAAGTGAAACAATTCACTTTTTTCTTCTTGTCTCGATATGGAATTATAAAATAAAAGTTAAATGAAAGCTAGTTAATGGAGATTTTCTTAATTGTTTAAAAATTAGCAATGGTGTGGCCGCAAAGTTTATTTCAAATCAAACAATCTTAGCCGTTTAATCTTTAATTAGGTTAATCTTTAATTTATTTTGAATCAAATAAATTTAACTAGCATGCTTTGATAAAACCGCTAAAATCACAGTTAAACCAGTGAATCGGTCAAACCGAAAACGGTTCACCCTATTGGCTAAGTCAAAGAACCAACTAACTTATACAAATATTAATTAATTAAAAAAAATTTATTTTGTTTTAATTTTAAAATTTAAACTGTCTTGAACTAAAACATACACAACACTATAATATTAAATGGGAGCATAAAGTTTATATAGTGAAATAACTCATTTTTTCCTCATTTTCCTGATGTGAGATTGTAAAATAAAAGTTAACAATTGTTTGGATGGGAAGTTCATTTCTAATCAAACAATCTCAGTCATTCAATTTTTAATAAGGTCAATCTTAGTTTATCTTAAATCAAACAAATCTAAGTAATATATTTTGATAAAATAGCTAAAACTGTGGTTAAACTAGTGAATCAGTCAAACCAAAAACAATTCAGCCTAATCGACTAAGTCAAAAGACCAACCAATTTACAAGAAAATTAATTAATTAAAACCTTTAAATTTTATTTCAAAATTTAAACCATCTTGAATTGAAACATGCACAATACTATAATATTAAATGAGAGTATAAGATTCACTTTATATAAGTGAAACAACTCATTTTTTATTTCTTTTCTTGATGTGGGATTGTAATTATATTATAGTTAACTATTGAGAGAGTTTCAAAATCTCATACAAAATTATTTTTAAAATCAAATCATCTATGTGGAATTGTAAAATGAAAGTTAAATGGAAACTAACTAATGGAGATTTTCTTAATTGTTTAAAATTAAGAAAATTTTAAAAAAATGGTATTGATTATAGGACTTCTCACTAAAAATCTTCTTTTACTTATATAAATTGGAATATAAGATTCACTTTATATAAGTGAAATAATTTACTTTTTCTTTCTTTTTCTGATGTGAAATTGTAAAATAAAAGCTAAATGGAAACTAACTATATGGATTTTCTTAATTGTTTAAAATTAAGAAATTTCAATAATTTATATAAATTGGACCATAAGATTCACTTTATGTAAATGAAACAATTCACTTTTTTTTTTTTTTATTCCCGATTTGGGATTGTAAAATAAAAGGTAAATAGAAGCTAACCAATGAGAATTTTCTTAATTGTTTAAAATTAAGAAAATTTAATAATTTTATAATGAGGGTTTGGAGCTTATAGAAGACTTCTCCCTTAAAACTCCATTTATAAGATTCATTTCATATAAGTGAAACAATTCACTCTTTCTTTTTTTTCTTTTTTTCCGTTTTCCTGATATGGGATTGTAACACTTTATATAAGTAAAACAATTCACTTTTTCTTTTTTTTGTCCAATGTGGGATTGTAAAATAAAAAGTAAATGGAAGTTAGCCAACGGGAATTTTCTTAATTGTTTAAAATTAAGAAAATTTAATAATTTTAGAATAAGGGTTTGGAGCTCGCTTCTTCCTAAAAATCTCATTTTCCTTATATCATATATAACAAGATAGTGAAACAACTTTGATTTTTCTTCTTCTCCCGATGTGGGATTATAAAATAAATCATAAACTAATTAGAGTTTTATTTTTTTTTATTGTTTAAAATTAATAAAATTAATATGAGAAATCTCGATTAAACCGGCGAATCGGTAAAACCCAAAATGGTTCAGCCTAATCGGTTAGGTCAAATGACAAACCAACTTATACAAAAATTAATTAATTAAAACTTTTAAATATTATTTTAATTTTAAAGTTTAAACTATCTCGAATTGAAGTATGCACAATACTACACTATTAAAATTCACTTTATATAAGTGAAACAACTCACTTTGTTTTTTCGATTTCCAATGTGGGATTCTAAAATAAAAGTTAATAATTATTTTGATGGGATGTTTATTTCTGATCAAGCAATTTCAGTCTTTCAATCTTTAATCAAATCAATCTTTAGTTTATTTCGAATCAGACACATCTAATCAATATATTTTGATAAAACTACTAAAATCGCGATTAAACCAACAAATCAATCAAATCAAAAATGATTTAGCCTAATCGGTTAGGTCATAATTAATGAATTAAAACTTCTAAAATTTAATATTGAATTGAAATATATACAACACTACAATATTAAATGGGATGGGAGTATAAGATTCACTTTATATGAGTAAAATAACTCTTTTTTTTTTCTTCTTTTCCCGATGTGGGATTATCAAATAAAAGCTAGCTAATGGAGATTTTCTTAATTGTTTAAAATTAAGAAAATCAAGAAAATTTGTATGAAATATCGAAACTTTCATAAGACTCCTCACAAATGGGATGAGAGTATAAAATTCTCTTTATATGAGTAAAACAACTCATTTTTTTCTTTTTTTTCCTGATATGAGATTATCAAATAAAAACTAGCCAATGAAAATTTTCTTAATTATTTAAAATTAAGAAAATTAGTATGAGATATTGAAACTCACACAAGACTCCTCATTAAAAATATCATTTTCCTTGTATAATAGATAGATGGGAATCCTCTCAAATTTCATCAACACGCAACAAATTCAACGTTCACTTATACGAATCAACATTAATTTGGTCAAGTTTTTTAAAAAGGTTTGGATTTTTTTAAGTTAACCCTCTCAATTTGAAAGAGTGTTTAAATTTGGTGGAACTATTTTGGAACTAATTTTGATAATCTGAACCATTTACTTTTTAAAATTTATTGAGTAAAATATTTATGAAAGAAATCAGGATGATCGAATATTCGTCTATCTATTTTAATCACATTTGTATTATAAAAAATAAATAGTTATTCTTGAAATTATATCGTTCATTTTTTAAAATAAATATGATTCAAACATATAGCTACCCATCTTACTTTTTATATAAATATTCTACTCAATTAATTCTAAAAAGTGAACAATTCGGTTTAACAAGGTGGGCCTCAAAATGAGTCCACTAAGCAGGCCCAACCCTGAGATTTTCGGGGTCCAAAGCCAATAATCAACTAATAAATTTTTGGGGCTCTACACATTTTTTCTTTTTTTTTTATTGAATGAATTTTTTTTTTTTAAAATGAAGATAAAAGACAAAAAAATTGTGTCAAAATCACAAAAAATACTTAGTATTACATTACAACAATTAATAAGTGTCGCTTGATCCTCGCTCTTTGTCACACTCCAAAATTCGGACAATTAAATATCAAATTAGGGCTAAACCCCAATCAATATTCCATCATCCAAATCCTATGGGTGAAACAAAAAAACTAAACGCTAACCAAACCATCCACCATAAATTTCATAACTAACCAATACCTCAATATTAAGGTAGCAACAACTAGTCAAAACAACTTAAATAAAGTACTGTTACAAACTATGCCAAATTATTCCAATACTAAAGTCATAAAAAAAATAATAATAAATATATAAACTACTATCAACCCTAAGCTTAAGAAAACAAAACAAATCCAAATGACATGTCCTACAATCATAGTTTTTTCTTGTCACCACCATAGTCTCAACTAATCCTGCAAAGGAAGTTCGGCTGCGCTCAAACAGAACGCACCCGAGTTGCCAAGAGACAAAACGGATCAGTATATAAATATACTGATATGAGTACAAGATTCAACACCCACATGTCCACTAGACACAAACAAAAATTCATTAAATTCTTATTACGAGGTAAGACAAGTAGTTTCAACCGCACTGAGACGAATGGGTAGTTTCTCGAGATACGGTAACATTTAGTTTCTTGTCCGTACACAACGAAATATAAATTGATTATAAAATAAACAAAATAGAAATAAAAATATGATGGGTCAGCCCTGCATAAAGAAAATTAGTAAGACCAACCATCTTGCAAAAAAATAAAGTTAGTATAATTTAATCATAAGTAACTTACTGAAGAAGTATAAAAATGCACCGTTTTATGCTTAAATAATTCGAATTAACCAAAACTCAAAGAACGAAAGTTGTATAGAATCAAATTTCCTAAAAGAAAGCATGGATGAATTTAACAGAAACTGAACAGGTTGAGAGAAAAACTTGATGGAAAAATCTAAACAGAATTCAATCGAAAAATTTGAAGCTGAAAATGAACAAAAACTTCCCTAAGATGATTTTTTTCGAAAAATTTAAAAACACGAAAAGTGTGCAGAATAATGTTTTATTTCGGTTTACGTGAAACCAATAAAAATGAGCTCGTTTCCTGGGTTAAAACAGCTTCTAAAATCTGCATTGCTTAAATGAATCAAAACTATAATAACCAAGATCATCCGATTATAAGTTCTAATCAATCTTTTTAATAAAAAGTTAAAACACAAAAGTTGTCTAGAATCACATATACATGCCTCTTCTCAAATTTCATAATTTATCGAGGTCGTTTACTATTTTTCAAGATGTACAAATCAATACAATTCACACTATACTAATAAACTTATAATTAATTTCTTTGTACCTTAACTCCACCACTTCGGCCCTCCACTTCCGACCTACACATATATCCCATGTGCCTCTCGTATACCTAACACCGCTCTGAAGCCAAACTTGCACGGAGATATCGTCCCGAGTTTGACTCACACTCCCCGGATGGTTAGTATATACGTACGCGCGTAAACAAAAGCACTCGTCTACTTATGAGAATGAGGCAACAATATACATATACGAAATATCTCACTCATGAGAACAATATAACAATGCCAAGCCTAAGGCATTCAAATAAATCTCGTAATCCTCACTTTTTTTATATACACTATTTCTTTCCACCACTCAAATAAAACAACAATCCATGGAGTCATGGTGGAGTATAAGAAATTTATCTATGAGTTCCTAATTTATTTTAATTTCATATAACCATGAGTGTGATTACAACCATAAAATAAATTCATATAAAAATCCTAAACCTGATATGCACAACTAATCAAAATAATTAAAATCAATCAATCATCTAAAAATCATAAACCTTACATACACAACTAATCAAGGTAATTAAAATCAATCAATCATCTAAAACCCTAAACTTTACATACACAACTAATCAAAATAATTAAAATCAACTAATCATCTAAAAATCCTAAACTTTAAATACACAACTAATCAAAATAATTAAAATCAATCAATCATCTAAAAATCCTAAACTTTACATACACCACTAATCAAAATAATTAAAATCAATATATCATCATTATGTAAATACAAAATCAAACTAATATCAAATAAATAAAAATAAATAAATAAAAACAACGAATTAAACATAAATCAAGGGAAGTGAGTTTTATACTCACAATATTTTTTGTTTGAAGATCAAAGAATTATTTGAACTAATGGAGCCACTAAAAAAAACCCGAATCTTTTCTTTTTCTTTTTCTTTTTCTTTTTTTTTTCTCCTCTCTTTTTTTTTTTTTTTTCTCCCCTCTGTTTCTCTCTTTTTCGGCTCTCTCTCTTGATTAATATCTCTCTCTCACGGTTTTCTCTCCCGCAGCATACCACTCTTGGCTTTCTAACCTAATTTTCTTTCAATACAACATATATAAAGGATGATTAAAGAAAGCAACGTATACACGCCCCAAATCCAACATAACCCAATTTACTATAATCTAATTTAACAATATATTATATTTTATTTTATTAAACAATTTCAATATATATAAATATACTATATATTTTATCAATATATAAAATATTTTTTTTATATATAAAATATATAAATATATAAATAGTTGGATTAATTATATATAATTAACTATCACATTAAATTAATTAAATACCACATTAAACTAATTAAATATCACATTAAATTAACTAAACAACACATTAAATTTTCATGTAACCACGCAATTAATAAAGTCAAAAATAAAAAAAAAAGTAATAATAATCATAATAATAATAAATAATGACTTAAAAAATTAGGGTCACTCCACTCTTCTTGCATTTTTAGAAGCAAATAAATCAATAATCTAATTTTTTTGCAAAATCATTTTTAATGAATAACAATGCTAATTATTTTAAATGGGCCTTTCAATTTTTTAATGGGTCAATTTATTTTAAGTTAGTTTGGATCTTCCTTAATTTTTTTTGGATTTAAAATATACCTAATATATTACAATAAACTATAATAGGAGGACCCTTTTTTTGGGGTCTATTTTCAATGGATAATAATGTTAATTTTTTTGAATAGGTCTTTCAATTTTTTAATGAATCAATTTATTTTAAGTTAGCTTGGGCTTTCTTTAATTTTTTTTTAACTTAAAACATACCTAATATATTACACTAAACCATAATAGAATGCGGCCCCTTTTTTTAGATCTATTTTGAGGGGCCCAGGCCATGGCCTTGTTGGCCCATGTCCAGGGCCGGCACTACCACTAAGTCCAAATGTTCCCCTTTTTAAAAATGATTTTGATTTTATTTTTGATTTATTTTTGATTTTTTTATTTTTTTGTTTTTTGTATTTTTGTATTTTTATTTTTCATTTTGTGATTTTTTGTGTGAACTTTTTATGTACTTCGGTATTAGTAATTTTATTTTATTTTTATATTTTTGGTATACCTAATGTAGATTTACTTAAAAAGTAAAATATTTATGAAGAAATCTATAAAAATAAAAATAAAAATAAAGGAAAATGTGCCAATTTTTTGTTTTTGTTTTTATTTTATATTTTTTGTTTAATGAATTTTTTTTAAAGATTATTTCACAAATATGTTAGTTTTTAAACGTATGTAAAAAAGTTTTTTTTTTTAAAAAAAAAAAAAAGAGGTAAAGAAAGTCTGACTAAATATTAAAAAAAAAAATCATTAAAGACAGAAAAAATATGAAAAATCAAAAAATATATTTGAATTTGAAAGCCAAAGCAAGATGTGACTTTCAATTTAGACAAATATATATATATATATATATCAACCGCGATTGGGAGCTCGAATCCGAGCTCCCCCGAATCCCCCGAATCCATTTTTTTTTTTTTTTTTACAGCGGAAGAAGACGAAGAAGGGGGAGGGGCGGGGAGGGGAGGGGGAGGGGGAGGGAGGAGGGAGGAGGAGGAGGAGGAGGGAGGAGGGGGACTGGAGGGGGCATATTCATTGGGAGAGGAGGAGGCGGAGGCGGGCCGGAGGCGGTGGTCGGAGGCTGCGACGATCGGGGCTGCGGCGGGGCTACGACGGGGCTGCGACGATCCGGCGCTGCGACGATCGGGGCTGCGGCGGGGCAGATCGGCGGCGCCTCTCCGCTCTCTTTCTCCCTCTCCTCTCTGCTTCCCCTCTCTGCCTCTCCTCTCTGCCTCTCCTCTCTCTTTCTCCCTCTCCTCTCTCTTCCCCTCAGACGCGAGGAAGAAGAAGAGGAAAAAAAAAAAAAAAAAAATTAAATCCGTGAAACGACGTCGTTTCACGGATTAGGGGGATTCGGGGGTAAAATTTTCGAGCTACAAATCTTTTTTCTATATATATATATACATCTTAGAGACGAAAAGGTGAAGCTAATGAGCAAGCATCAAGTAGTTGGGGCAGGGCTTTCAATGGCTCCATTTAAATCAATTTAAAAATCAAACTTTTTAACCTTTTTTTTTTTTTTGAAAAATAAAAATTAATAAAATTATATACTTTCACAAAAAATTTAATAAAATTTACTTCCAAAAAAAATTATATAAAAATGATGAATATTTTTTATTTACCACGTTTTTAGTAAATTAGTTTTAAAAAAATTTCAAAAAAGAAAAAATTCTGAAAACTAATCTAAATATAACACATGCAAAGAAGGCAGAGGGGACACATGCCACATGGCTTAGTGACACGTGGCAAGGCCACTGTTAAATATATAACTATACAAGCACGCAATAATTTTCTCGTATAATCTTATTGATTAAGTTTGTACTCCTTCAATCGTCGTTACTTTACTATCTAAAGATACAAACGTGAGCTAGCCGGCGGGTGTGTGTCAGAAACCTCTCCAATACCTAAGTCAGCAAATAGACAATAGACACAAAAGCTCTGTGTATTTGAGAGTCAGAATTATGATACCTGTACATAGATCCTGTCGTGAGTTTTTATAGATTTTGCCTGGCACAATCCTAGTAAGATGTCAACTCTCCTTATAAGAGTCCTTCTAGGAATCACACTTTCAGTGAAGAGTGTCTATCCTGATAATACTCTACTTACTACCAACCAAGTGAGACAGTTTGTACAATCCTAGTAGGACTCTAACTCTTCTTATCAAAGTCCTCCTAAGAGTCTTATGCCCAAGGATAATGCTTATACTTAAAACACCCTCATCACTGCAAGCCAAGTGAGATGGCTGAACCCTTTACCTTGGCTGATACTGCGGTCAACCAAGTTACTTCGGCTCCGTGCTCAATATGGGCGAGCCGTGATAACCTTGCCATAGGTTGGCATCCTGCCGAGCTACACCTAGCTCGGCCCATCGCCCTGCTATTATCTCAGTCAGAAGGTAGATAGGTCCCAATTCCAGTAACACATTCAACTGTCCTGGTACCTACCTTGGCCCAAAGCCGAAATACAACATATCTCCTTGGCCCATTGCGTGGTCCAACTTTCAACGAAGACTCGTCCTAGCTCGGCCCAATTTGTTCACAAATTACCCTCTAAATTGCCCCTTAATTCCATCTGCGTAGCATGATTGGGATTATTTTCCTCCAGCCGAGCTAAGAACGCCCCACTCTGCCAAGCTAGAAAAGTTGTTCGGTTTCACAGCTCATTCGGTCCTAATAAGCCTTGCTAATTGCTCAACATGTCCTTCCACTAATCTGGCACGACATCATTCCCAGGATACGTGGCGTGCCCCCATTATCCTCGTTCTTCTGTTACAACTGTTATGTACCTCCAAAAATTTGAATAGCCCCGCCTTTTTTCTTTCAACATTTATATCCTTTAAGTTCGCGATTGCAGGAGAAGATGTTCTTTCTGTGTAACCGGGCTATATGTCCCACCTTTTGTAATGAAAAATTTCGATCTCTTTGCTCGGTTACTGTGTTTCTTTTTCAATGTTTTGCATCATTCTGACTGCATGTTTAGCCAAACTAATTAGCTTGGCTTTACCTGATCCTACCAACCTTCTTTGGTCGAGACACGTGTCTCGGCTGAAGAATCCAAAAAACTTGCTGGTCAAACCTACCAACCTTCATTGGCTGAGATAAGCTTCTTGGTCCAAGAGTTCAAAAAATTTTGTTGGTCATACCTGCCAACTTACTTTGGCCGAGGTAACTATCATCCCGGTTAAACCTGCCAACCTGCTTTGGCCGAGATAACTATCATCCCGGTCAAAGAGTGCTAAAAATTTTGTTGGTCAAACCTACCAACCTTCTTGAGCCGTGATCCTTATCTCGGCTAAAGGAAGAAAAAAGTGTTGGTCAAACCTGCCAACCTTCTTGAGCCGTGATCCTTATCTCGGCTAAAGGAAGAAAAAAGTGTTGGTCAAACCTGCCAACCTTCTTGAGCCTAGATCCTTATCTCGGCTAGAGGAAGAAAAAAGTGTTAGTCAAACTTGCCAACCTTCTTGAGCCTGGATCCTTATCTCAGCTGAAGAATGAAAAGTGTTGGTCAAACCTGCCAACCTTTCTGAGCCTGGATCTTTATCTCGACTAAAGAATGAAAAGTGTTGGTCAAACCTGCCAACTTTCCTGAGCCTAAATCCTTATCTTGGCTTAAGGAAGAAAAAAGTGTTGGTCAAACCTGCCAACCTTCTTGAGCCTAGATCCTTATCTCGGTTGAAGAATGAAAAAATGTATTGGTCAAACCTGTCAACCTTCGTAATTGCCCCCCAGTCAAGCAAAGATTTGTTAGAAAAAGTTGGTCAAACTTGCCAACCCACTTTGCCCCTAGTTGGGCAAAGACTTTTGCGCAGTTGGTCCTACTTGTCAACCATGTTAATTCTCGCCAAAGGCATTTTGTCTGGTATCACTGTTGTGCCGGACTCTGCCTTGGTGCGCACCCTATCTTCCTCTACCCGGATGTGTTGGTGCACTCTCTCCATCAAGGTTTCCATAGTAAGGGGCGTTGTTATTATCATTGAATCCCTTAACTTATTACCAGCCAGCAAACCTCATTTGTACTGCGCGATAGCTAGGTTTGTGAGGCAATCTCTAATTTGATTAAAAGTCTCCCAATACTGGTTATTGTAAGACCTCAATGTTTCCTTCTCGCCCATATCTATAGAGAAAAGCTGGTCAATCTTTACTAGCATCTTGGTGTTTGTTCTGAATTTGGTCACAAATGCCTCTGCTAGTTGCGTCCATGAAGTTATGCTACCTTCTGGCAACCTTTCAAGCCATGTTAAACCCAGGTCGCCAAGGCTAGAAGGAAACAGGATACACATTAGAGCCTCGTTTCGCCGATACACGGCCATAACCTGGCGAAAGTGCATGTAGGGGTCGGACTTCCCCTCATAAGTAGTGAATTTGGGTTGGTGGAAACCTGAGGGTAATGGTGCGTTTTCTATCGCTGGAACAAATGGCGAGCTCTGTAACCTTGCTAACGCTTTGTTTGCTGGTTCGTAGGCAAGTCGTGGTTCTAGCATCTCAACCTCAACACTTCCATGTGTTCTGCGTGCCAACCGTTGTAGCACGGAGACTCTGCGGGGGTCGCGTGCCTAAGTATCTTCTCTCTTTCGAGCCCTTTCTTCAAGCACTGTTTGTAGGTTCGCCGACCTAGGAAACTCTATGTGCCTAGATGTCGTTTGGTGTGAATGTGTGGGCCGATAGTTGTTTTCTTGTGTGTAAGGCCTTTCAGTCCTCATTCTCTCAGACTTGGAGTAACAAGTCTTGGAAGTCCTCGATTGTGTATCGCCTAACCTGAGGCTTCTACTTTCAGCTTGTGATGGTGTAACTTGTCTGTCACGATCTTCTAAGTGGCGAGGGTGCACCCTGCTCTTTATCTGGCGCTTCATAGTCTCCATGTCTGCTGCCGCCATCCTCCGTATCAATTCTTCTTTCTCTCTTACCCGATCTTCTAGAACTTGAGGATCCAACCTTCGCCTCTACTTTTCAGGGCTTAAGAAGCGACGAGGACTGGAGCCCCATCTTTCATGAGTATCCCTCCACTGGTTCCGTCACTGGAGATCTAACTCTGCCATGGGCGGGATAAAAGGTAAGCCTTCGTGACTTCCGCTTCCCTTCGGGGTTTGCCCATCAATGGCAAAGTGTGGCAAGTCTTCATTGTGCGCCATTGAAATCAGTTGAAAGAAAACTTAATCAAGAGGCTCGTTCTTTGAGATTGCAATTCCCACAAATGGCACCAATTGTACGAGCACAAAATCATTTTCTCGTATTGTCACGACCCAAACCCACCCCCGTGGGTTAAGGATGTAACCGGCCAGCAATCATGAGATTACCTACGGCCTCAAACCAAACCAAACGTATTTCGACAGAGTTAATGGGGGCCAAACGGAAGCAATTTAAAACTTTGTCCATAGAGCTGTGCTTACATGGCACGTCATGACAAACCATATTGATACATGTTAATAACTCACTTCAAAATATGTACTAACACAAAGCTCCGTACATACAGAATCATAATAGTCTAAGTCACCCTGTCAAGACTATATACAACAGATACAAAGTCTTCGCCAACATGACAGAATATAAATACAAAACAGAAGGGCGAAGACGAGTCTCGTACGTGAGACGCACGGGCTGACTCTCAAAGACTTGGTTGTTCCACACTGGCTTCACAAGGGCTGGGTCTGGACCTCTCATAGCTCACCTACAAACACACGAATGAGCGTGAGCAAAAGCCCAGTGAATAATATCAAATAAGAAGATACAACAATATGTAGAACAACATATTCCGAACAGCCTTGGGCCCAATTCATATTTCTAATTAATATATATATACACAATGTAAGTCAAGTGACTGTGGTTCTAAACATACTGGCCTTTTGGTCTCTTTATCTTTTATTTATGTCAAAACGGCCTCTGGCCCACTCATTCGTTCTTGTCAAAACGGCCCTTGGCCCAATCACAATTTCATGTGGAAACGGCGCTTAGGCCCAAATACACTTTCGTGTCAAAATGGCTCTTAGACCCAAATACACTTTCGTGTCAAAACGACTCTTAGGCCCAAATACACTTTCATGTCGAAACGGCGCTTAGGCCCAAATACACTTTCGTCTCACAACGGCTCTTAGACCCAAATACACTTTCGTGTCAAAACGGCTCTTAGGCCCAAATACACTTTCGTGTCGAAACGATGCTTAGGCCCATATACACTTTCGTGTCAAAACGGCTTTTAGGCCCAAATACACTTTCATGTCGAAACGGCGCTTAGGCCCAAATACACTTTCGTGTCAAAACGGCCTTCGGCCCATGTTTATATCAATCGGCCTTCGGCCCACACTTTATATCAAACGGCCTTCGGCCCATATTTATATCAATCGGCCTTCGGCCCACACTTTATATCAAACGACCTTCGGCCCATTCGTTTATGTCAAAACGGCCTTTGGCCCATTCATTTCCGTCAAAATGGCCTTCGGCCCATTCATTTATATCTAAACGACCTCCGGTCCATTCGGTCCTATCAAAACGACCTTTGGTCCATTTGTGTCTACCAAAACGACCTTGGGTCCATTTGTGTTTATCAAAACGACCTTGGGTCCATTTGTGTTTATCAAAATGACCTTGGATCCATTTGCTTATTTATCTCAGACTTCCATCCACAATCCCAATTAGCAACTCATAGAGCTTATAAGGGAATGAACAATTAGACATTTACAACCATTCAAATATCAATATTACTCACAGTGGTCAGCATGTGGATTTGCCCTGGAGCTTGACCGTACATATCACATAACACATATGGGTCACAAATAGTTCAATCCGTTCTTTAATTCACATATTCCTCTTTAGGCTTTATTCTTATCTCTTTAATTCAATCACAATGCTCAATGCATGCCTAAAAGTGTTTAGAAGTGAAAGGGAACGGAAAACAGAACACAGAATGCATTTTCAAAATTTTAGAAAACAGGGTCCCCGCTCGAGCGGACCCTTAAGCCTGTAAAAGTGCTGGTTACCTCAAATTCTCGCTCGAGCGTGAACTCGGCCGCTCGAGCGGAATTCCTGTCTACATAGCTCCCCGCTCGAGCGTGAGATATCCCGCTCGAGCGCACATCCAACTCTGCAAGAAGTGCTGGGAGCACAATTTTCCCGCTCGAGCGTCATGTTCCTCGCTCGAGCGGACCTCAAAATTCTGGAAAACCCAGAACTGTGTTCTTGAGCTTCACTTCGACTTTCCAGCTATAGTACTTGCATGCAATGGCTCAAATCTCAAATATAATCATGGTAACATGGTATAGGTCCCAAATTACAACCCAATGAGGCTCAATTTCACAAATAAGTCACATGCATGAACCAATCTCCCATCAAACTCATTAACAATATACAAATTCATGCATTCAAGCTTCCTCTCATATAATTTGCACATTCATGTGATGATTTAGCCACATTCTCAACTTAGACAACCCAATGGTGGTCAAAACTTGAGTTTCCTTTAACACTTCACATGGATTATACACATTTGTGCTCAAATATGCAATTTTAAAGTAATTTCTTACATGCATGCACATATTAGGTTTCAATTGAGCACAAACAACTCAATTCCTTTTCAATTCTTACTCTTGACCAATAATCAATCTTGAGTACACAAATTCACAAGCTCAAATCTAGAAACCAAGGGGTGTTTACTCACCTAGGAGCTTAATTCCCACAAATTATGGTTGATTCTTTGAGTGTAGCTCCAAGATCATCAAGTTTTCCTAGCAATTCCTCTATGTTGAGCTCCTTCCCTCTCTAGGTTCGGCCCTCCCCTCTCTTAGAGCACAATTTCAGTCAAAAGAAAATAAGGAGAGGACTTGAGTGTATAGTGCCTTTTCACAACAAAACCCACTAATTCCCATAATAATAATAATAATAATAATAATAATAATAATAATAATAATACTTGGGCACCAATTCATTGATTAAATCAATTTAATCTGATCCAAATCAATTTTCAATTAAATTTCACCGTAGGCTCTAAAACTTATGCCAATCACATTGGCGTAGTCAATTTCGAGTCTTATGGCCGATAAGGCTCTCAATTTGTTTTCCAATGCAGATAATCAAACAGATATTCCTACGGTTAACAGATAGAAATTCAAAACCACATATATTCATACAAATGGCACACCAAATCATATCAAACACATAGTCATATTCATAATAAGGATCAATTAGCATAATTCGGGACAAGGTTATCACAGTCTTCCCCCCTTTAGGAAGTTTGGTCCCCCAAACTTGCTTCACCTTTAGTCGAAAACAATTCGGAACACTTTTCATTCAACGGTTCCAATCCTTCTTGACAGTCATTCACTTAGTCTCAAAATCAAGCAATACTCTATTCTCAATCAGTCAGAGGCTTACCTTTTCCGCCATACAAGGCTTGTATGGTGTCACACCAAAACTAGGGTGTGGGCTGTGGTTATAAGCAAAGTCCGCCAATAATGGATAGATCTTTCCAATCCCCGAAAATCTAACGCACACATTTGAAGCATTTCTCCCAGAATCTAAAAAGTTCTTTCTAATTGTTCATCAATTCGCGGATGGAAAACAGCGCCGAATCATAATTCAGTCCCCATTGCCTCTTGAAGGCTTGTCAGAATTCAAACACATTTCAGGATTTCTGTCTAAACAATAGACACTGGGACCCCATACAAACAAGCAACCTTATTGATGTAAATAGTGGCTAGTCTACTAGCATCATACGAAAATGTCACAGGGAGGAAACAAGCAAATTCAGTAATTCCACATACAACAATCCAAACGGGATTTCACCTTGAGTGCTCAAGGTAGTCTCACAACGAAATTCGTAGTCACATATCCCTATTCCCATTCCGAAATAGAGAGAGATTGCAGTAGTTCTGCTAATATCCGTTATTAAACTTTGACTTGTTGGCACCGAAAACATTTAGGCACAAATTCGACAATTTCTTTCTTCACAATAGGTCGCCAACATTTTTATTTCAAATGCCAACTAACCTTACCATAGGAGTTTGGTCCATTTCCTTGTCGCAAAAGTTCAATTCATATACTAATCCCCACGGCGTCAAAGGTAATACTAAAACAATCAATCACGTGTTAAACACAATTTACACATCCTCAAAGCCCCAATTACAGGATGCAATGGCATTGAGCAGTTATTTACACAAGGCATACTGAATTCACCCACTTTCAGATAATCAAGGTTTTTCAAAACTTCTTGGATGTTAATAACATCCACATAATACCAAAGGATGACATTCCGGACAAAACAAAGGAATAATCGTCTCGGAATCAAAGCACACCCGTTCACGACCGTCGGTGGCCGACTCGAGATCGATTAGACAAACCCACCCGTACAAGACCGTCGGTGGCAAAAAGAGGTATCTCAACAAAAGTGCTACATAGGCTTAGCGTCCCCTAGCGCGAAAGGACGTCCCGAGAATGTCATCAAAACAAACATAATACCACTCACTATAATCGGATTTCCCGAAATCTGATAACACCGAAGCAAACACATGAAACAAATTCTGATTAACGGAGGATAAATATTCAGTACGGTTTACAATCAAGTCAATCTGTTGTCATCGGTTGCCATAGCGTCAAACAAGCAAGAATATGACAACACACCACCCAATAACGGGATTTGTACAATTCTATTCCTTTATAACACATTGTAACACGCCCGCGAGGGACCCCACGCTACACGCTACAGTTCGGACTCGATTTTGTTTGCGGTTCTAAATCTGAACCAAAGAGTCCAAATCGGGCAAATCGTTTTGAGAAAATAGATTTTTGAAAAGAAGTGCCAAACATGGACTGCTTTGCCAGATACAGAGTCGCCACCTAAATATTTTATTAATAGGGAATTTAGAAAACCCTGACTCGGTGCCAAAGGCCACGTGTCCGTCATCACCAAAGTTGCCTCGGCTCGGGAGCTTGGGTATGATTGGGGAAGGTCAGCTATGAGCACCCCCTCTCGCCCGGTCCGAAGATCGGCCTCTACTAACCGTGATATCCGATTTTGAAAACGTTATGTGTTCTTATTCCGGTTATTAGCCTAGAATTACTATGTTATGCGCACAGCAAACAAGTATAGACTAGATTGCCTAATTTGGAAATAAGCATTGTATATCTGTTTGTCTTGAAAAACACTTTGGAATTTGCTACTAGCAAGTAGGCTAAAATACAGATTTCAATGAGTTTTTCCAACTCAGACAATCCAACCTTCACCCACAGGCATTCAAACAGTTTATCACATAAGCATCTAGCCACATGGTAAGCATGCTGTCATGATAGCATTCACACACATGCGATATGCTAAAGCATGAAAATACTTACATCGCACTCCGTGCCAAAACAATAAACTAGTTAGCAAATATGCATGGTCCTAGTTCATGTTAAGTTTGACTAATGCAACACATGCAGGATGCAATTAGGGTAGGCTCGGCTAATCTAAACATAACATGTGAAATGCAATCAATTGATGCACGTATTCAATTTGGAATTGAAGTACAAATGTAGTTAGCATGATGTACCGAGCCCGGTGCATGCAAGACAAATGTATGGATGCACGCATGCACAACATAAGGTATGCTAATTTAAACATGCCCTAATCTACCATCATAAGCGGGTAAATAAAAAGGGAAGAAAGAAGTGGGGATTGAAGGACATGCACACACACGCACCCACACTTATTACAGATTCGCCCTCGCCCGGAGGGACCAAATAAATATTACAGATAATTAACCTACAAGCTAATTAAATATTACAGGCCATCTAATTAGCTAAGCAAATTAACTAATCCAGGGAAAACAGTAAACCGCCTCGGGAGGAGAGCCTAATGCAATGCATGCTTGGTCTTGCTCGGAAATGCACTGCCATGCGCAAGCTGCCTCTGTTTTCCCTCTTGTACTCCCTTGAAGGCTTCCAAAGCCTCAAGGTTGCCTCTCTGAGCACTGTACAGTACCACCGGCTGGATAGAATGGCCACCGGCCGTAGGAGATGTTTGTCAGCTGAGAATGAATCCATCGGCCACCAATTGTTTGCCGGTCGGCACTCTGTGCAGTCGATCGGCAAAAAGTTCCTGCAGAACCTGTTTGATAGTAGTAGAGGACAGAGCTTTGCATGGCAATGCAATTCAAGCCATATATGCACCAATCATGTCCCTTATCATGTTAGTGACTCAAAGGGACATACTCCTTGGTTCTCGGACCATCAATCGCGCATTTCCATGCGTGATGGCCCAAGGGACCAAGTGTGCACATTTTGATGTCAAATGCAATGCAAACCAACAAACCAAAGGGGCTCAATTCCTATCACTAGATCAAGGAACAAGGCATGCATGCAAGATGCAATGCAACCTAGGCATATGAACTAGTATGCAACATGGACAATGCAATGTATACATGCAAGCATGCAAGCAAACGTGCAAGGTAAGTATGCAAACAAGCATAGGATGGACTTAAACATGATTTAGGCAGCCTCAAATAGACCTAAAACAGTGGCCAAAATGCTATGAAATGAGTACTAAACACACATACACACATGCACATGTTAAAGGGCTAACACTCAAGCACAAAAGGGCAACTCTCAAGCACACTTGAAAGAGGCATAACATGGACTAATGGCATGCAAGGTAAGCATTGAAAATCATGTTACAAAAGGTGCTAAACCAATTAAACAAGACAAACAAGGCATGCAAACAAGGCCAAAAACCCAAGACAAGCCAAGAGGCTTAAACCAAGACTAAGTCCACCAAGCCTCACAAGGGTAAGAGGACTTAAAACAAGTCCAAGTCAGGCCTAGACAACACCCAAGGGACACCTAGATGGCATCTAAGTGGCTCAAATTTAAAGGGTATGCACAATGGCCAAAACATGGAGCATGCAAGACAAGCTTTCAAAGCTTCAAAGAGGCATCCAAGGCAAGCATACAAGCATGTTAAAGGGACTGAAATAACATGGCAAATGGTCCCAACCCACTAAATTAAGGCAAGGATGCATGCTATACATTAACACACTTAAGGCCAACAAACCAAAAAATGCAAAGGGCTATACTAAGCATGCTAAAGTTGACCCAAACAACTAAGGACAGACCTCAAAAATAGCAAAACAAGCACAAAAGCTTCACAAAGCCAAGCCTAAAACATGCTAGAACAATGGTTTACAACCTAAGGCATGTTAAGGCAATAAAATGGCATTACATGGCATGTGTACCAAGCAAGCATGGTGTACCAAGACCAACATAAAACAATGCTATTTCATGGAAAAATAAGCATAAATAACAGTTAGAACATGATCAACACACACTTGAACATGGTGCTCATTAAAGAGACAAAAATGGCCCTTTTTAAGGACAATAAGGAGAGGGGGTGGCCCTCTCCTTCTTGGGAATTCAAGGCATCATCCTTACCACTGAAATCCCTCAAGATTTCAGTGGTGAGGAGGCCCAAACACCAAAGTCCTGGAGCTCACTCAAAATAGCACAAAATGGAGCCCCTCAAGGCTAAAGAGAGGTCAAACACCTCCAAACCACAAAACACTCTAAACAAACTATTTAGAGGGCCCAAAAATAGAACTTTTTTATATTATACACTAAGCTCAAAAATAGTTCTAAGATAGGCAAAAATAGTATGCAAGAATGGGGTAAAAAGGGGTAAGATTGTTACCCTTGAAGAACCTCTTCAACAATGGTGGACCAGCTGCTCCTCCAAGCTCAAAACCACCCAAGAACCTCAAGAACAACCTCTTAGAACCTCAGTAGCCAAGGGAAGGTGTAACACTATGTGTTTGTGTGCAATAGTAAGACACAAATACACTTATACACACACAAAGGTAAAAAGAGAGAGAGAAATAGAGATAGGTGAGACACAAACCCTAACCCTAATCCAGAGCTCTCCTCTGTATATTTTCTAACCTTTTTTGTCCAACCCCAAAGCCAAGAGAAGAGGGCTCCTCTTATAGAGAAGCCAATCTTGTAAAGCTTACTCAAGAAGCTAATCAAGAAGGCCATCCCTCTATACACGTGTATGGAGGGGAACAAAATGCAAGCCAGCTGTATTAAAATATCTGCAAAAGCAGATGAACAGTAGTCGGCCAGTCAAAAGTGCCATTTTGACAAAATGGACTGCCGACCGGCAACAAAGAATGCCGATCGGCAATATACATTGCCGATGGCAACAAAACACCAACCGGTGGCCTCTAGCCATGGCCGGTGATGTGTGGGGATGCCTCACAAGGCATTCCATGCCCCTCCAAGGCAAAACACAAGTGTTTGGTGCAAAACCAGACACTAAATAGTCGAGTTCGGAGATCCTGAGGCAAGGCGCGTAGCCGAGACCTCCGGGAACTCCAAACGAACACAAACATGGATGATCATCGGGTGTTCAAACGGTCACGTCCAAGTCTTGAAGACGGTCAAAAATGGGGTGTCTACACACATATGTCTCAATAGTTGGAGGTCGGTTCTCAATGGTGTTCATGGTTAGATCAATCTGTTGATAGCCCACAAAAGGTCTTTCAAATAAGTCAAGTATTCCAAACGGATTCAAGGTTTGGGTCTATCAGTTTTTCTGCCGAGAATAATCTGGCTATTATTCATGAACAATCCTTAATCCCCTTTAACAAAATTAAATTAGATAGGGGGTCTTATCGATCAATCCAAGCAAGGGTCTTGTTAGATTAAACCAAACAAAGGTCCTATGAAATTATATCCAATAAGGGTTCTATCAGGCCAAATCGAACAAAGGTTCTATCGGACTGAAGCAGATAAAAGTTTCCTCAAATGGGGTACATTCGGTTCTATAAGGCTCACTTCGTTTGTTTAGGCACATGGTTAATAGTTTCACAACCGTTCTAAGTTCATCAGTTCTCAAAGTCATATCAAAATTATTCGTCACAACTGTTCACATCAAAGCATTTCAAGTTATGTACAATATGGCATTGACTACATAAATTCGGGGATATATAAACATGCAGTTACTCAAATCAGGAGGTATGTACCATAATTAATACAACAATCCCCAAACAAGTCTTATATACAGGCACATGGTGCACAGTAACACATTAAACATAGTTCCTCGGTTGTACATAAGATAAGGTCTGTTACCCAAGGGTTCCAAATTAGTCACAACTCATAGGTCTGCGAGTTAAGCCCAATCAATTTTCTACCAATCAGAATACATGGTCTCACAATTATAAGGTTCATCATTTAAGGTGCTCAGCTCAATCACACGATCACAGAATCATAATTCCAGTGGTCTAGTCATTGAAGTAGTAATATAACAAATCACCCTAAGCGTAGGTTCAGATGCACAAGTGCATGTGCAGAGTTAATCGATATCCCAATGCATATTTCACAAATTTCCCAATGGAGCATATACTTTCAATGAATACGGTCTCGATCTTGTGGGCCTAACCAATCTAGGTACACATGCAGTAGATACGAAAGGACATGCTGATCCGAATCAAATGATGTCCCAAGTAGAAATGTACACATGTACTAATTTCCGAATCAATCAACACATAAGCATTTGTTCATAATAGTATAAATACCTGGGATAGCGTTCGCAATATTTTGAGCGTTTTCTGGGATGAGTGCAATTACTCTATCCTGAGTAGCAATTCCTACCACTGGTATGAATCTAGCTGAGGCAGAATATTTATTCTCATTTGTTCAGTTCGGGGACAGTTCCTTACCATATGATCCATTTTACTACATCTATAACAAGCCTTAGAAATCTGGTAACAAACTCCTCGATGTTTCTTACACTGGTGGTGGCAAAGGTTTTTGCCATAGCGGCAACTGACGCTGTTGTCTCAAGATCTCTGCCAATTCTTGTACCACTCTTTCCGGACTATCAAGTCGAGCTGTGGAAGAACCTTCCAACCCGTATGCCCTTAATTTGCCCATACTCTACACAAATTCTTATCGAACCTTACCAAATACTGGGATGCCCAATATGAAATTAAACACAAATACACATGGGTACATTCACACATAGGCACATTGTTACACATGGGTACATTCACACATAGGCACATTGTTACACATGGGTACATTCGCACATAGGCACATTGTTACACATTAGTGTAACAATTCATATCTCATGTTCAAATCATGTGTGGTACTTCCTTTAGCGTAACATATCATGTTGGTCAAGCATATCAAGTTTCATAATGGAACCTCTGGTACCGGATAACATATCTCATATATAGGCCACGGTATTGTTTCCCTCGGGCGAGGGCCTGTGCCACGGTATTATTTCCCCCGGGTTAGGGCCTCATGACCATCAGCCACAGTATTATGCCCCTAGGCGAGGGCCTCCGCTAAGGATATCACCATTATGTTCAAGGAAAATTCAGCCAATCTTTCATTCATACAAAACATGGCATCTCAGAAACTTATCATTTCATATCAACAGAAAATAATTATAGTTAAACATAACCTTACAGAGTTATTACTTACCATCTGATTAAACTTGCATTATACTTTATACAAAAGATTCGCAAGTATGCATATACCAGAAAGCATACATATCCCCATAGTTTACAATGCAAGCAATTCACGAATTTATAGCACGTAATTGTTCATATCGAAACAATTGAGCATATTCTTGATGCCTTGCAGATTCATTCTTATCACATGAATGCATCCTAGATCTTATCTAGACGCTTATTGCTCTTTTGGACAAGTGTGTGAGTTATTAACTCGTGCTCTGATACCACTCTGTCACGACCCGAACCCGCCCCCGTGGGTTAAGGACGTAACCGGCCAGCAATCATGAGATTACCTACGGCCTCAAACCAAACCAAACGTATTTCGACAGAGTTAATGGGGAACAAACGAAAGCAATTTAATACTTTGTCCATAGAACTGTGCTTACATGGCACGTCATGACAAACCATACTGATACATGTCAATAACTCACTTCAAAATATGTACTAACACAAAGCTCCGTACATACAGGACCATAATAGTCTAAGTCACCCTGTCAAGACTATATACAACAGATACAAAGTCTTCGCTAACATGACAGAATATAAATACAAAACAGAAGGGCGAAGACGGGTCTCGTACGTGAGATGCAGGGGCTGACTCTTAAAGACTTGGTTGTTCCACACTGGCATCACAAGGGCTGGGTCTGGACCTCTCATAGCTCACCTACAAACACACGAATGAACGTGAGCGAAAGCCCAGTGAATAATATCAAATAAGAAGATACAACAATATGTAGAACAACATATTTCGAACGGCCTTGGGCCCAATTCATATTTCTAATTAACATATATATACACAATGTAAGTCAAGTGACTGTGGTTCTAAACATACTGGCCTTTTGGCCTCTTTATCTTTTATTTATGTCAAAACGGCCTCTGGCCCACTCATTCGTTCTTGTCAAAACGGCCCTTGGCCCAATCACACTTTCATGTTGAAACGCTTAGGCCCAAATACACTTTCGTGTCAAAACGGCTCTTAGGCCGAAATACACTTTCGTGTCGAAACAGCGCTCAGGCCCAAATACACTTTCGTGTCAAAACGGGGCTTAGGCCCAAATACACTTTCGTGTCAAAACGGCTTTTAGGCCCAAATACACTTTCGTGTCGAAACGGCACTTAGGCCCAAATACACTTTCATGTCAAAACGGCCTTCGGCCCATATTTATATCAATCGGTCTTCGGCCCACACTTTATATCAAACGGCCTTCGGCCCATTCGTTTATGTCAAAACGGCCTTCGGCCCGTTCATTTCCGTCAAAATGGCCTTCGGCCCATTCATTTATATCTAAACGACCTCCGGTCCATTCAGTCCTATCAAAATGACCTTTGGTCCATTTGTGTCTACCAAAACGACCTTGGGTCCATTTGTGTTTATCAAAACGACCTTGGGTCCATTTGCTTATTCATCTCAGACTTCCATCCACAATCCCAATTAGCAACTCATAGAGCTTATAAGGGAATGAACAATTAGACATTTACAAACATTCAAATATCGATATTACTCACAGTGGTCAGCATGTGGATTTGCCCTGGAGCTTGACCGTACATATCACATAACACATATGGGTCACAAATAGTTCAATCCGTTCTTTAATTCACATATTCCTCTTTAGGCTTTATTCTTATCTCTTTAATTCAATCACAATGCTCAATGCATGCCTAAGAGTGTTTAGAAGTGAAAGGGAACGGAAAACAGAACACAGAATGCATTTTCAAAATTTCAGAAAACAGGGTCCCCGCTCGAGCGTGGACTTCCCCGCTCGAACGGACCCTTAATCTTGTAAAAGTGTTGGTTACCTAAAATTCCCGCTCGAGCGGAATTCCTGTCTACATAGCTCCCCGCTCGAGCGTGAGATATCCCGCTCGAGCGCACATCCAACTCTGCAAAAAGTGCTGGGAGCACGATTTTTCCGCTCGAGCGTCATGTTCCCCGCTCGAGCGGACCTCAAAATTCTGGAAAACCCAGAACTGTGTTCTTGAGCTTCACTTCAACTTTCCAGCTACATTACTTGCAAGCAATGGCTCAAATCTCAAATATAATCATGGTAACATGGTATAGGCCCCAAATTACAACCCAATGAGGCTCAATTTCACAAATAAGTCACATGCATGAACCAATCTCCCATCAAACTCATTAACAATATACAAATTCATGCATTCAAGTTTCCTCTCATACAATTTGTACATGCATGTGATGATTTAGCCACATTCTCAACTTAGACAACCCAATGGTGGTCAAAACTTGAGTTTCCTTTAACACTTCACATGGATTATACACATTTGTGCTCAAATATGCAATTTTAAAGTAATTTCTTACATGCATGCACATATTAGGCTTCAATTGAGCACAAACAACTCAATTCCTTTTCAATTCTTACTCTTGACCGATAATCAATCTTGAGTACACAAATTCACAAGCTCAAATCTAGAAACCAATGGGTGTTTACTCACCTAGGAGCTTAATTCCCACAAATTATGGTTGATTCTTTGAGTGTAGCTCCAAGATCATCAAGTTTTCCTAGCAATTCCTCTATGTTGAGCTCCTTCCCTCTCTAGGTTCGGCCCTCCTCTCTCTTAGAGCACAATTTCAGTCAAAAGAAAATAAGGAGAGGACTTGAGTGTATAGTGCCTTTTCACAACAAAACCCATTAATTCCCATAATAATAATAATAATAATAATACTTGGGCACCAATTCATTGATTAAATCAATTTAATATAATCCAAATCAATTTTCAATTAAATTTCACCGTAGGCTCTAAAACTTATGCCAATCACATTGGCGTAGTCAATTTCGAGTCTTATGGCCGATAAGGCCCTCAATTTGTTTTCTAATGCAGATAATCAAACAGATATTCCTACGGTGAACAGATAGAAATTCAAAACCACATATATTCATACAAATGGCACACCAAATCATATCAAACACATAGTCATATTCATAATAAGGATCAATTAGCATAATTCGGGACAATGTTATCACACGTATAATCATGTTGATCAAGTTTGCACTCCTCCAAACGTCGTCGCTTTACTACCTGAAAACACAAATGTGAGCTAGCTAACAGGTGTGTACCAGAAACCTCTCCGATGCCTAAGTTAGCAAATAGACAATAGACACAAAAGCTCTGTGTATTTGAGAGTTAGAATTATGATACCTGTACATAGGTCCTGTCATGAGCTTTTATAGATTTTACGTGGCACAATCCTAGTAGGATTTCAACTCTCTTTATAAAAGTCCTCCTATGAATCACACTCCCAGTGAAGAGTCTCCATCTTGATAACACTCTACTCACTACCAACTAAGTGAGACGGTTTTCACAATTCTAGTAGGACTCTAACTCTCCTTATCAAAGTCCTCCTAAGAGTCTCATGCCTAAGGATAATGCTTATACTTAAAACACCCTCATCACTGCAAGCCAAGTGAGATGGCTGAACCCTTTACCTCAGTTGACACTGCTGTCAACCAAGTTACTTCGGCTTCGTGCTCAATATGGGCGAGCTGTGATGACCCTGCCATAGGTTGGCATCCTGCCAAGCTACACCCAGCTCGGCCTATCGCCCTGCTATCATCTCGATCAGAAGGTAGACAGGTCCCAATTCTAGTAACATATCCAACCGTCTTGGTACCTACCTCGGCCCAAAGCCGAAATACAAAATATCTGCTTAGCCCATTGCGCGGTCTAACTTTCAACGAAGGCTCATCCTAGCTCAGCCCGTCCTAGCTCGGCTCAATTTGTTCACAAATTACCCTCTCAATGACCACATCCTGAAACTCACACCTACATGTCCTTGCATAATTTAATCCATACAATAGTAGTGTTGTAGCATTAATATGCCCTTCACCCTAATCTAAAAATCAATAAAAAAATAAAAATATGGCCTTGAAATATGCCCACTACATGCATGAATGCATCAAGTATATGCACTAAATACTAATCACTTGTTAGTGATATTTTAGTATTTTTGTACTTATTAAATGTTATTTTAATTTTATGCATTTATAATTGAATGGGTCAGATATATTTATATCTCTTATAAAAAAAAAAAATATTATTATTGTAGTGAAAATCGTAGTCCATGAATTTTATGTTCTTATGTAATTGATTAGATTCTTGATTTAATTCTTATTTATAAAAGTTAAGGATTGAACTGAAGAGCATTGTCCGAGTCCATGAGATTTATTATGAGTTCTGTTTTAATAATTTAAATCGTTCATTTTATTAAGTCCTTTGTTTATGTCATTTATAAATAAATAAAAAAAACTAATTCGATCAAATAATTGTAACTTATTTAATTTATTATATTTGTTTCCATAAAATAGTTCATAAGTTAGTTTTTAAAAATAGATTATCCATTTTTATTTTTAGTTTTGGACAGACACCATAAATTGAAGGGATTAGAAATATCAAATTGACTTAATTTTTTTTCAGAATAATAGATACAAAAAATCTTACAAAATAAACGGCCTTGTTTGGTTTAGTTTTGAAAACAATTTTTAAGAGCTTAAAATCTAAAATTTGATTGGTTTACAATTTTTTCAAAACTGTTTTCAATCACTTTTTCTATCTCACTTCTTTTTCTCTTACATCCTATACATCAATCAAAAACTTTTTCTCTCTTTTCTTACATTCTACACATCAATCAATCATTTTTTCTTTCACACTCATCTATTCAAGGTTGTTTTAGATATGACATATGAAACATTATTGGTTGGTCCTGAGGTGGAAAATGTTTGGAACCCCCACAAAAGAGGACCCCCATGACCCCTATTGATGTATTGACCATTGATGTGTTTGATTTTTTTTGGGGAGTTGTGTTTGACAGTGACATGAAGGAGTCAGATCATTTTGGAGGTTGTGTTTTGTAGGGGTCTTTATCATTACTGGTCTTGAAGCACCACGTGACTATGTGTCCCAAGCCAATCACAAACCCCCATGCTCCACCAATCACAAAATCGTGGGTCTTATCTTCTCTACCAATCACAATACATGTGGAGTGCCACGTAACACTATCTCTCGACTAACCAATAAGTTCTAATAACATATAAGTTAGCTTCTTTACTTATATACAAAAAGACGTGTAAAAAAATAAAAAGGTGATTTGACCCAAATAAGTCAATAACCTAAAAAGTTGACTTTTTTCGCACTACCTAAATGAGACCTCGACTACAAAAAAAAAAAAAAAAGTACAAATCATCCCAAACTCCAACCTTACAAAACTATTTTCAATTTCAAATTTAAAAAAAAAAATTATCTTTCAAAATTAAATCAAACGTAGCCAACAATTTTAATTATCAAGACAAAACTGTGACACTCGAATTTGTAAATTTAAGTCAATACTGCAATAAATAGAATTCTTTATTATTAAAAAAAGAAAAAATAATAACAATAATAAATAAATATATAAATAAATAATAATAATAAATGAATAAAAATTAATCGTTTCAATTGTTAAGGAAATAAATTGTGAGACACCGTATATTAAATATTTCAGTAAGTGGTAAGCGATATTTTATAGTTGGGTGGTAAGATTTTTAGACACGAACCTAACTTATAATTATACGTCATTTTAGGAATCATTGTAAATTACCAGGAGGGTAATAACCATAAAAATTATGAGAAGCCAAATTCAGTTTTCTTGAGCCCAGGAGTTAAAATCAAAGGGGCAAAACATACAAGTGGCTCAACAAAGGTGTATGACACGTTGATTAAGCCATGTGTAGAGAAGCTTGGACTTAAGGCACTTAAACATGCCACTTGAGAACATTTAGTTGTGACATCTGTATAGTAGGGGAGAATTTTGTATATTGAGCAGGTATGTGAGCCAAGTTTTAGTTGTGACACCTGTATAGTAGGGGAGAATTTTGTATATAGAGTAGGTATGTGAGCCAAGTATAAGAAGGGGGAAGGTGAAAACGTAGGAGAAAAAAAAAAAAAGAAGGGACAAACAGGAAAGAAAGTAAGAGCACAGAGTGCAACTTAGATAATCGAGTGGGATATATAGTAGAAATTAATATTAAGATGAGTTATATTTTACCTTGAGTTCTCATAATATGTTTTCTATATGTCTTGAGTTACCATAATATATTTTATGAATATTTTGAATTACCACAATTTATTTTATATAATTTATGTTTTATAATTATATTAATGTTTCAATTACGTAGATTATTTTCTGAACTCCATTTGCTTAAATTGAAATCCGTGGATATGTTTGTTTAAATTTTAAAAATTATTTGACAATAATCTTGTAAACAATTATTTTCTGTAAATATCACCACGGGAGTCTCATGTTTTGGGGGAGTTAAAAAAAAAAAATCATTGGCCCCTGTTTGGCCACTTTGTGATCCTCTGTTTGTCATGGATCCATTGACCCTATTCTGATTGTCACTCCAGTGACCCCTGTTCTGTTCTATTCTGTACCGTGGTTATAGTTATTTACGTAATTTCTGTATTTTAATTTCTGTTATTTAAATAATTTATTTATTCAATTTAAATTATGTTAATGTTTTAACTCAAATAATTATCCATGACTATTTTATGTCCTTATACTCACAGTATAATATTTCTCACTCTGCTATGTGCTTATAGCTGTTACCCCTTTCAGGTGACAAGGTTTAGCAGGATCAAGATGAGAAAAAAATCACAGTGTTTTCTTTTTTTTTGTTGTGTACTATTTGTATTTTGATTGGACTCTTGTAATAACATAAAGGCCCAAATGACTATTTTTTGTTTCTTTTAATAAACTTTTGGTACCCAATTATTTTATTTTAAATTATTTAATTTGTCTATTGAGCTATTACTATAAAATTATTTGAATTATTTTATTTTTATCTTGTTGCGACACCAAACCTTTGAATACCGGATTTGGGTCATTACAAAAACTCATGATATCTCTATAAACATAAAAATATCACAACCACATCTTCAAAATGTCATACTTAAACCAAACGCAACCAACGATTTTAATTATAAAGACGTATCACAACCACATCTTCAAAATATCACATTTAAACCAAATGCAGCCAACGATTTTAATTACGAAGACAACAATTTTAATTATAAAGACATATCACAACCACATCTTCAAAATATCACACTTAAACCAAACGCATCCAACATTTTAATTATGAAGACATATAACAACCACAAAATATTACACTTAAACCAAACGTAGCCAACGATTTTAATTATGAAGACATATCACAACCACTTCTTCAAAATATCACACTAGACATGAAATTATTTTTGACCTAAACCTAATCTAAATTATAGTGTGGTTCAGTTGAAAAATTATTTGTTAGTTCAGGAATATTATGTGACCATATCTCTAACCAATTATAATTTACTACATCATTTTATGTTTTCTAATCATCTAACACATAATTATGGATCTCTCTCTTTACTAATTGCAATACATCTAACCACCAAATAACTTTGAATAATGCTAGTATACAAACAGATGGCGTGACATAATTTTAGAGATTTTGGATATTTATAATTTATATAATAGGTTGGGTTAATAATAATGACATAACACTAGTTAGTACACTAATGTATAAATTAATTGGTGCATGTAGCACCACCAAATAACTTCTCCCTTCCATCAATCTCAAGGCTTGAGGGGAGCCCCGTACAATAATTATTGGAGACTTATGTTTAGGTCCTATTAAGTAGACTTATTATCCAATAGGTCCTATGATAATTAATGATATTTTTCATCATACACTATTAAAAAACGTCACTAATTGTTAATTTTCAGCAACAGTTTAAAAATTGTCATTAATTATAAGTTTTAGCGACAATTTAAAAAAATCATCACAAAAAAATGTCACTAATTTTCAACTTTCAGGGACATTTTAAAAAATTCGTCACTAGTTATAAGTTTTATTGACAATTTATAAAAATCATGATAAAAAAAAAATCACTAATTATCAATTTTTAGCGACATATATAAAAAATCGTCACAAAAAATTATTTTTAATAACGACTGTACTAAAACTTATTTTCAATAAAATTTGATAAGAATTAAGTTCGATTATTAAAACTTATTAATAATTTAACCTAATTATTATCTATGTCTCCGTACGATGATATGAAAATATTTGGGACCTCTTGATCTCAACCGCATCTTCATAATATCAGACTAGTTTCAAGAAATTATTCATTGCCCCCATGGGCAAATGTAGGTGGCGTCTTAATTTTAGTATTATTAAGGCCTCGTTTGATAATATTATTTTTTAGTCTAAAAATTAAAAGTCAATAACTTATATCAAAAAGTTAAAGATTCTATTCTCTCTTTATTTTTACATATTTTTTCATAAAAAATCAAAAAGTCATCTCAAATATACTAATTTTTTTTACATCATATTTTAATAAAAAAACTAAAAATTTACTAAAAAAAATGTTCCCAAACGAGGCCTAATTGAAATAGTGAGTTCTATTACTTATTTGTCTCCTCAACAATGATACATCTCTCTAAAATTAGAGCTCTAATTAAGCTGTAGTAAGGTGAAAAATAATATTAAAAAAAAAATTAAAGTCAAAACATCACATCAAATAAATTTCACATATATATTAAAACTATTAAATTTCATAAATTAAAACTCCAAAATATTTTCCTTTGTCTCCTAGCGACAACTGAACACCTATCTAAATTTAACTGGTGTGAAGACTGACGTCATTTCTCCTAGTTTCCTTTGTTTTGACGTCTTTAGCGACTAAGAGCATCTCCAATCGTTTACCAAATTTTTCACTAAATTTGAGTTAAAAAAGACCCATTTTTTCTTTTTGATACAGGCTGTTCCAATGGTGAGCATCAAAACACACTACGCCAAAAATGAGCATTAACGGCGGTTTTTTTAACGGCGGTAACGAAAACCGCCGTTAAAAGTATTATTAACGGCGGTTTTCGTTACCGCCGTTAATAGTACTTTTACCGGCGGTTTCGTTACCGCCGTTAAAAAAACCGTCGCTAAAAGTGTCTTTAACGACGGTAATTAAATTCACTTTTAACGGCAGTAACGAACCGCCGTTAATGCCCACTTTTAACGGCGGTAATAAAACCGCCGCTAATGCTCAACCATTACCGCCGTTAATGCCGGCGGTCTTTGCCGGCGAAGCTTCGGCGACACTCCGGCGAAACCATCTACAAAGTAAAAGTAATGTTTAAATATTTATTTAGGTAATATATTTCATGAAAAGTGGTTGTGGCAAAGTGGTTGGTGGTGTGGGTGGATGAGAGGTCATGGGTTCAAAACTTGGGGAGTGCAAGAAGAAAGAATTATTTTTTGAAAAATTCTAACCTATTTACGGCGGTAAAAAACCGCCGTTTTTGGCCCTACGAAACCGCCGTTTTTGGTCGATTTTTAACGACGGTATTTTGCCTTTTTACGACGGTTTTACTTTTTCCGACACGCGCATAAACGGCGGTAACGAAACCGCCGTTAAAGGCTTTAACGGCGGTTTTACATTCTTTAACGGCGGTAAAAAACCGCCGTTAATGCTCATTTTTGGCGTAGTGACAGGGGTCGATCGGTTGGTCGATCGGCCGGTTGACCAACCGGTGGACCGGTAAGGCATATATATATATATATTTTTTATCTCTTTGAACCTTTTGACCTATTTGAATCAAAATTTTTGCAAGGGAATCGGTGGACCGGTTGGTCAACCGGCCGGTCTTCCTAATGGTCACGCACAGTAAAATGGTGAAAGTTGCTGCCTGTTCTCACTTTGATGAATTTTTTGGTGAATTCTTAATTTGATACCGATTTGGTGCAACCATTGGAGCATCAAAAGTGACTTTTTCACCAAAATTCAAATTTGATGTCAAGTTTGGTGAACCATTGGAGATGGTATAATGACTGAGCAAAAGACTGACGTCATTTTACCACCGTAGCAAACCAATCAAGAGCAACGAGGAAAATTAGGGAGACTTCCGTCCCATCTGACTTGGAGACGCTGTTTGACAAGTGAGGTCTTTTATCAATTTTATTTTAAAGATCTAGTTTATTTTATTTAATTATACAGGTAACTTATTCATATAAAAAAACTAAATAAATTTAATAATTATTTTATAAAATTTGTAAATAATCAATTTTTAAAGTTATCAATCCGGCAAATAAATTTCATGCAAATATATTATTATAATTATTAAATTAATTTAATTTTTCATATAAATGATTAACACAAATAATTGAATAAACTAAAAAATTCAGTTCGTCGGTGTGAAACTTGTCGTAAGCCTCACATGGCGCAACACTATCCAGTATGTAGATTGGAGAGAATTCCTAAAATTTTATTATATGACAAAAACCGATAAAAGTGATGTCTAATTTTATATGATAATAATTGAAAAATCCAATCCATATTTCTTATTAAAATTCAGGTATTAAGGAGAGGGAAATTGAAACTTTATAACCAGTACAGATGGGGCAATTCGAAGTGATGTAGGACATATTCCAACACACCCTCCTGAATCACAACATACAGTAGCCGGACAAACAGCACACCAATTACAAACCCAACAAAACTTTGATACTAAATTGAAAAGTCCAACACACGCTTTGCCTTAAAACTTAGGTATTAAGAAGAGGGAAACTGGAGTCTTATAATCAGTACAGATGTGGCAATTTTAGGCGATGTAGGACACATTCTAACAATAATTACTAAGAACATCTCCAATAATTTGCCATTAGTGCTACTATTGCCATGATTTGGTGTTGGAAAATTGGTTTATATAAGGGATATTTTGGGCCGACTTTGAGCCCAAAATTGAGTAGGCCCCTAACATATTTTGGGGCAGGTCCGAAGAGGTGAAGTGTTCCTTGCCGCGTGGCAAGTCACACGGTAAAGACGGAATGTCAAAACCATTTATGAGTGAATGGGAAGTTGACGTCGTTTTCGAGTCTAACATTAATTTTTAGATAAAATTCATTTGAATTTTTTTTCAATAAAAATTATTGTGGGAATTTAATTTAAATCTAAATTCAAATTTTTGGATTCCTTAAATCGTTTCCTAAAGTTTGTCAAATAAGATTAATATTTATATTCCAAACAGGTTTTATTAAATCTATTATACTATTAGATTTATTTAATTAATCTAGTCTAATAGTTTAATATAATTATTTCAAACATTGAAGGTTGTTGGTTTGATTAAACTATGCAAATAGTTTAATAAAATTTATTCCAAACAGTGTAGAACTTTGTCCTCTAACGGCTTTTTGTTTTTCAAATTGGTTGGAAGGAAGTTTTATTCCATGTGCAACGGCAGAAACTGTTGGAAGGAAGTTCTATTTCATGTGCAACGGCTAAAACTGTTTGAATAAGTTGGCACCTATTCATTTGAAATCTCTTATGTTCTTTTAAAATTGGAACCTTTTCGGACAGTAATATTTGCCTATAAATACTACATTCCAGCAATGTTTTAGTCCCCCGAAAAAAAATTCAGTCTGTTTGTGGTTTTTTTGCTGTCCAAAAATTCTGCATTTTTTTTATTCTTCATATTAGTTTTAGTATAATATTCAGAGAGTTAGAACACAGGTTTGGTTCGCCAAACAAATTGTTTGGAGTACTACTTCAATTTGTGAAGATCATTGTATCCTGGGAGATAGACGCCACTCAACCGTAAGTTCCGTAGCGGGGCGAATCTGTCTTAAGGACAGAGTGTCACACACTCGGCTTGGTCTTAAATTATTTATTCGATTCAACGAAATAAATTCGATATGTTATTTATTTATTTTGTTTGATTTATTTCAATTTAGATTTTTTTTTTACACAGAAGATTGTTCCAACAATCTTGAGACAGATTCGAATTATTCTGTTTACAGAATTTTTCGTTTGTTTCCCTTTTTCTTTCTTCGTAAATAATTTCGAAAGAAAATTATTTTCTGTGGATTTACAAAATAATATTCTTGTTGGAAAAACAAATAGTGATTATATACTATTTGACAGATAGTAGTAATATACTATCTCTTTTCTTTGAAAACAACTAGTAGTACGATACTGGTGTCATTAACAATTCAGAATATATTTTTGTGGAATTTTTTCAGAAATTAATTTTGGATTTTAGAAATTATTTTCTGAGTTTTCATTAATTAAAATTCTGTTTTAGTATTTTAATTTTTGAAGTGCTACTAAAATTAATTTTCTGTGTGGAATTAATTTGGTTAAATAAAATTTTATTTTATTTCCAAATTAATTGAAAAATAAAAGTTATTTTCTTATTTCTTTTATTTTACAGAATTTAATTTCTTGTGTGGAATTAATTTGGTTAAATAAAATTTTATTTTATTTCCAAATTAATTGAAAAATAAAAGTTATATTTTTATTTTTTTGATTTTACAGAATTTTATTTTCTGTGTGGAATTATTTTGGTTAAATAAAATTTTATTTTATTTCCAAATTAATTGAAAAATAAAAGTTATAGTTTTTATTTCTTTTATTTTCTGTGTGGAATTAATTTGTTTAAATAAAATTTTATTTTATTTTCAAATTAATTGGAAAATAAAAGTTATACTCTTATTTCTTTTATTTTTACAGAATTTAATTTTGTGCATTTGGTTTAATTTTCTGTGTAGTGTAAATTCTAATTATAATTTTGTTTTATAAATTAGAATTAATGGCTACTGAAACAAATGCCCAAACAAGTACTACTGTGGTGGCTGTAATGACGCCAACCCCCTCTCTTGTGGTGACAGTGCTAATAAATCATGGAGAAAAGCCAGAGAAGTTCTTAGGAACTGACTTTAAAAGATGGCAACAGAAAATGTTGTTCTATCTTACAACTCTGAACCTGGCTCGTTTCCTCCGTGAACATGCTCCTATCCTGAAAGAGGATGAAACCGACCGGCAAGTGGTTGCTGCGATTGATGCTTGGAAACATGCTGATTTCCTTTGCCGGAATTACGTCTTGAACGGACTTGACAACACATTATACAACGTCTACAGTCCAATCAAGACAGCAAAGGAACTTTGGGAATCGTTGGAGAAAAAGTACAAAACGGAAGATGCCGGCTCAAAGAAATTTGTGGTTGGCAGATTCCTGGATTTTGTAATGGTTGATTCAAAAACTGTGATCAGCCAAGCTCAAGATTTCCAACTCATTCTGCATGACATTTACGCAGAAGATATGTCTCTCAGTGAATCCTTCCAAGTTGCAGCCTTAATTGAAAAATTACCAAAAGGCTGGAAGGAATTCAAGAACTACCTCAAACACAAGCGCAAAGAAATTTCTATGGACGAGTTAATTGTGCGTTTGAGGATTGAGAATGACAACTGCAATTCTGAAAAGCGGGCTGGTAAGCTTCCTATGGAGTCTAAGGCAAATGTGGTGGAACATGCTTCAAAAACCAAGAAACGAAAGTCTTCTGGAGAAAGTTCATCACAAGGCTCTAAAAGGGGGGGATAATAAAAAGTACAAGTTTAATGGCAAATGTTACATCTGTGACAAAGAGGGCCATCGGGCCAAAGATTGCCGTAGCAAAGGCAAAAGCAAGAAAAGAACAAGCAAGAAGCCTGCTCAAGCCCATATGACCAAAGTGGACAAGATTTCCAATGGTGTAGATGACATCAATCTTTCTGCAGTTGTTTCCGAGGCAAATCTTGTCGGAAATCCTAAAGAATGGTGGGTGGACACTGGTGCTACTCGCCATATTTGTGCCGACAAAAAGTTGTTCACATCTTACTCTACAGTGGACAATGGTGAACAACTTTTTATGGGCAACTCCTCAACTTCCAAAGTTGAAGGATAAGGAAAGATTGTTCTCAAGATGACATCAGGAAAGGAATTCACTCTCAACAATGTGCTGCATGTACCGGACATTCGCAAGAATCTTGTTTCTGGATCTTTGTTGAATAAGAATGGATTTAGGCTAGTATTTGAGAGTGATAAATTTGTACTTACTAAGAATGAGATGTATGTAGGAAAATGTTACATGTCTGATGGCCTTTTCAAGTTAAATGTAATGACCGTTGTACCCTCAGTTATTAATAATACTACATCTTCTTCTTACTTGCTTGAGTTTTCAAATTTATGGCATGGTAGACTAGGACATGTTAATTATGGATCTTTGCGTAGATTAATTAATATGGAATGTTTACCTAAATTTGACATTGATTCAAATCATAAATGTGAAATTTGTGTTGAGGCAAAATTATCTAAAACTCCTTTTCATTCAATTGAAAGAAGTACAGAACCACTTGAATTAATTCATAGTGACATTTGTGATTTTAAATCAATTCAAACCAGAGGTGGGAAAAAGTATGTAATCACCTTTATAGATGACTATACTAGATATAGTTATATTTATTTAATTTGAACAAAGGATGAAGCTTTGGAAACTTTCATTCAATATAAGAATGAAGTTGAAAATCAACTTGGTAAGAAAATCAAGAAAATTAGAAGTGATAGAGGTGGTGAATATGAATCACTTTTTGGTGAATTTTGTAAAGAACATGGAATAATTCATCAAACCAATGCTCCTTACTCACCTCAGCAAAATGGAATTGCTGAAAGGAAAAATAGGACTTTAAAAGAAATGATGAATGCCATGTTAATCAGTTCTGGATTACCTTAGAACTTGTGAGGGGAAGCAATACTTTCTGCTAATTATATTTTAAATAAAATACCCCGAAAGAAAGTGAATCAAATACCTTATGAATTGTGGCGTGGAAGAGTACCATCCTACAAATACTTAAAAGTGTGGGGGTGTTTGGCTAAAGTGGCTATTCCTAGTCCTAAAAAAACTAAGATAGGTCCTAAGACCATTAATTGCATTTTCATTGGTTATGCTAAGAATAGTAGTGCATATCGGTTTTTGATTCATAAATCAAAATATACCGAAATGCATGTAAATACTATTATTGAGTCTCGGAATGCATCTTTCTTTGAACATGTATTTCCAAAGAAGACTGGACAAGAGACTAGTACTAATAAAAGATCTTTTGATGCTATTACTAGTTAAGATCAAGAACATGATCAAGAATAAGAGTTAGATCAAAATGAGAAAGAGGAACTTAGGTGTAGTAAACGTGCTAGAACCTCAAAATCTTTTGGTCCAGATTTTCTAACATATTTGTTAGAAAATGAGCCTTTAACTTTTAAAGATGCTATGTCCAGTCCTGAAGCTCCTTTATGGAAGAAGCTGTCAACAGTGAAGTTGAATCCATCTTGCAAAATCACACTTGGGAATTAGTGGACTTGCCACCAGGTTGTAAACCTCTTGGGTACAAGTGGATTTTCAAAAGAAAATTAAAAGCGGATGGATCAATAGAAAAATACAAGACAAGACTTGTAGTCAAAGGTTTTAGACAAAAAGAAGGTCTAGATTACTTTGACACATACTCACTGGTTACTAGAATAACATCCATTAGAATGCTAATTGCCATTGCATCTCTATACAATCTAGAAATTCATCAAATGGATGTTAAAACTGCTTTTTTAAATGGTGAGCTAAATGAAGAAATTTACATGGAACAACCAGAAGGGTTTTTTGTTCCAAGGAAAGGAAAGAAAGTGTGTAAATTGGTTAAATCATTATATGGTTTAAAACAAGCGCCAAAGCAATGGCATGAGAAATTTGACAAGGCAATGATGTCAAATGGATTTAAAATTAATGAGTGTGACAAATGTGTTTATATTAAAAACACAGATAAAGGTTATGTCATTGTATGTCTTTATGTAGATGATATGCTCATCATTGGTAGTAATAATGACATGATTAAAACTACCAAGAAAATGTTGAATAAACATTTTGATATGAAGGACATGGGCATTGCTGATGTAATACTTGGTATAAAAATTACCAAAACATCAGAAGGATATGCTTTGTCACAATCTCATTACATTGAAAAAATACTTGACAAATTCAGCAAAGATGATGATCATCTTGCTAGAACACCTGTAGATGTTAATTTGTATCTTTCTAAGAATGTACAGGAAAGTATTTCTCAATTAGAGTATGCCCAAATTATTGAAAGCTTAATGTACTTGATGAACTGCACTCGCCCAGATATAGCTTATGCAGTAAGTAAATTAAGTAGATATACGAGTAATCCGGGAGTAGAACACTGGAAAGCAATTATAAGGGTTCTAAGATATCTCCGATTTACTTGTAACATTGGGCTTCATTATACTAGATATCCAGCAGTACTTGAAGGATATTGTGATGCAAATTAGATATCGGATACTAGAGACTCGAAGTCCACCAGTGGGTATGTCTTTACTCTTGGTGGGGCGGCTGTATCTTGAAAATCTTCCAAACAGACTTGTATTGTTAGGTCTACTATGGAATCTGAATTCATAGCGTTAGACAAAGCTGGGGAAGAGGCAGAATGGCTTCGCCACTTCCTTGAAGATATTCCAATATGGCCAAAACCGGTGCCTGCTATATGCATACATTGTGATAGTCAATCAGCAATTGGTAGAGCACAAAGTCATATGTATAACGGTAAGTCACGACACATTCGTCGTCGACATAACACCGTAAGACAACTACTCTCTAATGGAATTATTTCCATAGAATATGTTAAGTCTAAAGACAACATAGCGGATCCACTAACCAAAGGGTTAGCAAGAGAGTTAGTTGAGAATTTATCGAGGGGAATGGGACTTAAGCCTATTAAATAAGAGTTACCACAAAGGCAACCCAACCTACTTGACTGGAGATCCCAAGATCTAGGTTCAAAGGGACAACCGAGTTGTGATTGACTTAGAAGGATCACTGGGGAGTCTAACTCCTACCCATTTCTATGATGAAATAGTGATATCTGCAGCGTTTTAGGTTAAGTAAAATTTTTAATGATTCTTATATCTAGGTAAACCTAGTGGAGTATGGAAGGATACTCTTCATAAGCATCACCTATGTGAGTGTGAACTGGGTCGGTTCTGTGAGATTTGTGAAGGGCTATAATTCTCTAGAGCACTCATGAAAGACCAGGTTGTTCAGGGCCAAAATGAACATAATAGTGAGAATTAAACTGTGGCTGGAAATATACTGTGTGAGTTCTATTGTCTTGGTTTACATAAACGACTGAACAGTTCAAGACATCATGTTCACTGGTTAGCTAGTAAATCCGATAGTGTCTCACAAGGGAAGGTTCAAAGCCAAAAGCTACCTATCCTTTGCAGAATATTTTCAATTTCTGTACTCTTTGTAATAGATCATGTTGTTGCATTTTCTCTCCGTCAAATTCCATTCATGTGGGGGATTGTGGGAAATTGGTTTATATAAAGGATATTTTGGGCCGACTTTGAGCCCAAAATTGAGTAGGCCCCTAACATATTTTGGGGCGGATCCGAAGAGATGAAGTGTTCCTTGCCGCGTGGCAAGTCACACGGTGAAGACGGAACGTCAAAACCATTTATGAGTGAATGGGAAGTTGACGTCGTTTTCGAGTCTAACATTAATTTTTAGATAAAATTCATTTGAATTTTTTTTCAATAAAAATTATTGTGGGAATTTAATTTAAATCTAAATTTAAATTTTTGGATTCCTTAAATGGTTTCCTAAAGTTTGTCAAATAAGATTAATATTTATATTCCAAACATGTTTTATTAAATCTATTATACTATTAGATTTATTTGATTAATCTAGTCTAATAGTTTAATATAATTATTTCAAACAGTGAAGGTTGTTGGTTTGATTAAACTATGCAAATAGTTTAATAAAATTTATTCCAAACAGTGTAGAACTTTGTCCTCTAACGGTTTTTTGTTTTTCAAATTGGTTGGAAGGAAGTTCTATTCCATGTGCAACGGCTAAAACTGTTTGAATAAGTTGGCACCTGTTCATTTGAAATCTCTTATATTCTTTCAAAATTGGAACCTTTTCAGGCAGTAATATTTGCCTATAAATACTACATTCCAGCAATGTTTTAGTCCCGCGAAAAAAAATTCAGTCTGTTTGTGGTCTTTTTGCTGTCCAAAAATTCTGCATTTTTTTTATTCTTCATATTAGTTTTAGTATAATATTCAGAGAGTTAGAACACAGGTTTGGTTCGCCGAACAAATTGTTTGGAGTACTACTTCAATTTGTGAAGATCATTGTATCCTGGGAGATAGACACCACTCAACCGTAAGTACCGTAGCGGGGCGAATCTGTCTTAAGGACAGAGTGTCACACACTCGACTTGGTCATAAATTATTTATTCGGTTCAACGAAATAAATTCGGTATGTTATTTATTTATTTTGTTTGATTTATTTCAAGTTAGATTTTTTTTTACACAGAAGATTGTTCCAACATTTGGCAGCTGGAGATGAAAAGTGTGCTCCAATGGTTGGTTATAAGTAGCTGTTAAATTTGGCAAATCCCAAGCTTTGGTAATTGTCGTAACTGCTAACTCATCAAGCAAAACCCCCTCCCTCCCAACTAAAAATCCCTTCCTCCCGCCACTTGACAATCGTCTGGCCTATCATCCCTCGCAATAAGCCAAAAAAAGTTACTTCCCAAAATAAGCTTTAGTTGAAATATGTGTTAAGTAATATATATATGGGTCCATATTATATATATATATATATATAAGGATCTTACTAACAAGTATCCCTAGAACATAAGATAAAGAAAAAAGATACGTCAATATCAAGATATTTATTATTAAATGTAATACACTTTTTATGAATTTCAAAATATTTTATAATCTTTTTACACTTTTTCAATATAATTTTTCCCACATTCCCAATATTAACAAGTGCCATGCATTTTCCTATATATAAAGGCTTGTGATAGTGTTGACGTCTCCACATCTTGGGTTTTCTTAAAAGACCTTTACTGTTGGTGTTTATATAAAAATTATATTAAGATAATGATAAGAGTTAAAATTTTGGGAACTTGACTAAAAGCTAGTTTTTTAATTTTTTTAGTTTTTATAGGACACATCATCTCTATATTTTTTTATACGTTTTTTCAATAAAAAAAATAATTAAAAAGACAACTTTTAACCTACTTCCAAAAACAATCCTAAAATCATGAGTTTGATAAAAACAAGTTACTTATCTTTTGAACAACACATACTATATATATATATATAAAGAAAACAAAAAAAAAATAAGGATCCGTTTGGTTTAATTTTAGAATTTTGATTTCAGTGTGAAATTGTAATTTAATTATGGAATTGTGAATTGAGTTTTGAAAAAAGAAAATTTGTTTGGTTATGAGTTTTGAAAAAAGTTTTTGAATTTTGAATTTTGAAAAGAGTTTTAAGTTTTGAGTTTTTGAATTTTGAGTTGTATTTAAAAAAAATTTAGATTTATTTTTTTTAAATATTAAAAAAAGGGTAAAAGAAATTATTTTTATTTTAAATATATAATTTTTATTTAAATATTTTTTATATTTTTTTATATTTTAAATATTTTATTTTATTTTGTAAATATTTTAATTTTTTTAATTTTAATATTTTAAACTTAAAAGACAACTCTACACTTGAACCATAATTAAACACATAACTTAAAACTCAACTCAAAAACTATTTTCAAAACTCACAACAAAATACATAATTCAAAACTCCATACTACTTTTAAAACTTCACATTCAAATCGTAACTAAACACATAACAAAAAAATTAAAATATTTTAAAATATATTCATAAAATAAAATAAAATATTTTTAAAAATAAAAAATAATTTTTTTCTAAATTTTAAAATATTTTAAAAAAATACAGCACACAAATGTATAAAATATAGTGAACGTTAAAACAAATAAATAGATATTTAGAATATAAAATATTTACCCTAAAAAAATAAAATTAAAAATTTTTTAAAAATATTTTTAAAAAAATCTAAAAAATTTCAAAATATAACTCAAAACTCAAAATACAGTTCAAATTTTTTTTCAAAACTTATAACCAAACAAATTTTATCTTTTCAAAACTCAACTCATAACTCATAACTCAAAATATAACTCTATATTCAAATCATGATTCTAAAAAAAAAATAAAAAAAAATAAAAAAATAATTTTAAAAAAATAGAGTTTTGAAAAGAGTTGATTTTGAGTTTTGAATTGTATGTTTAGTTATGAGTTTTAAAAATAATTTTTGAAATGAGTTTTGAAAATTTTTATTTGATTATAAATTTTAACATTTTTTGATTAAAATTATAATTCTAAAACACAACCAACCCAATGCTACCTAAATAAATTTTAGCTGTATGCTTGCATTTATTTGTTATACCCACAGTGGATGTGTGTGCATATTAAATGTGTAAATAAAATAAACAACAAAATAAAATAATTCAGAAAATAATTATATATAATTAAATTCTGAATTAAACGCTTACAGAAATTAAAGTCAAGGCTTGTGTTGGACACAATCTCCTTAAAGTAGATTTCGCCCTCACTCCAGTGCTTTGAGATTTAACGGTGTCTATTTCCCAGGATGCAACAACTATTATTTGATTTGTAGCACTACAAAATCAAGCCTATCGAACCAAAACTCTGTTGTGACTCTTTTTTTTTTTTCTTCCTAAAATTAAATGCAGAATAGATGTAGAAACAAGAGGACGAAAAGAGGAAGAAGAAGGAAGAAAAGCTCTTCAAAATTGAATGGAAAGAATTGCAGCAGTCTATTTATAGGAGGAAAGAGGGTTATTCCGAACAGGTGCCAACAGATAGGCAACTGTTTGGACAGATAGAAAATCTGTTTGGTATGTTTTGAACTCTTTGAACCTATTTGGGTGGAATTCAATAGATAGAAAACTGTTTGGGACCTGTTTGGGTGCGAAAATAAAACTTGGACCAATTTATTTTGAATTTTGAAACCAAAATTAAAAATAAATAAATAAATAAATTACAAAGGTTTTGGCCCAAAAAGATAAGTATTGGGTTGGACAAGCCTACGCCTAGCCTGCTCGAACGGATGGCGGCGGCGGCGGCGGCGGGCGTCGTTTATGTTTTGGATCCAATGGGTCTAACTCACTTTACCCATAACTTCACCCTTCCACAAAGTTGGATATCTCTTGGGACCCATCCCAAGTATCCCAAGTTAGAGTATATAAACCCATTCAAGATCTTAAGCCTTTCCAATGTGGGACAAGCACATTTAACAAATGTTTAGGAAATTCACCTAAAGCCAATTCTACGAACCCGAAAATACGCGTTGAATTCTCATTCATCCGGAAATGGTCTTGAGCAACCAAATACATGGTTTTATTCACTACGCGACATTAAACATGAACCCAATAAAATACGTTAAAAATAATGCTTGAATTCTATCTTAATTAATGCTCAAAGTTAGCAAAAAATAAGGTTTTTCAAAAGTTTCAAAAGCCATTTTCCAGCATTATTTTCACTAACAATTTTTTTCAAAATACAACTCAAAATTCAAAATATAGTTCAATTTTTTTTTTTCAAAACTTATAATCAAACAAATTTCCTCTTTTCAAAACTCAACTAATAACTCAAAACTCAAAATATGACTCCATATTCAAATCATAATTCTAAAAAAAAAAAATTTAAAAACAAAATATATATATATATATATATATTTAAGAAATAGAGTTTTGAAAAGAGCTGATTTTGAGTTTTGAATCAAGTGTTTAATTATGAATTTAAAAAATAATTTTTGAATTGAGTTTTGAGTTTTGAAAAAAATTATTTAATTATAAATTTTAAATTTTTTTTGATTGAAATTATAATTCTAAAACACAACCAACTAGATGCTACCTAAAGCTTTGTTTGGCATTGGCTAATATAGCCAACTTTTTTGTGTTGAGACTTTTTTAGCCTGACTTTTTTTAACTTCGTTTGGTTTGGATTTTTTGACTTTTGTGAAAAAAAAATATAATGATTATGACTTGGATGTTATATTTTGTCTTATTAACTTATGTAGCCTATTTTAGACTTTTGTGTTTTTTTAGTCCCAAAATGAAAACTAAACGAGGGCTGAATAAATTTTAGCCATACGCTTGAATTTATTTTCACCGACTTTTCACTCTCTCTCCTCTACGGATCCTCCCCTCTCTCTCTCTCTCTCTCTCATCATTCCTCTCTCACTTACCAACTCGTTACCATACTAAACTCGCAGTTAGGAACGAAATTAGAAGAAGACTAGAGCGGCTTTGGTCTTTTTATTTTTGTGAAATATAGTATTTGTCATAATACTTTAAAAATATATATACAATTTTATACATAAAATAGTCTCTCGTTATAAAAAATATATATCATTATTCTCTCATTTTGCATTCTTTTTCTATTTTGAACTAAAAAAACTTTTTCATCTTATTAAAGATTTGTTCTATGGTATATAATTTTTTTTCTATGTATATATACAATTTATATATCATGTTGTGTATACATGCGTGTTTGTGTATATGGTGAATCACTATGTTTGTTTTCAGTTTTTTGAAAACACTTTTCAGAAAATTCTACTTTCTTGTTTTCTATTTTTTTTTTGTTTTTACTGAATTTTTTAAATATTTTAAGCAGTTTTTTTTTTTTTAAAAAAATTTAGACACACCTAACATAAATACCCTTAAAAAGTATAATTTTCGTGAAAAAAAATCTTTAAAAAATTCACTAAATACCAAAAATACAAAAAAAAAAAAAATTAGTTTTTTTTTGTATTTATTAATTTTTTAAAATATTTTTTCACAAATATTTTACTTTTTAGATATATCTAAGTAAGGTGCATCTAAAAAAGTAAAACAAATGCTTAAAATTTTAAAAATATTTACTAAAAACAAAAAAAACACGAAAAACAAAAAACTCTATTTTCAAAAACTGAATTCAGAAAATTGAAACCAAACACACTGATTGTTATTTTGGCTCCTTCGATAATAAAATTCTAGTTCCGTCCTTGCTCGCAATTGTTACCGAATAGTATGGCCTAATTTGGAAACTTTGCTAACATATTTTGAGTCATATTATCTTTCTACTTTTTTATATATTTTTTTAAAAAAATAAAAAAAACTAGCTTTTAATCAACTTTTTAAAACAACCTAACAGGAGAGTTTGATTATTATAGTAAAATAACTTTTTTATTTTATTAATGTAAATCTTAATTTTTAATTCAATTTTAATCAAAATTATTTGTCAATTTTCATTAAGTAAAATCAACAAAACGAATATTTTAGCCATTACAATTAATGTACGTATACATAAAATATCTAAACATATTTTTTTTTATTTAGTTTAATGATTAAAATACACTTTTTCTGTCAGTTTTACTCAACGAAAATAGACAGATAATTTAAATAGAAAGTAAATTAAAAAATTATAATTTAAATTTGTCTTATTAAAAATTAAAAATTTATTTTATTACAACGGTTCAAGCCCTGAAGTCTTTTTTATTTTTTTTTATTTTTTTGTAATTTTCACAACATTTTAACTCATGCTGCAACTAACCACAATTTTAATAAGACACACTGGAGATTAAAAAGACAAAAAAAAATGTTCATTTGATAACCGTGTTAATAGGTTCATGAAGCGCTCATTGGAGATATTCTAATCCACCGCCACTCACAAGTTTCTGGATGGCTAATCCATCTTAATTAGTTTGTTTGTTTAACTATTGACATTTAATTACAATTTTGTTGGCTACATATTTTGTAAAAATCAATCACAATTTGACACGTGGCAGAGTAAGGGTAATGTAGAAAGACTAGTCAAGTCTTTGATCCTGATCGTACACGTGGCAGTTAATATTGGTTCTCACGTGATCTAAGTAGCATTGGATCAGTAAAGAGAAGTAAGGTGACGTGGCTTCAACGGTTACTCACATTTAAATTCAAATATAGGAATGAAGCCTAATTGCAAATGATGGTGTAGTGGAACTACTTATAAGGCAACATGGTCAGCGATCATGGAGGAACAGTTCGACGGTTTGAAGTGCAGTTCGAAGGTCATCCTTGACAAGTATAAATAGCAGGGAAGCCCCCAGAAAAAGACCCCCAGACTCAGATCCAACAAACCAGTCATTTACTTTACATTTTCTTTTCCAGTTTTACACTTCCAGTCTTTACATTTCCTGCACTTTAAATTCCTGCACTACACTTCGTTCATAGGAGTAGTTTCGAGTAAATTATCGCTGTGAACCTCTACGAGGCTGAGTTTGGATCATTGTAAGTTTTCATCTTAATGAAATAGTTCAATTATTCATCATTTAACTGTTATTTTGCTTAATTTCTCCTAAGTCAAGCCACCAGTAAAAGTCCTCTTCATTGAGACTGAAAGAACTAAAATACAATTGTTTGATAATTGGTTGACAATTATAATTTCTATAAGGACTGATTGATCCTTGCTGGCACGCTGGCATTTACAAAAATACCCTTCCAAAGCCAAAAAGCCAACATATATTTTTGGCACGCCCAGTGGGACTTGTTAAAATGGCTAGACGAAGACGACAAGGAGAAAATGAACGCTTAGAAGAAGGCGTAGAAGGAGAGGTAGAAATACCTAATCCAGAGGATAATGTGGTAACACATCCTGTGGAAACTCCCATATTGTCAGAACCTATGGTCGAACAGACTAGTACTTCGGGACAAGAACCATATGTTCATAATATTGGACGAAACTAAGGAATTGGACCATCTACTGTTCCATCTACTCAGCCAACCAATCCATGGGATGGCCTAGTAGATGCTATGGGACAACAATTAATGAACACAATGGAAAGGTGGGCAACATCCTTTTTGGATCGAATGAATAATCACCAACCAACAAACACAAGACACACAGAGGAAGTTTTAAATGTCCCTCAGCAAAGATTGGCTAGAGACAAACAGCCTATGCAAATTAATGGACATTCTAATGGTCAAACTAGTAACCAGAACTATGAAAGACCATCACCTCAGTCTTGGTATGAACCTATTTTGAGGCCTATAGCAGGCCAAAATGCCTCAGTACTCAACAATGAAACCACACAAGTTGGTAGATCTAGTCAAGTATAAGAAACTGGCATAAGAATGGTTACAAATCCCATGTTCGAAGCCATACCTAGTACTAGGGGGTATAATAATCCCTTATTCGAATTTATACCCAGGGGGTTGGAAGGTTGGCCTGCAAATAGAAGGGACACAACGCCTGTTCCTGCACCTTTCGCAGGACAGGCTCAAAAGGGTTACCTACACCCCCAACAGCAACCTGCACCACAGGGGCAACCAGTCCCAAATGTACCACCTTATGGACCAAGAGGACCGCAAGCACAAGTTTGTCCACCAAATCCTGTGTTTGTCCCTCTAGTAGTGGTTCAGCAAGCACAAAATATGGTCTCTAGGGACCAAATTGCAGATATTGTTAGGGAGATGTGTGGACCGATGGCTCGGGGGGTCCAGACTCCTGTATACAGAAAACCATACCCAGAATGGATAGATAGGGTACATGAATACCCAAGGGGGTTCAGGATACCAGATTTTACCATTTTCTATGGGACTGGAAATCAATCAACAATAGAGCATATTGTTAGGTTTGCTGCTCAATGCGGTGAATTTACTAATCATGATTATATGAAACTAAGATTATTCCCAAATTTTCTAACTGGGGGAGCATTTGTATGGTACATCAACCTTACACCTGGCTCCATTCAAAATTGGCAACAAATGGAAGAGGCATTTTATGCCAAATTCTTCCAATCGGAGCCAGAAGTATCCATGGCAGACTTGGCTAGATTGAGTCAAAGGCCTGAAGAAAAAGCTACTCAGTTTATTGCTAAATTTAAAAGGGCTCGAAATAAATGTAGAGTCATCCTGCCAGAGTCAGAATTCGTAAGATTGGCTCAAAATGGCCTAGAGTTCAGGCTTCGAAAGAAGTTTGACTCAACTGAATTCAGAGATTTGGCGGAACTAACCTATAAGGTGTCTAGATACGAAGCATTACTAGAGGAGGAACAAGATCGAAATAATGCATCGTATAAGACATATTATAGAGATCCTAATTATGAGATCGATGCAGCAAAGATTGTGGGCAAAGAACCTGTGATCTGTGAGGCATTAGTTCATAAGGATACAACAACTGACCAGCAGTTTAAAAAGAAAGACTTTCACAGAAAGTACTCTTTCGATTTAACAAAAGCAGATGACATTTTTGATCATTTGCTTGTAGCCAACTTCCTTAAGTTACCTAAAGGAGTAAAACTGCCATCTCCAGATGAACTTAAGGGAAAAGTATATTGTAAATGGCATAACTCTTGGTCTCACTTGACTAAAAACTGCATTGTTTTTCGAGACAGGATCCAAGAACAAATTCGGAAAGGAAGTTTGAAGTTCGCAGCCAAAACAGAAAAGGCCATGGGGATCGACAGTAATTCATTTCTAGAAGTTGGAGAGGCGGCAGCCAATGTCATTACGTCAGACTTCCAGAACTTGTCCTTGACAGAATTAGAGGAAGTCAATGTGCAGATGCATGTTGCTAACCAAACAACCATCAAGAAGGACACTAGAAACCCACCAGTTATTGGACAAGGTTTCTCACACCAGAGGGAATACTTTGATGAAGAATCACTGGATGATGATTCCTTAGAGGCAGCAATGATGCAAAGGATGTGTCCCAGGTGCAGACTGAGTTATAAATGGTTGAAGGGGCTTCTAATTGATGGGAAGCAGTACTACAGGGATGTTCAGAGACGTCCTAAATCAACCAACGCTTACAACAAAAGGCCGTATCTGGCTAGTGATAGGCAGCGACCACCAGTGGTTGAGCCTGCAATGGATAGAATGCATGCTAAAGACAAGAGGCCCATATATGAATCCAGGCCACCTAACTATTACAGAATGGAGAGCAGTCATTCTGAAAGAAGACTAGAGAGAGGCTCAGTTCATGGGATCAAAGCCAGAGATTGGCCCCCTAGACCAGCCTCAAGCAGGACAGAAAGTGGCTACCTTTATCGAAGGTCTGAATTAGGCTCAAAACATGAGGTCAGAGCCAAACACTTACCTTCACAGCCAACTTTGAAGATTGCTTCGAAGGTAGAAAAAAGCAATTCAACATCTGAGTCAGCAAGTTCGTGGGTACCTGGAGTCCCAGACTAGTTTGTAATGCAAAACAAACCTAGGGAAGTGCCTGCCCAGAGAGATGTTGGAATCCAAGGCAGGATGGTCAAGCCTCCTTTGGTGGCTCTGAACAATTGGGTATTGCTTAAACACCCAAAGACAAAGGAACCAGATATGGTCCCAGTCATTTCGAGATCACAAAGGAGAAAGATTTAGAGTAGGTACACTCAGTACCAGAACGATATGAAAGAAAATGGAAAGAGCTCTTCATTGGTCCAGACAGAAGGAAAGAAGACTCCAAAGTCAGACCATACTCCAAAGCCAACTCTACAAAGCAAAGTGGGTTGCAGCAGAGAACAGTTGGCCAAGGTTCATTCTAAACTAAAAGCCAGAGAGAAGTCTAGCTTAGCAGGATTGGAGAAAGCTCTGAAAGAGAGTGATAGCGAGACAGAAGAAGAAATTGGCATAAGCCAGAAGAAAAAAATGGTGGAGGAAGAAATGTTCGAAGCCTTCATGGCTGAGCAAACATTTTTGGTTGAAAAACCAGTTGAGAAAGATCCTTCAAAGGAATCAGTTAACAACGAAGTACCAGAGTGCAGCATGGAGGATGCTGCTGAAGTAACTGAACAAGGTAGCCAAGGGAGGAAGCAAGTATAGCCAGCCATCCAATTTGGCTCATTTCCTCCAGTATCAGTTAATATGGTACACATACTGCCTCATGAGTTCCAAGCTGGAAATGAGGACCAAGATGACCAAGACATGGATCCTATTCCTGTCTCTAGTGAAGACTCACAAGTATGGTACAAGATAATCCTGGGATGGCTACCTCAATGGAGATTGAATATGAGAGTGAAGAAGATGTGAGCATTAATCTCTCGTATCCTTTTGAGTATCCCTCGAATTCTATGACACAAGATGTCAAGCCGTTGTACATCAAGGCTTTCTTCGATGGGATACAATTGAACTGAGTCCTGATAGACAATGGGGCAGCAGTGAACCTACTACCGAAATCTTCTTTGAAGAAACTAGGAAAAAAGAATCCCAGGTTGATTCCAACCAGCACAACCATCGCTGGCTTTGCTGGAGACAAACAAATGGCTCAGGGGATTCTACCCATTAACTTGCGTATGGGAACCAGGGACTGCATGACAGCATTCTTCATAATCGACAGTAATGCTAAATACAATACTTTACTTGGGAGAGCTTGGATCCACACTAACAAATGTGTGCCTTGCTCTTTGCATCAGAAAATTATGATGGCCTTAGGCAATGGAGAGACGGAGGAAATTGATGTAGATCCTCAGCCCTTCATAGCCTGTGCAGACTTTGCAAAGGCCAAGTTGTATATTGAGGGAGTGACACCACTCAGTATACTGAGGAAAGCTGATGGCTCAGCCGAAGTGACGGCTGATGAGGAAGTGACACACCTGAAGCACTTAGTCCAAGAAAGTGCTGATGAAGAGATTGTCATTAAAGATGACAATGATGCCTAGTTGTAGGCAAAGAGATGAAGAACAAGAAGCCAAGTCTTTAGCTCTAATTAAATTCTCAACATTGGATGTAAAATCAATAGTCCAGAAAGTACAGGAGCAAGAGAGAGAAACCATGATAATTGGCTGTGAACAGGAGTAGCAACGGGTCAGAATTTTGACCCTTGGCAAATACTGTGCATTGGACATTGAAACAAAAGTCCAGGAGATACAGGAAGAGGATGCCTTATGGACAGACTTTGTCTATGAGGAGGAGGGCAAAAATGTTGAACTAAAGGACCAGGGAGCAGAACAAAGCGAGAAGGTTGCTTTGAAGGTAGAAGAAATCAAGGAAAAAGCTTCAATAAGTTCTCAGACACAAGACCCCTTAGAAGAAGTAAATTTAGGGGAAGGTTCTATGCAACAGCCCACCTATATAAGTGCTTGTTTGAATGATCTAGACAGGGACCAGTTATTGGTTGTTCTAAAGAAATATAAAGATTGCTTTGCATGGTCTTATAATGAACTACCAGGATTGGATAGGTCATTAGTGAAACATAGGCTCCCTATGAAGCCTAATTTCAAGCCGCACAAGCAGAAACCAAGAAGAATGAGTCCAGAAGTAATTCAGAAAGTCAAGGAAGAGATTCTTAGATTACTCAAGACAGGCTTTATTAGGACAACCAGGTATGTTGAATGGCTATCTAATATTGTGCCTGTAGTCAAGAAGAATGGTAAAATGAGAGTATGCATTGATTTCAGAAACTTAAATCTAGCAACTCCAAAAGATGAGTATCCTATGCCTATAGTAGATCTATTGGTAGACAGTTCAGCAGGGCATGAAGTTTTATCAATGATGGATGGGCATTCTGGTTATAACCAGATCTGCATTGTAGAGGAGGATGTCCACAAGACATCATTCAGATGTCCTAGAAATATTGGCACCTTCGAATGGGTTAAAATGCCATTTGGCCTGAAGAATGCTGGAGCTATATATCAGAGGGCTATGAACACTATCTTTCATGACCTCATCGGAAGGTATTTAGAGTGTTATATTGATGACATTGTAGTTAAATCCCAATCCATGGAGGAGCATCTGTTTCACTTAGAAGCAGCCTTTGAAAGAATGAGAAAGTTCAAATTGAAGCTCAATCCTTTTAAGTGTGCTTTTGGCGTATCATTTGGAAACTTCTTGGGTTATGTGGTACACAAGAAAGGAATACAGATTGACCAGAATAAAGCCAAAGCCATCATTGAAGCCAGGCCTCCATCAAGTAAGAAAGAATTACAAAGGTTCCTTGGACAGGTTAACTTTCTTCGAAGGTTCATTTCTAACACTGCAGGGAAAACTAAAGTATTTTCTTCCTTGTTAAGGCTGAAAGATGAAGAGGAATTTGTGTGGACAGCAAAGCATCAAATTGCTTTTAAAGGTATCAAAGCCTACTTGGCCAACCCTCCAGTGCTGATGCCACTAAAAGGTGATAAGCCTTTGAAGTTGTACATAACTGCAGTAGAAGATTCATTAGGAGCTTTCTTGGCTCAAGACAATGAAGAAGGCAAGGAGCAAGCTGTTTATTACCTTAGTAGGTTTTTAAATTCTTGTGAATGTAAATATTCAGCTGTTGAAAAGCTGTGTCTTGCTTTGTATTTTGCTGCAATGAAATTAAGATACTATCTCTTACCAACAACTGTCTTGGTAATTGCAACCATAGATTTGGTTAAGTACATGTTATCTAGACCTATGTTGAGGGGAAGAATTGGCAAGTGGATACTAGCCTTATCAGAATTTCATCTAGAGTATGTCCCCCAAAGGGCAGTAAAAGGGCAAGTTTTAGCCAATTTTCTGGCAGACCATCCATCTCAAACAGAGAGCCAAGAGATAATGGAACTTGGTATGGCCAGTGTTAAGCCATGGCAGATGTGGTTCGATGGGTCGAAAGCCAATGGCTTAACTGGAATTGGTATTGTGATTAAATCACCACAAGGAGTAGAAACCACACATGGTTTCAGAGTGGATGAAGCTACTTGTTCCAATAACCAGGCTGAATATGAAGCCTTAATAGTGGGACTAGAAATTCTTATTGGATTACAAGTTCATGCAATTGACATTTTCGGAGATTCTCAATTGATGGTTAACCAAGTGAAAGGGATTTTCAAGTGTCAAAGCATAAGCATTTTACCATACTATGTTGTTGCATTACATATGCTTTCTCAATTTCAAATAGCAAATGTAACTCATGTTCCAAGATTCTTGAATAATAGAGCTAATGATGTGGCTCAGAAAGCTTCGAACTTCAAGAGAAGGGATAATGCCCAAAGGGACATAAGCCAAACAACATATCAGAAATTGATACTACCTTTGAGTAAAGGGAATGTGGTCTTGGAAGTCAATCATAATGACTTACAAGAACAAGATTGGAGGCATCCAATAATGTAGTACTTGGCTGGTCCATCTTCGAAAGCCAGCAGAAAAACTAAATTGCAGTCTATGCAATATATGATATATGGTAATACTCTTTACAAAAGGGGGGGAGATGGCTTATTGCTGGAATGTTTAGGCCCAAAAGAAGCATTAACAGCTATGGCTGAGGTTCATGAAGGCATTTGTAGTGCTTATCAACTTGGTGTAAAGATGAGATGGTTGCTTCGAAGACATTCCTACTATTGGCCAACTATCCTTAAAGATTGCATAGAGTATGCAAAGGGTTGCCAGGCATGCCAAAAACATGGCACAATAAGGCATGTGCCCATAACTGACCTACATGCAGTAGTGAAGCCCTGGCCATTCAGAGGGTGGGCTATAGATATGATGGGAAAAATACACCCACCCTCTTCGAAGCATCACTGTTTCATTCTAGTGGCCACTGATTACTTCACTAAGTGGGTCGAAGCTAAGCCATACAAAGCTGTAGACCAGACAGAGGTCATTGGATTTATCAAGGATCTAATCCATAGATTTGGCATCCCACAAACTATAACTGTGGATAATGGGACTGTGTTCGATGGAAAGATGGTGAAGTCCTTCGTGGCAGAATTTGGAATTAGTCTCGTTAATTCCACCCCATATTATGCACAAGCCAATGGTCAAGCTGAATCATCCAATAAATCCTTGAAAAAAGGAATACAAAAGGTTGTGGAGGACAATCCCAAGGATTGACATAACTTATTGTTGGATGTTTTGTGGGCTTACAGAATTTCCCCAAGGTCAAGCACAGGAGTCACTCCTTATGCCTTAGTATATGGGCATGATACAGTGTTACCTGTGGAGATTAATGTTAAATCCTTAAGGGTAAGGTGCCAAGATCAGTTGGATCCTGAGCAATACCATCAGAGTATGTGCTTGGAATTAGAAGGCATAGATGAAGCCAGGATTCTGGCATTAAATAGCATTCTCTTGCAAAAGAAGAAAGCAGCCAAAAATTACAATAAGAAGGTCAAATATATTGGCTTTGATGAAGGTGATTTGGTATGAAAAACAATACTCTCAATAGGAATTAAAAGCCATAAGTTTGGCAAATGGTCACCTAACTGGGAAGGACCATATCAAATTCATAGAGTTCTGTCCTTTGGAGCATACCATTTGAGAAATTTGAATGGGTATATACATCCCAAAAAGATTAATGGCAAATATTTGAAGCCTTATTTTCCAACTGTTTGGGAAACACAAGGAATAAAATAAACACCAAGTACAACAACATAAGACTGCTTAAATGATAGACAAAAATTTGCTTTTTCATAAGGAATTAAGTACATTTTGCCACAAATTGGCCCAAAAATCATTACAGTGTCTTAATTGTTTTTGTACAACAGATTTTCTATTGGTAAATGCTGAAAACAGTTGAATAGCTGCAGCCATTTCTTCCTTTCGATCAGCCAGTCCTTGGTTGGTAATTTGCAGCTTAGTATCAGTTCGGACTAAGGCCTGATTCACTGCAGATAGCTCCTCTTCAAGTTGAGCTTTCCTTTCCAGCAACTGGACTCGAAAGTGGGAGGCAGACGAGTGTTGTTCCTTAAGCTTTGACACTTCAGTATGTATGTGGGAAACAAAACTCTGGTCGCTAGCCAATTTCTCATCCTCAGCCTTAGCAGCCTGGCAAATGCTAATGTAAAAATCGACAGTGGCTGTTGCCTGAGATAGGTGACTTGAAACATTCATGCCGGACTGCTCAGCAACTTTGCAGCATTGGAGGAACCCATTTCTGATTATAGGCCTTTGTAGAGCCTCGAAGGGGATCCTCGAAAAAGAAATCAACAGATCCAGGCATGTCTCCAGGTCTATCGAAGGTGCAGAAGGCTTGCTGCTGGAGGCAGAAGAACTCTCGAAAATTTCCAGCAAGGAGTCAGCCAAAATCAATGGCTCAGCTTCAACATTGAAGTTTGAGAGGTAGAGGGTATGTCGAAGAGACTAGCTAGTTCGGCTTCGAAGACATCAACCTCATCCATAGACATGAGAGGCGCAGAAAGAGTTGTTGTGGAAGGCACAGAAGACTGCATGGGGATAGGAGAAATGGATGGAGCATTTTTGGTAGTCTCTATGGTCTTAGCCACCAATGAATCAAGCGAGGAGGGGCTGGAAGTAGGCAAAGGTGATGAATTATGAGCTGGAGAACTTCCAGCACCCTCAACTGGGTTAGCTGCCTTCTAAGAAGAGGTAGCAATTGGAATTTTTTTGGAAGGGGAAGGAGGAGCAAGGCTTGAAAGAGAAGTAAATTGAGGGATAGGCTCAGTGGTTATTGCTGCAAAGAAATATGAAGTAATGTCAAGTCTCAATATTAAAGATTCGACAAGGAAAGAATAGAGGCATGAAAGAAATTACTTGTTCCAGAAGCGCTGGCACTGATGGGAGAGTTGTGAAGAGAGTAATGTTCGGCAGTCTGTTGCCTTCTTGCAGCTTCCCTTTGAAGTGCGTCAGCAGCAGCAGCAGCTTCATCCTTCGGAAATTGTTGCTGCCGTCTCTTCTCAGCCCTCTCAAAGACAACTATGGCCTTGGAATACTCTTGTTCTACGGCCTTAGCAGCTGCTTCGTGGACATGATCTTCAACCAAATCAGTAGTCGAAGCAGCCACTTTCCTTCTTTTTTTATTGTTTCGACAATGGTCTCGAAATCGGAGTCTTCGACGAAATCAGAAGGAGAGACAGTTATTTTTCTTCTCTTTTTTCTCTGTGTTGATATTGTCGGTTCCTTCTCAATTTCCTTCTCAATTTCTTCAGACTGAGATCCGGATTCCCTAGAAAAGAGCTCCTCTTCTACTTCTCTAGCAGCTGCCTTCTGTTGAACCAAGTCAATCACTTTCTTTCTTCTTTTCAAGGGAGACTCCTGCTCTTGATCTTCTTCTTCTTCTTCTTTTTCTTCCTCTACTTGAACCTCAGATTCTTCCTTCTCTAGCTCAAGGAGTCTCATCTTCTTTTGTTGTTGACCACCTTTACAGAAGAAGAATTAAGAATAAGATAACCAGCATCATAGAGAAAGTCGAAAGAAAGAAAACAAAGGTATATACCTTTCTTCGAAGTAGCCCGAGTGACTTTAAGAGGAGTTGAGGCAGCAGGAGTGGACTGAGTTGGAAGAGGCACAGTGGAAGAAGTAGCAGTTCCAGTTCCCTTGGGCTTGGGCACATCCAACACCCTTAGTAGGTTTTGAGGTGAAATGGCCAAATAGACTTCCATATTGCTCACCCACCAATTTTGGTATCTCTTCAATACTGTACCTTAAGGAATGAAAGGGGTATACTCAAAATTGGCCAAGTTATCTATAAATTTGAAGGTTGCCTCTTCTAGCCTCGACCTCTGAACCTTCAAATCTCTCCTAGTAAGGCTCAAATTGGTGTTGCTGCAGAGAGGTATTGGGATCCCTTGTGTGAAGCCAAATTGCCTAGCAAATTGAGCAGGACAATAAGGCTCAGCTATGCATTTATAAGCCCTAGGGTTCGTAGTCCCGATGAATAGCTCTCTAGGAAGTAGAAGGGAAGCCCATATATCCTTGTGAGCAGGCGAGGCACAGAGCCTGTCACTTAGGAAATTATTCAACCAAGTTGGACCAAGGCTGGGTTCGAAGGGATGGAAACGGTGAATAGGAAGGGCAGCTGGTAGTTGGTGGAAGAAAGAGAAATAAAAGGCAAAAGTGGAGGGAGAGAGTGAAGCATTGGCCAGTCTTATGCCATGGGTGAGAGAGTGTAGCCCAGAAAATTTAAGGCATTTGGATTGTAATTCAGAAAAATAGGCGAAAAGCCAAAGTTGAAGGATCCAGAATGGGCCCCCTTGATTAGCATCTAAGGGTTTTTCACAAAAGAGGGAGAAAACTCTATATACATGGCCTAGAACATATGGGGCCAAGGCTATCCTTTTCTGTAGAACAAAGGCTTTGGCAAGAGGGGCAAATTCAGGCATGATTCTTTGGGAGAAGGTGCATAAAAGGAATTTGCAAAGCCAATACAATAAGAAGGAAAAGAATTCCCTATCAGTTACTAGGCCCTCTCTTTTATTCTCAGCTTTAACAAACTCACTGTAAGATGAGTTAAGAGAGGGGAGGGAGAAAGGGACTGCTAAGTCAGGGAAATCTGGTGTAATGGGGGTACCAATAGGGGATACTCCTAGTAGATGGCAAATATCAATAACAGTAGGGGCCATCATGCCACATCTAAATTGAAAGAAATTAAAGATCGGATTCCAAAAACATAAGGCAGCAGGAACTAAGAAAGGGTCCTCTGAAATAGTTACCCTAGATAGTCAGAGAGCATCGAGAAGGTAGAGCTCTTGAAGGTCCAGTGTCCTAGCAGGGATGACCCGGTCATACCATTCTTGCCACTCCAGTCTCACTGTGGGCCAGCATTGGTGGGGGTGGTTGATTCTCTAGTTCCTCCAGTCGAGACCACCTTCATAAAGGAGACATTGGTTCTCCAGACGAGGATATAGGGCTGGGAGCTCAGTAAGGATCTCCTTGAATATGGGCCCGAGCACGTAATCTTGCTGCACATGGCGACGAGGAACAAAGATACGCCCGTCGATAGCGCTTTTCTCCCTAGCCTTATACTTCTCACATTCTGCATCAATGAGCCATTTCAAGGCCACAGATGAGCTCACACGCTCTATGATTGGCACTTCTGATGAAGAAGAAGCCATTGATAGTATGCTTTTTCAGAAAGTGAAGAAGGGAATAGAGAGAAGTTGGAAGACTAATGAGGGTTTGTACGTTGAGAGCGTAAGTGATTCCAGAACGCAAAACAAAAGGGTTTTAAAAGCTTTTGTGTCCGGAAAATATATCCCATAAGTCGTTAAGTACTAAAAGTACGAATACGAAGAGTCTCATCCAATATTGATAGTTTTGGAGGGAAGAACACATTTCAGATGGTGATGTCAGCTTCGAAGTAAGATATTTGGCTTTGAAACCAGATTTTGGCGCCAAAAATCAAACAACGGCGGCTTCGAAATACAGAAATCGGCTTCGAAGCATACTAGATGCTTAAAAATGTAAGAATACTCAAGGCTGGGTTTACTTAGAAGAGATCAAAGACCTGTAATAGGTTTCTTAACAAAAGTAATACCCTTGAGGCAAAACTTAAGGCCTCTTAAGGATGTGAATTGTTGTTCGAAACATCTAAACCAATAGTTGGTTTGTATATACACAGAGAATTGTTTATTCGGTTAAAACAGTGTATCCCAAGGGCAATTTCCATATTATTGTAAGTATGTACTGTTGCAAAACTAGTCAGTATTAACCATGAATATATTTTGGTTATGATTAAAACAGGCTTTGAGGGGAAAGATTGTTAAAATTCGAAGCACCAATTCCAAACAAAAATCAACAAGAGTTGGTAACCATAGTCCATAAATTGGACAATTCATCTCAGCATCCTTATTGGAATTGATTGGATCTATGTTCGAAGGATAAGATTGTTAAATTCGAAGCACTGATTCTAAATGAAAATCAACAGAATTGTCAATTCTATTCCAAAAGTTGGAAGAATTCATGTTGATTTTAGTGTTTTAACAATCGTGTCCAGTTTCGAAGAATGAGTTTGTTCAGTTCGAAGCTCTGAATTGGCTTTTGAAGACAAAAGGGAACAGGGGCAAACAATGCCAAATACAGAAGAATTTTGTTTATATTCAAGCCAAGGCAATTACATCGAATAACCCTATATGGGTATAAACTCAAGCTCATAAAAATAAGGAATGGAATAAATAACAAGATCATGAAATTTGGTCTAACAGTGATCAATGAATTTTCGTTCTTTCTTTATTATATCTTTTATTTCTTCTAATGTTGGCTGCATGAGTTGATGTGCCCTCACTTCATAGTAGAGCTCTTCAGCCTTCATTTCAAAAGCTTCCTCTGTCAATCTTTGTTCCAATTCGTCTATGACCAAATCATTCCAATACGCAGAATCTTTATTCTTGAAATCATCGAATTCTTCGATGAAGTTCTCTGCTTCGTACTGGGCATGAATTCGAAGAGACGAAAGTTGGTCTAAAGATTGCGTAGTAGCCATAGAATTTCGATGCCAGTAGAGGAGCAATGGAAGTTGGTCCAGGAACATATGAAGTTCTACTTGGGTAAGGGAATTAAGGACATGGCTCCTAGTCAGAATATCACAAGCCCATTGAAAGTTCTTGAGAGGGACTGCGTCCTCAAGAACATTGAAGGGCAAGTGAGAGAAAGCTGCAAGCAGAAGTTGAGCTTGTTTCCGCTCAGCTGGAGTAGGGAATGGTGGAGGTTTGTAAGGTGGAAAGACTTCATTCATGGGGAGGGCAAGCCTCAGTTTCTCTGTCCAGCAAAGAGTTGGTGGAGGAGAAGGTGTAGATGCTTCTGCTTCAGAAGATGGAGAAGAAGGTGTGGATGCTTCTATTATGGGAGATGGCACGGGGGTGGAAGGAACAAAGGCATTAATATAATCAAGCCAGTCAGAAGAACAAATCTTCGCCTTCTGGGCTAAGAATGATGGGTTGTACCCTTGTGCCTCTTCTGGGTGTCGGGCAACAAGTAATGTCGTTGTGGGCATGGAAGATGTATACCATGCCACAAGCAGATTCTCCTCCAAACTACGTCGATGGTCAATGGGCACATAGGGGTAGACCATTGAACTTCGAGCATAGGAAGGGAACTCCAAAGGGTCAATGAATTCAACAAAATGATGGTTGATTCGTTCCCTCAAATCATAAGTCTCAGGGGTTGACCAACTTGTCTAGCCAGAAACCCCAGAAGATGAAGAAGTTACAGCTCTATCCCACGCAGAGGTTTGTGAAGAAGAGTTTCCCAAGTCCATATTTGCAACTTTTTGAATCAAAGATTTGGGAGTAGTTTGTTCGAAGCACAAGAGTGAGTCAGAGGAGGAACTTCTTGTATCTATATTCGCAAGTTTCTGAATCGAAAGATTAAGAGCAATGTGTTCGTAATCCAAAGGTCGATAATTTGTAAAAGCATCCATGACCTGAATATGGAAAGGTGGATAAAGGTGGCTAATTAATGCATGAAAATTCTTTTGAGGAGGAACAACATCATCATATGACTCTTCGTGTGCTCGATCAATAGAGGAGAAAGTTGATTCGGCTATAGAAGGAGTATCAGTCTGTGTGAGTGCTAAGGTATTGGGGCGTTCACAAGATTGAAAGTGAATTAATGCAAATGATCATCAATAAACGACAGTTGCATTTCCAGAATTTAGACCCGATGCACGTTCTAAAAACGCGGGAAAAGAGCTTTGATCCACTAATATCACCAAGTATTGGGTATATTAGTGCGGGGGGTAATGTTGGCTACATATTTTGTAAAAGCCAATCACAATTCGACATATGGCAAAGTAAGGGTAATGTAGGAAGACTAGTCAAGTCTTTGATCCTGATCGTACACATGGCAGTTAATATTGGTTCTCACGTAATCTGAGTAGCATTAGATCAGTAAAGAGATGCAAGGTGACGTGGCTCCAACGGTTACTCACATTCAAATTCAAATATAGGAGGGAAGCCTAACTGCAAATGATGGTGTAGTGGAACTACTTATAAGGCAACATGGTTAGCGATCATGGAGGAGCAGTTTGACGGTTTGAAGTGCAGTTCGAAGGTCATCCTTAACAAGTATAAATAGCAGGGAAGCCCCCAGAAAAAGACCCCCAGACTCAGATCCAACAAACCAACCATTTACTTCATATTTTCTTTTCCAGTTTTACATTTCCAGTCTTTACATTTCCTGCACTTTAAATACCTGTTCTTTACATTTCCTGCACTTTAAATACCTGTTCTTTACATTTCCTGCACTTTAAATTCCTGCACTGCACTTCATTCATAGGAGTAGTTTCGAGTAAATTGTTGCTGTAAACCTCTACGAGGCTGAGTTTGGATCATTGTAAGTTTTCATCTTAATGAAATACTTCAATTGTTCGTCATTTAACTATTATTTTGCTTAATTTCTCCTAAGTCAAGCCACTAGTAAAAGTCCTCTTCATTGAGGTTGAAAAAACTAAAACACAATCGTCTGATAATTGGTTGGCAATTATAATTTCTGTAAGGACTGATTGATCCTTGCTGGCACGCTCGCATTTACAAAAATACCCTTCGAAAGCCAAAAAGCCAACAAATTTTAAGAATTATTGAGATCTTAAAAAAGTCTCTCTTAATCTATCTATAATGACAAGAAAAATTACATGTTAATTATTTATTTTTCACAATTTCAATTATGTAATCCGTTTGTCGTATTATTGTTGGTGAATTGTCAATTGGAAGTTATGAATCTCCATTATTCCTTAATTTAATTATTTTGGAAAATTGTATTAGATGTTGTTTGGGGCTGCCCAAAAATAATTTAATTTTCGATTAAAAAAATTCAAAAAATACTAAGTTGTTTGTTAAAGGCTTATTGGGTGGGTGTTAGGTGTGTTGGTCTGTTATTATCTTCTAGCTTGTTGTGTTATAGCTTATGAGGCAGGGATGGAACTAGGAGAAGCCTATAAGGGATCATGGCTGTTGGAATCCACAAAGGTGTACGTGTGTAAATTAAATGTATAAATTAAATAAACAATAAAATAAAATAATTATATAAATTATTCCCTGAATTAAATGTTTAAAGAAATTAATGTCGAGGCTTGTGTTGGACACAATCTCCTTAAAGTAGATTTCGCCATCGCTTCGGTGCTTCGAGTTTTACTGGCATCTACTTCCTAGGATGCAACGACTAACACTTAAATTTGCAGCATTACAAATTTAAGTCTGGCGAACCAAAACTCTATTGTAAACTCTCTCTTTTTCTTCCTAAAAATAAATGCAATAATTAATGCAAGAGCACAAGAAGAACAAGAAAAGAAGGATGAAAATTTGAGGAAAAAATTGAATAAAATGAACTGCTGGAAGCATGCTTTATATAGACAGAAAGGTGGTTGTTTCGAACAGGTGCCAACAGATAGGCAACTGTTCGGACAGATAGACAATCTGTTTGGACAGATTCGGTTGGAATGCAACAGGTAGAAACCTATTTGAACCTTTTGAACCAGTTCGAGTGGTATGGACCTGTAAGGGACTTGTTTGGGTGAAGAAAAATTCTAGACCAATTCATTTTGATTTTTGAAACCAAAAATAAAAATAAAAATAAAGTTTAAAAGTTTTTGGCCCAAAAAGATAAATATTGGGCCAGACAAGCCCAACCCAACCTCACACCACGCGCCCAAGCCCAGCCCAGGCGGCGGCGTGTGCATGTGGTTTTAATTTTGGGTCCAATGGGTTTAGCCAATTTCACTCATAACCTCACCCTTCCACAAACTTGGGTACCCCTTGGGGCCCATTCAAAGTATCCAATGCTAAGGTTTATAAACCCAAACAATTCCTCAAGCTTTTCCAATGTGGGACAAGCACATTTCACAAATGTGTAGTAAACCCATCAAAATGCATTTCCACGAATCTGAAAATGCGCGTTGAATTCTCATTTATCCGAAAATGGTTTTGAGCAACCAAATACATGAATTTATTCACTACGCGGCATTAAACATGAACTTAATTAGAAATGTTAAAAATAACGCTTGGGTCCCACCTTAATTAATGCTCAAAGTTAGCAAAAAATATAAGGCTATACAAAAGCCATTTTCCAACAATCCCTCACATGAATGGAATTCACAATAACGAACATGCAACAAGATGCAGACAAAAAAAAGAGTACATTAAGAAGATACACCACATCGAGATAGGTAGCTTTTGGGTTTGAACCTCCTATAGTGAAAGCCTATCGGACTTACTGGCTAACCAGTGGACGCAATGCCTTAAACTATTCAGTTGTTTGTGTAAGCCAAGACAATAGACTACACATAATGTATCCACAAACACAGTTTGGTTCTTACGGTTGTGTTCATTTTGGTCCTGAACAATGCTTGGTAATTCATAAGTGCTCTAGAGAATTTAGCCTTCTCAATTCTCACAGAACCGGCCCAGTTCACACTCATATAGGTGATTTTTTATTAAGAGTATCCTGCTATACCCCACTTGGATGTCCAAGCTATAAGAATCATTAAAAGCAAAGCTTATCCTACTAACGCTGTAGGTATCAGTTTTCTTATCATAGAAATGGGTAGGAGTAAACCTCCTTAGTGATATGTGAAGTCACCCATAATTCGGTTGTCTCTTTGAACCTAGATCTTGGGATCTCCAGTCAACTAGGTTGGGTTTCTATTATGGCGACTTTTAAGTAATAGGCTTTAATCTCATTCCCTTCGATAAATAGTACACTTGCTCTCTGGCTAGCCCTTTAGTTAATAGATCAGCAATATTCTCCTTTGACTTTACATATTCTATGGAAATTATTCCATGTGAGAGCAAATGCCTAAAGGTATTATGTCTTCAAGGAATGTGTCAAGACTTATCGTTGTACATATGATTCTATGCCCGTCCTATTGTTGCTTTATTATCATAGTGAATGCATATAGTTGGCACAGGTTTAGGCCACATTAGAATGTCTTCCAAGAAATTACGAAGCCATTCTGCTTCTTCTCCTGTTATATCTAATGCGATGAACTCAAATTCCATTATCGACCTAGCTGTGCATGTCTACTTAGAGGATTTCCAAGAGACTGCAGCATCTTCCAGGATAAAGACATATCCACTAGTAGATTTTGAGTCTTTAGTATTCGATATCCAATTTGCATCACTGTACCCCTCGAGTACTGCTGGATATTTTGTATAATGAAGGCCATAATTCTGGGTATGTCTTAGATACTTAAGTACCCTAATTATCGCTTTCCAATGATCGGACCCTAGATTACTTGTGTACCTACTCAATTTGCTTACAGCATAGGCTAAATCTGGCCTAGTGCAATTCATTAAGTACATCAAACTTTTGATTATTCAAGAGTACTCTAATTGTGATATGCCTACACCTGTATTTTTTGACAAATGAAGACTAATGTCAACAGGTGTTCTAGCAACACGATTGTCATGCTTTCCAAATTTTTCCAGAATCTTCTCAATATAGTGAGACTGAGATAAAGCATATCCTTCAAATGTTCTAGTAATTTTTATTCCTAGAATTAAATCTGCTACTCCCAGATCTTCCATGTCAAACTTTTTGTTCAACATTTTCTTTGTGGATTTGATCATGTCATTATCGCTTCCAATAATGAGCATGTCATCCACATAAAGACGAACTATGACATAGCCTTTGTCTGTGCTTTTAACATAGACACATTTGTCAGACTCGTTTATCTTAAAACCATCTGAAAGTGTAGCATGATCAGATTTTTCATGCCATTGTTTCAAAGATTGTTTTAATCCATAAAGGGATTTGACAAGTTTACAAATATTTTTCTCTTGGCCGGGAACTTGAAACCCTTCTAGTTGTTCCATATAGATTTCCTCATCTAACTCGCCATTCAAAAAAGCTGTTTTAACATCCATTTGATGTATTTCCAGATTATACAACGCTGCAATCGCAATCAACATGTGGATGGATGTTATTCTTGTCACTGGTGAATAGGTGTCAAAATAATCAAGGCCTTCATTCTGCTTGTATCCCTTAACAACAAGCCTGGCCTTGTATTTATCTATTGAACCATCTGCTTTCATTTTTCTCTTGAATATCCACTTATATCCAAGAGGTTTACATCCTGGTAGAAGATCCACCAGTTCCCAAGTATGATTTTGCAGTATTGATTCAATTTCACTATTTACAACCTCTCTCCACAATGGAGCTTCAAGACTTGATATTGTTTCCTTGAAGTTTTGAGACTCATTTTCTAATAGGTATGTCAGAAAATCTAGACCAAATGATTTAGAGATCCTAGCCCTCTTGCTACGTCTAGGTTCATCTACTTTATTATCATTTTGGTCTTCACTACTACCCATAGCAGTATCAAAAGTTCTTTTATTTGAACTTTTCTCTTTAATCTCCTTGGTAGGAAAATGTGTTCAAAAAACGATGCATTTCTTGACTCAATAATAGTGTTTACATGCATATCCGGATTTTCAGATCTATGAACTAAAAATCTATATGCACTACTATTATTGGCATATCCAATGAACACACAATCAACGGTCTTTGGTCCTATTTTTAGTCGTTTTGGGACTAGGGACTGCCACTTTGGCCAAACACCCCACACTTTGAGGTAATTACAGGTAGGTCGTCGACATTTCCACAATTCATAAGGTGTTTGATTGAGTTTCTTGTGGAGTACCCTGTTAAGGATAAAGTTAGCAGACAAAATTGCCTCCCCCCATAAGTTCTGAGGTAACCCTAAACTAATCAACATGGCATTCATCATCTCTTTAAGAGTTCGATTTTTTCTCTCAGCAACTCCATTTGACTGAGGAAAATAGGGTGCAGTGGTTTGGTGAATGATACCATGTTCAGAACAAAATTTTTCAAATGGCACATCATATTCACCACCTCTGTCACTCCTCACTATCTTAATAGTCTTGCCAAGTTAATTTTCAACCTCAAGTTTATATTGCCTAAAAGCTTCTACGGCTTCATCTTTACTTTTCAAAAAGTAAACATAGCAATATCGAGTGCAATCATCAATAAAAGTAATAAAGTACTTCTTACCTTCTCTAGTTTGAACAAATTTTAAATCACAGATATCTGTGTGAATTAAACTTAGAGGTTTAGTACTTCTTTTAACTTTATTAAATGATGCCTTACTGAGTTTTGCCTCAACACAAATCTCATATTTATGATTCGGATCAAATTCTAAGTTACGTAAACATTCTAAAGCAACAAGTCTACACAAAGAATTAAAATTAACATGTCTTAATCTACCATGCCATAAGAAAGAAGACACAACAATATAAACAGAAGATGTGTTCTTACTATTAAAAGCCAAATTAGGTACAACAATATTTACATTGAGCTTAAAAAGCCCATCACTCATGTAACCTCACCCCACATACATTCCACTCTTAGAAAGTACAACTTTATCAGATTCAAAGGCTAATTTAAACCCATTCTTGATCAACAATGACCCAGAAATCAAATTCTTGCAAATTTTAGGTACATGGAGTACATTGTTAAGAGATAGTTCTTTCCTCGAGGTCATTTTCAGCACAATCTTTCCTTGTCCTTCCACAGTTGATGTAGAGGAGTTTTTCATAAAAAGTTGTTCCCCACTTTCCACCACTTTGTAGGTTGTGAACATCTTCTTATCTACACAGATATGGCAGGTTGCTCTAGTATCCACCCACCACTTCTTGGGATTGCCAACCAAATTTGCTTCAGAGACTGCTGCAGCAAGATTGATGTTTGCCTCTCCATCAGAAAAATAAAAATCCTCGGCTATGTTGGCTTGTGCTGGCTTTTTGCTTGAATTCCCTCCGCCCTTACGAATGTGACAATCCTTAGCTCGATGCCCATCTTTGCCGCACACAAAACACTTGCCTTTGAACCACTTGTTGAACCCGTTGTTAATCTTACTAGTGGATCCTTGTTTGGGACCATTGCCATCATGCTTTCGCTTCTTGTTGTTCCTGCATGACATGGTTTCCTGACTTCTTGTTGGAATCTCGGTTGTCCTCCTCAACTCGGAGCCGCACTATCAATTCCTCCAATTTCATCTCCTTGCATTTATGCTTCAGATAATTCTTGAATTCTTTTCAAGATGGTGGCAATTTTTCAATGATTGCCGCTACTTGGAAAGATTCATTGAGAACCATCACTTCCGTATGTATGTCATGGAGAATTAATTGGAGATCTTGAACTTGGCTAATAATCGTTTTGGAATCCATCATTTTAAAATCTAGAAAACGGCCGACAACAAATTTCTTTGTACCGGCATCCTCTGTCTTATACTTATGATCTAGAGATTCTCACAGTTCTTTAGCTGTGCTTTTCACACTATAGACATTGTACAGTGCATTGTCCAACCCATTAAGGATATAATTCTGACACAGAAAATCACCATGTTTCTATGCATCGACTGCGGCAACCACTTGCCGGTCAGTTTCTCCCCCGTTCAATGCCGGTGCCTTTTCATGAGTGAAGCAAGCCAAATTTAATTTGGTAAGATAAAAAATCATCTTTTGTTGCCATATTTTAAAATCATTACCATTAAATTTTTCTGGCTTCTCCCTATGATTTATCGGTACTGCCGGAGTCATCACTGGCACAATAGGTGTGGGAGTTTGAGTAATAACAGTCTCAGTACTGTTAAATTCAGTTGTCATAATTTTGACAAAATAAAAGTTGTACCAATCACAAATTTATACAAAAAAAAATATATATATATATACAGAAAAAATATTTTAACAGTATATTAATACTATGTTATCAAAGAAATCATTAAACAGTATATTACTACTATTTAAGAAATTAAACAGTATATTACTACAATTTAATTTTTCGAAACAAAATATTTGTCTATCTATCACAGAAATAAATAAAAATAGAAATCTACTTTAAGATTGTTGGAACCCACAAAGGTGTATGTGTGTAAATTAAATAAACAATAAAATAAAATAATTATATAAATTATTCCCCGAATTAAATGCTGGCAGAAATTAATGTCAAGGCTTGTGTTGGACACAATCTCCTTAAAGTAGATTTCGCCCTCGCTCCGGTGCTTCGAGTTTTACCGGTGTCTACTTCCCAATATACAACGTCTAACACTTAAATTTGCAGCACTACAAATTTAAGTCTGACGAACCAAAACTCTGCTGTAAACTCTCTTTTTCTTCCTAAAAATAAATGCAGAAAGTGATACAAGAGCACTGGAAGAACAAGAAAAGAAGGACGAAAATCTGAGAGAAAAATTGAATAAAATGAACTGCTGGAAGCTTGCTTTATATAGACAGAAAGGTGGCTGTTCCGAACAGGTGCCAACAGATAGGCAACTGTTTGGACAGATAGACAATCTATTTGGATAGATTCGGTTGGAATACGATAGGTAGAAACCTATTTGAACCTTTTGAACCAGTTCGAGTAGCATGGACCTCTAAGGGACTTGTTTGGGTGAAGAAAAATTCTGGACCAATTCATTTTGATTTTTGAAACCAAAAATAAAAATAAATAAATAAAGTTCAAAAGTTTTTGGCCCAAAAAGATAAGTATTGGGGTGGACAAGCCCAACCCAACCTCACACCACGCATTCACATCCAAACCCAGGTTAGGTGGCGGCGTGCGCGTGTGGTTTTAATTTTGGGTCCAATGGATCTAGCCCACTTCACCCATAACCTCACTCTTTCACAAACTTTGGTACCTCTTGGGGCCCATCCCAAGTATCCAACGCTAAGGTTTATAAACCCAAACAATTCCTCAAGCCTTTCCAATGTGGGACAAGTACATTTCACAAATGTGTAGTTGTAGACACCCCATTTTTGACCGACCTTAAGACTCAAATGTCATCATTTGTGAACGTGATGATCGTGCATGTTTGTGCTCGTTTTGAGTTTCGGGCCTTTCGGCTGAGTGCCCTGTCTCGGGACCTCTTAACTCTCTTCTTCTTGGTTTGTTTTTGGGGCCTTGTCTTGGTGCCTTTGCCTAGAGGGTGAGAGAGGCCTGTAGGCCACTTTTTGTAACTGTAGGCTACTTTTTCCTCTTGTAGGCCACTTGTAGTGGCCCGTAGGCTAGTTTTCGGGGCTTCCAGCTGAGTGCCTTTTCTTGTGACCTCTTGGATCTCTTCCTTTTGGTTTGTTTTTGTGCCATACCTTGTTATGCCTTGCCTAGAGGGAGGGGAGAGGCTGTCGGCCACTTTTGGTGGTTGTAGGCCACTTTTTCTCCCTGTTGGCCACTTTAAGTGGCCGGTAAGCCAGTAGAAGTGGCTGACGGCCATTTTCTTGCTTTTGTAGATATTTTTATTGCCAGCTGTTGGGCACAGAAGGCATCCTCCATACACGTGTATGGAGGGATTGCACCAAGCTTCTAGCTTGTCAAACAAGCTTGAGGCTTGATATTCTATAAGAGGGAAGCTCTCTCTCACTTTTCAGGGGTTCAGAATTTTTGGAGAACAAAAATTTACACTCTCTCTATATTTCCCTCTCTCTCTATATATATATATATTGAGCCTAAAAGTGTTGTTTCTTCACACTTTTGCACACAAACACCTACTCAAACACGTTCATTTTGGAGCTGAGGTCCCTTGGAGCTTTTTTTGAGGTCTTGGCATTGGTTTTGGTCCAAGATTGTTGCTGAAGTTGCTGTCTTGCCTTAGTTCTTCAAGGGTAAGAGACTAGCCCCTTTTAAAGCTTTGTTTTGTTTAAGCATTTGGCCATCTTTGCATGCTGTTTTAGGCCAAGCTTTCAACTACAAAAACTTTGTTTTTAAGTGTTTAAGATTTTGTTTGAGGTATTGTTTGAGTTAGGGGTGGTCTACCCCATTTGTGGCTTGTTTTGCTTTGTTTTGTGCTCTCTTTTAAAGCCTTTGAGATCACCTCTGTTTGGCCATTTCACCACTAAATTCTAGAGGAATTTTAGTGGTGGAAAGTGTGTTTTGGGACCCAAAATAGGAATGGGTGATCCCCTCTCCTTGTATTCTTGTTTGCTTGTATTGGTGGCCTAATATATGAGCATGTATTTCTCCCTTTTTGAAGCTTAGTCCAAGCATGTTTTTATGACTTTTGGACTTGCCATGACTCTGTTTTTGGTTGGTTTGGTCATTGGTTTCTTGCATCTTACACTTTTAGTGTAATCCTCCTTGCTAGCCTAACATGCTCCATGCTTTATGCCTCTAATTCTAGCATGTATTGGCTCCACTCCAGCATGTTTTTGGCCATTATTTAACATGCTTCAACTCTAATTTTGGTTGGTGGAGTCACTTCTTGCTTGGTTTTGGTACTTGTAGTGTAATCTCACTTATTGGCCTTGCATGCTTAGTGTTTTGGCTTACCATGCTAGCTTGTTTTGGCTATACTCCATCATGTTTCTAGCATTGTTTTGACCTGCCTTAGGACTATTTTGAGTCATCTTGGTCCTTTGGGGCTTGCTTGATATGGCTATGGGGCAAGTGCCTTAGTCTTAAGTTTTGAGCATCATAGCATGCTATACTTGTGATGGTTGCATGTCTTGGCATCATTTAACATGTTATTTTAGAGCATATACATGTGTCATGTTCTCACTTCTTTCACTCCTTGAGAGATTTTGAGAGTTGTGCTTTTGTGCCTAATTTGTGAGCTACCAAAGGAGCATGATTTTCTACTATTTTGAGCCTAGATTTGAGCATGTTTTTGCTACTGATTTGCCATGTTGTAGAGTTATTTTGGGCTAGTTTGGTTGTTTAAGCTCGATATCGCATGCCTCTTGAGTAGTGCTCTTTACTAGCCTTGTGTCATTGGCCTTCTAGCATGCCTCATTTGCGATGTTCATGTGATACAACATCATTTAACATGTTACTTTAGAGTATATAGCCTTGCCATACTCTCTTATTCATCTTTCTTTTATTGTGTTTGAGAGTTGTGTTTAATGCCTAGCTTGCAAGCCAATGCATAAGTATGTTGTTGTAGCTTTTAGTGCTTCATTTCCAGCATGATTTTGTCACTGTTTTGGCACGATGTAGGTCTGTCCATATGTGGTGTGACTATTTGGGATTGATAACGCATGCCTCATGTGTAATGTTCTTCACTTGATTTAGTGCTCTTAGTCCCTTAACATGTTTTGCATGCATTACTTACATGATAGAGCCTTGTGCATGCCACTCTAGCATTGATAGATAAGCATGTTGTTTGCATGTTTGTGATGCATTGCATGTGTTTGGATCGGACATTAATTCAAACACGAGAAATGAGGGACGTTTCATACTCGAAGTGATAAAACGTGCCTCATTTCTTAGTCGTCGTCCCCCTTGATTGTGCATGATAGGGTAGAGGCCTCTTGAGTCTTGTGTGTTACTTGTGCATTCATAAACTTATACACACTTGGCTTCTCGGCCATCGGGCATTGTGATGCCCGGTTGGTGGCTCGAGAATCGAATACCGCACTCTTTTGAGCTTGAGAAATAATAAGGAGGGTGGTTGTGCACACATACCCTATAAATGCCTTGCTTTGCCCTTGTTGAACTCTGTTTGCAGCAAAATGGAAGTGTGCAAAAGCAACTTGCCGACCGGCCAGAGGAAGTGGCCGACCGGCCACTTTAAGTGGCCTACAGCCTCCTCTGGTGGCCGACAATCCACTGGCTTGAAGATGGTCCAAAGTTGTTCTGATTCTGGAGCAGAAGCAGTCTAGGAATTGGTTTGGTGTTCAGAATCAAAGCAAATGTGAACAGAGGCAACCGGTGGCAAGGCGACGAGATTTCAGAAGGAAGCAAGCGAGCATACATGCATTCCTTGCCCCAAGGCTCCTTTTAACTGCTTTGCTTAGATGGTTAATTCGTTGGGTTCTATACTCAGATAGTTAATGCGTTTAGCTATTCATTTGTGTTTGTAATTAGTTAACTAGTTAGTTAATTAGTTGTGACTTATAATAGTTAGCTTAATTAGCATAGCTAGTTAGCTTTCATTTCATTCGGATCCTCCATCGAGAGGGCAAATGTTGTAATAAGTGTGCGTGTGTGTGTGAATGTCTTCCAACCCCACGTCTTTCTCTCTTTTATTTACCAGCTTTTGATGGTTAGTTTTAGGGCATGTTTCAATTAGCATACTTATGCTTTGCATGTGTGCATCATTTATTCGCATTGCATGCACCGGGTTCGGCGCATCATTTAAACCACATTGAATTTCAATACTTACTTGAATACGTGTTTCGAAGCATGTCATCGAGTGTTGTACTCATATGCCATCTTAGGATAGCCGAACCTATTTAGTCGCATTTTGCATGTGTTGCATTAGACATCGTTGACATAGCTAGGACAATGCATTGATTTCTAACTAGTTTTCTGTTTTGGCTCGTAGTACACTGTAAGTATTTATGCTTTAGCATCTTGTATGTGTGTAAGTGTTGTCATGATAGCATGCTTGCCATGAGGCTATTTGCTCAATTGCTGTAACTGCATGAATGCCTGTGGATGAAGGCTTCATTACTTGAATTGGGACAATTCATCAAATGCGAGTTTTAAGTCCACTTGAAGTGGCAAGTCATGTTGTTTTAAGCCCACCTTGTTTGGTGGCAAATCCATGCTTTAGCCTACTTGCGAGTAGTAATTCCAAACTATTTTCGAAAAACAAGCATGAGATGTTTTGTTCCAAATTGAGTGATTTAGTCTATACTTGTGTGCTGTGCGCATCACATAGAAAAGTTAGCTAATAAACCAGAATAAGAACACATGTGTTTTCAAAAACAATATATCATGTTAGTAGAGGCCGATCTTTGATCGGGCAAGCGGGGGTGCTCATTTCAGGATCTTCCCCTCTCGTACCCAAGTTCCCGAGCCGAGTCAACTTTGGTGATGACGGACACGTGGCCTTTGGCACGAGTCAGGGTTTCCTAAATTTCCCAAAACAAAATATTTAGGTGGCGACTCTGAAATCTGGAAAAGCAATCCATGTTTGACACTTTTTGATTAAAATCAATTTTCCAAAGTGAATTGCCGGATTTGAACTCTTTGGTGATTTATCAGTTTTACATTGCACTTTGTGAGATTAGATTCAGAACCGTGACAGGAGTCCGAACTGTAGTAGCTATGAACCCAACTCGCGCCCTCGCGCGCGGAGCGAGTTCGGGGCGGTCTACAGTAGTAAACCCAGCAAAATACATTTCCACAAATCCGAAAATGCGTGTTGAATTCTCATTCATTCGGAAATGGTTTTGAGCAACCAAATATATGAATTTATTCATTACGCGGCATTAAACATGAACTCAATTAGAAACATTAAAAATAACGTTTGGGTCCCACCTTAATTAATGCTCAAAGTTAGCAAAAAATAAGGCTATATAAAAGTCATTTTCCAACAATGGCAAAATATTGTTTATCATAGCACTTTAAAAATACATATCATTTTATAAATAAAATGGTCCTCCAGTATAAAAAAATATATATATCTCATTATTCTCCCATCTTGCATTCTCTTTTTATTTTGCACCAAAAAAACTTCTTTATCCTATTACAGATTGTTTCTATAGTATATAAATTTTTTTTTATGTATATATATAATTTGTATATCATATTCTATATACATGTGTACTTGTGTATATGATGAAAAAAATTATTGTTCATTTGGCCCCTCCAATAATAAAATTTTGGTTCCGTCCTTGTTATGAGAAATAGGGAAAAATTATTATAAAGAAATGGGGATGAAAAATTAATATTCGCCCCATTACCTTCCGTTACCATCCCTAGTTATAGGCTGCGTTGAGGTTAGTGTTCCTCACCAATCTTCGGTGGTGCTATGTTTGCACATGATTGTATTTGTTTTTTTGCATCAATTTAATTGGAATTGGTTAGATTTTGCTATACTCACCTCATTTATTGATGTTTTATCTTAGTATATTTTTTTTACCTTTTAATTTCATCAATAAAATTCTTTTAATTGATACAAATTTTTTTTAACTGCCATCATCTAAAAAAGCCAAATGTCACATTAATATTTGTACTCACAAAAAAAGCAACTTTCAAACACAATAACTTTCTAATTTAAAAAAATAAAAAAAAAAACCCAAATTTCAACACATATAAATTCAGGAGTGGCTCATGGTTTCTTTTTTAAAGCGTGAGAAGTCTCTCACATGCCGAGAAGCATATAGATCGTAGTAGGTGAGCAAGTTTCTTTTAAACATTTTTATTCTCTCTGTCCACGTTACAAATTGTTGCATCACAAATTTTTTCATGAATTAGTGCCCTACTTAAGAATGATAAGAATTGCATAAAGAAATTAATTTGATTTTAGTTTAATTAAATGAAAGAAATAACAATGTTTTTTAAATGAAAAACACACATGTTGCATATCCAACAGTAAGTCATCCAATAAAATACATCGAAATACAAAATAAATCCCAAAAGGGATGAAGAGAACCTCTACGTAGGTAGGGCATGCGACTTTACATAGGGAGAGAAAACAAACCTCCACAAAGGGAGGAGAAAATCTCTACATAGAGAGATATTATTGCAACAGTAAAAAAACAAAGACAAAAACAAAAACAAAACAATTACCACCAAACAAACAATACCAATCACCTTTATGATCTGTTCATCACTACAACCAGTAGCCTTGGTACTTTAATCCCTGCCTTTAAATTACAAAATAAAATATTCTGGATTGCATAGCGTATAGCAACGCGTTTAACATCATTGAATCTCAATCATGAATCAAATATGAGTTTAGATTTGAAAGTTTCCTCCGTGATAAGCCAATGATAGAGACAAGAGGAGTAGTAGTGGCTAATATGGTGATAGAAATTGCAGGAGAATAAGATAGAAAGGAGAGGAAGGTTAAATCGTGGCATATTGCCAATGGGTAAAAATTAAAAAGCAAGAAAAAGAATGGGAAACCTATAAAAAAACAAACAAAAAACAACTATAGTTTTATATAATTATGTTGTGCACCTCTATATATAAATTTTATAAAACTTTTTCCATACGTTAATCAAATGTCAGTCAAACGGATGGAAACTGATGCTAGCATAAATTTTAGACTAAACTATCTATTCTACCCTTTGCTATCCTTATAACCTATCCAAACATGCAGATGTGTTTTATGTTACAACAATACACAGTATTTATTTATTTTTTGGTGCCAAAGTTAGATTTCATTGATAGACAAAAACAAATGCATCAAGAGTAATTATTCTCAACTTTAGAAGAAATTATAGTCAAGATTTAGCGTTTCAAACCCGAACACTTGAATACCCAATCACCATAACCCACAATATTCTCCGACCATCAACCAACAACCATAATTATAACATATTGCGGCCACCAACCGACAATCATACCTGCAACATGTTGCGACTACCAACAACAGAGACAAACCCAAACCTCCATGGAAGAGGAAGAAAATCCTCTACAAACACTACAAGAAAAACCACCTTTGGCGACTAAATTTTTAGTCGCCAAAGGTCCACTTTTAGTCGCTAAAAGTCGAGATTTTGGTTTCCCCGACAAAAAATTTTAGTCGCTGCTTTTGTCGCCAAAACATGGTCGCGGGAGGTTTTGGCGACTAAACCTGTTTTAGTCGCCAAAAATGACGTCTTCGGCGACCAATATATTAGTCGCCAATAGTGTTTTAGAATTTTCAAAATGACACATTTACCGACTAATAGTTTTGTCGCGAATACTGAACCAAACGCCGACTAAAGCCTTTAGTCGCCAAAATCAGAGCTTTTGGCGACTAAACTTTTAGTCGCCAAAGGTGTTTCGTAAAAAAAAAAAAAAATCCCACTTTTTTTTGCTAGTTCTAAGTTTCGAACTGCCACCTCCAACATTCCACACCTTTAGCCACATACTCCCTCCACTATGCCATTACACATCCACGTGAATATATATGAAATATATATTATTTATATAGTATTTTGTCCGGTATTAATACAAAATAATATTTATAAATAAAATTATTTTTATTAAATATAATTTACATAAAAAATAAATGATTTATTAAAAAAAAAATTGGCCCACTTTTGGCGACTAAAAATAATTTTTAGTCGCCAATGCTATAAGTTTCGGCTACTAATTCTTATTTCGTCGCTAAAAACCGTGACTTAGGCCTAAACGGACCCTCTTTTGGCGACTAAACTAAAGTTTTGTCGCCAAAAACTCTGCTTTCAGCTACTAATTTGTTTTTGGTAGCCAAAAAGGTCCACTTTCAGCGACAAAACAGCTTTTAGTCGCCAAAACACCTATCATCGGCGACGAAACTGAAGTTTAGTCGCCAAAACCGTGACTTTTGGCTACTAAACAACTATTAGTCGCTAAAAGTCCTACATGTGGCGACTAAATTGCCTTTTAGTCGCTAAAAGCATTATATTTGGTGACTAAAGGAGTTTAGTCGGCGAAAGTTCTCAATTTTGGCGACCAAATCCAATTTAGTCGCCAATTCCCCTACTTTTAGCGACGAAAAACGAATTTTTGGTCGCCGAAAGTGTTTTTTGTTGTAGTGAAAGGAGGCAAAAAAATAATAAAACAAAATACAAAAACACTTACAAAATCTTAAAAAAATCAGATTCGCACAACCCTAGCACAGGACCGACAAGCATCTCTGGCATCAGCCTCAAATCTGCAGCTCACAGAGGCTGTGGAAGCCGGAATGATAGAAAATCTCAGATCAGAGGACAAAAGACTAAATCTAAAAAGGGGGAAAAAAAAAAAGAACAAAAAAAAAAGAAAAAGAAAAACCCGAATCACCCACATAGATCAAAAGGAAATGGAAGGGCTCCCCTGCCATGACAGCAAAAGAAAAATCTAGAATTTAAAGAGGAAGAAGCTTTGATTTCTAGCGAGAGAGCACTTTCTCACGGTTTTGGTACAACTAGAATAATACACATAGTTGGGAGAATGAATATAATTTGTTAAATTAATTAGGTAAGAAGAGGTTATTTGTGTCATTTGATATCAATACATATTCAAATGCAAAACATCTGAGGGTACAAAAGTAATTTTATCATCTTCATTAAAACCATTAAGTTTATCATATGAAAAGTTAAATTCTTACATAAAAGTCATACAAAAAACTTCACAAAAATTATGTGGCAATATTATTATGATAAATAAGTTAACTTTCAATGATATTTTATTTTGAAGTGAAAGATTCACAATAAATTATATCATTATATATGATTTTTTTTTTTTGTTTGTATAATATTACTCTTATCATTATTGTAGAAGACATTAATATAATTTTACCAAAGTTATAAGATTAATTGTAATTCTTTTAATAATTTGTGATATCAATCCGATTTTTTTTTTTGGTGAAAGATCAATCCAATTTACCCATAAAGAATTTAGAGAGTCAAGAAAGTAAAAGATCAATTTTTTTTTTTTTTTTTGGAACTGGAAAAAAGGATGTTTTGTGGGCATGTTATAGCATCTGTTGGATCTGGCCTTAGAATAATCAGTTTTCAGCTAAATTTAATCCAACTCAAAGAAAAGAATTCACCAATGAGGCAAGTAGAGAATGCACCAATTAAAATGGCAACGCTAGAGGTAAAAGACCAATTTTTTTTTTTTTTTAGAGGGGAGGTAAAAGACCAATTGAAATGGCAATGTTAGAGGGCAACTAATTTTGAGACTAATTATTCAATGTTCTTGGAGTATTGTTCCTCTTTTATTAACAGTTTAATATTTAATATTTTATTTTTTAAAATTCTAATATAAAAGTGATAGATCACATAATTTAGATCAATAATTATTTATTTAGAGCACCACTTAGACATATTCTAGGGGTATTGAATAAATTTTCATTTGGGGTGCGTTTTTGCTACAGTCGACCAGCATCACGTTTGTGCCGGTCGCTGATGTGGTTTAAATAAAAGCTTGCGACGTGGCACCAAAGCCAGAGTCGCATAGTAGCGGATCTGATCTCCCTCCGTCCCTGAATAAAAGACTTTGCTAAAATCAAACGATTGAACAAGGGAGGTGAGACCGCCAACAGCTGAACAAGAACTTGGATCAAATTAAAGGGCATCCCATTCGTGGGACTCCCATTCAATCATTCCCATATGCAAAGAAGGAAACAGAGTAACTATCAATCAAATTAAAGGGCACCCCATTCATTGGACTCCCATTCATTACTCTGTTTATAATTAGAGTTCTAATTCTTACTCTCTCTCATCCTCTTACTGCAGCAACGGCGATTTGCGATAGCGACAATCTAGCGGCAATAAGATTGTGACTATCGATAAAAAACGCACAATTAATCATAACCAAAACATGAAAATTGAAGATAAAAATGTACAAAAATTCAATTAAAATGTTCACTAGTTAAGATAAAAAATTGAAAAATTCAATCTAAGGTTACCATCAAATCAGAGAGAAATCCAATAAAACAATTGCAGGAGATATTGAAACAAAAAAATTCATTCTATAAATGCAAATAAAAATTTAAAAGAAGAAGAAGAAGAAGAAGAAGAAGAAGAAGAAGAAGATGGAAACGAGAGTAACAACTCACCTTCAGATTATTGAAGATCAATTAATAGAGAGGGGAAAGAAATACAAAAAATTTTAAAAAAAATTAAAAAAGATTAAAAAGAAGATGTAATTTTTTGGGAAAATTATTTAGAAGTCCTATTAGGGATACTTATGCTACATATGGTCCTATTAAAAAACTTATGTTCCCATAAGTCCTGTG